>VZTG01008555.1:163537-187619 GCA_013397845.1 Melanocharis versteri | reverse complement strand
AGGTGGTAAATACGTGCCCCGGGCCGTGCTGGTGGACCTGGAGCCCGGCACCATGGACTCGGTGCGCTCCGGGCCCTTCGGGCAGATATTCAGGCCAGACAACTTCGTGTTCGGTGAGTGCGCGGGGGCGGGAGGAGCCGCGGGGTGGGGCGGGCAGGGCACTGCGGGGCTGCCCCGCCGCACATGCTCTGAGGGACCGGCCCGGATGGGGCTAATCCTGGCGTGGAGTACCGGGATTGCGGCTGGGAGCACCTCCGAGGCGGCACCAGAGGTCGTTGCTCTTCCGATTCTCGTTACCGCCTCCGTGCGTGCCACAGGGAGAAATGGAGTGGCTGCTGTATCATTGATAATTAATGTTTTCCGTGTGTCTGCCGAGCCACTGCAGAGGTGCCTGTGTGAAACCACAGCCCTGCGCTCGATAAGATGGAAGCTTTCATGGAGCCTGATGCTCTTAAGCTTTGCTTGCAAGCAATAAGCAGGAAGCAGTGACCGTAATCTAATACGAAAATGGCTCTTTTCCAGGTCAGAGCGGAGCAGGAAACAACTGGGCAAAGGGCCATTATACGGAAGGTGCTGAATTAGTCGATTCTGTGTTAGATGTTGTAAGAAAGGAGGCAGAAAGCTGTGATTGTCTCCAGGGCTTTCAGCTTACTCACTCTCTGGGTGGTGGCACGGGCTCTGGCATGGGTACCCTTCTCATCAGCAAAATCCGTGAGGAGTACCCAGACCGAATTATGAATACTTTCAGTGTGGTGCCCTCCCCTAAAGTGTCAGATACTGTAGTAGAGCCCTACAATGCCACCCTCTCGGTGCACCAGCTGGTGGAGAACACGGACGAGACGTACTGTATCGATAACGAGGCGCTGTACGACATTTGCTTCAGAACACTGAAGTTAACGACCCCCACCTACGGTGATCTGAACCACCTCGTGTCAGCCACCATGAGCGGTGTCACCACCTGCCTGCGGTTCCCGGGCCAGCTCAACGCTGACCTGCGGAAGCTGGCGGTGAACATGGTTCCTTTCCCACGTCTGCACTTTTTCATGCCTGGTTTTGCCCCGCTCACGAGCCGTGGGAGCCAGCAGTACCGGGCTCTAACCGTGCCAGAGCTCACCCAGCAGATGTTCGATGCCAAGAACATGATGGCGGCGTGTGACCCTCGTCACGGCCGCTATCTGACCGTGGCCGCTGTCTTTAGGGGCCGCATGTCCATGAAAGAGGTGGATGAGCAGATGCTAAACGTTCAGAACAAAAATAGCAGCTATTTTGTTGAATGGATCCCTAATAACGTTAAAACAGCAGTCTGTGACATTCCACCTCGCGGCCTCAAAATGTCTGCCACCTTCATTGGCAACAGCACGGCCATCCAGGAGCTGTTCAAACGCATTTCTGAGCAGTTCACTGCGATGTTCCGCAGAAAGGCCTTCCTGCACTGGTACACGGGCGAGGGCATGGATGAGATGGAGTTCACAGAGGCCGAGAGCAACATGAACGACCTGGTGTCTGAGTACCAGCAGTACCAGGATGCCACAGCCGAGGAGGAGGGGGAGTTTGAGGAGGAGGCTGAGGAGGAGGCAGAATAAAGCTATGCAGTTGAACACCTGTAAATTTTGTTTAAAGTTGTATGAACTCTCTCATTCAAAAGTTCTGTTTGTGTTGTGTTATTATTGCTGTTTCCGAGTCACTCCCAATGCTGTACAGGCACCATTAAAGCAGTTTTCACAGTGCACGTCCCCGTCTCCTCTGTTCACACCGGTAGGATTCCCGCGTGCCGTTCCCGTAGGTGAGCCCGTAGAGGTCCCGCAGGTCTGCAAAAGAAAATCAGTGGACTTGGCACCAGCACTGCCCCCGTATCCATGGCAGCCGCCCTTCTCTCCCGCCCCCGGCCAGGTGACGCCTGTTGTGTCACTGGCACGGTGGCAGTCCTGCTCCTGCTGGAGTGGGGATTGAGGAAATTCCCTGGTACTCCCTTAGAATCAGGTGCTGCTGGAGGGGGGCACGTTTAACAGGGAGGGTGGGATTAATTCCAAGCTGTATCTAAATTTAGGTACCTGCCTGTGGCGCGTTGCAGCCTGGCCTGGCAGGGCCCACAGCAGCTTTGAGCTGCCCCCCAGCCCTGGGCGTTCCTGCAGCAGCTGCGCTGCTCCACTGCAGCTCCTCAGCACTGCAGACCCAGCAGGGAGCCGTGGCCTGGCCCAGGAGCGCTGGGCACAGCTGTGACAGGTGCCACCAAAGCTGTCCCCTGCACACAGCCCTTCCACAGTGATTTCTAAAATCACTGTAAAGGTCTTGAAAATCAGATGTTTGTTAGTGCAGCCTCTGCCTTTGGGCTGAGCTGAACACCTGACCAGTGTCTGGTATTGGTTTGTCTCATGAAAACCCTGTATTAACAGCACGTTTTTACAATGGAGCCAGTTCATTTGTTTGGTGTCACTTTGAGTGACAAAGCTGTCACCGAGGAGCTGGACAGGAGGGAGCAGGCTGCATCCCTGCTGCAGAAATCCTGTTCAGCGTTCTAAATTATAACTGCTTTTGCTTAAAGGTTTTCTGCCTTAATTAATTTTCTCCACCCAGAGCTGGACTGGTTGGAGCAGTTAAAACTGTGCTGACTGGTGGCTCCAGAGGCAGGGAAGTGGGAATGTCTGCGGGAGCAGGGCCCAGTGTCACACCTGCACTCAACATTCTCCTCTCTGGACTCAATCTCCCCATCAGCCACAGCCCAGCCCTGCCAGCAGAGTTGTTTTCCCACTCTTTGCTTTCAATCCTGCCACATTTTATATCTTCTCCCATTTTCCCCCTCTGCACTGCAGTAAGGACGAGCAATGAGTTCAGTTCTTCCCAGCTGAGCTCCATGATTTCCCACCCACATTACTGAGCTGTGACCAAACACAGCAGTGCATTAGATGCTGATTTGTTGAGATTTTTTAGCCAGGAATGTTAATGTTTTCAGGTGTGTGGACACACCTTCCCCTTACACAAAAAATTCCTCCAGACCCCAAGACATCACAGGGCTCAGGCAGGGACTTGTCCTGACAGCAAATAACCACTTCCCTACACTTTTTGTGCTTTCTCAACCCTTTCCTATCATCTACCTTTTCCTTTTTATCAGACTTCAAGCTTTTTAGAACAAATCCCTTTCCTGACATGTGACAGGTGGGATGTCACTGAGCCTGCCCTGCCTCGGCACGGGGGTGGCGGCTGGAAATGTGAAGCCAGGGAGAGGCTGGCAGTGGGAATGCTGGGCTCTCCTGCAGCCAGGCAGGGCATGGCACAGCTCCAGCACCTTGGCACAGACCGGAAAAAACCCTGCTGCCCGTGTGGAACAGCTCAGTAATTCACTTCTATGCCACTGCAGCCAGTAACAGCACTACTTAACCCAGTAATTAGTATTAGTGACTCTCGTTTTCACTCAGCTGATGAACTTACATGGTACAAAGCCCGTGTAGGCAGGTTTGAGTCCAGCACGGTTGTAAATTTTGGTGTCCGGCCAGTGTGTCAAGGGGAATCTCGTGCCCAAGGTATAAGGCGGATTTCTCTGCAAAAGCTGGAAAACAAAACAAAACAAAAACCACAAAAACATGGAACAGTTTATTTTAAAACATACTATTTTTACCAAAGTCATGTGCTTTGACTCTGCATTATATAAAATATTTAAGCCAACATAAAGCAATTCTGTTTCCAATCCTGCTTTCTTCTAATTAAAAGTTACATTGCATTGTCTCTTTTTCCACTCCATAAATTTTTCTCCTGGCAGGTGTTGGCAGCAGTCCCTGCCATCTCATCCCCCATGCCCACAGCATGGCCCAGGTGCTGTCCTTGGGATCCCTGCTTTCCAGGCTGCAGGGATTTATTCCCTTGGGGACCATCCCCAAGTCCCAAAGGCCTCGTGCTCCCGCTCTGCTGTCCCTGGAGCTGGGCCTGCTCCTGTGCTGGGTTTGACCCCCTTTGTGTTTCCACGAGTCCCACCAACAGGAACAGCCTGGAATTCCCAGGCCAAGGAGGAACGGGAAGGCTTAGGGAGCGTTAGCTGTAGGAAGAGCATAAATCATCTCCGGGGAGCATCCCTGCCCTCTGAGGCCGGAGGCGGGCGAGGGGCTGGCAGCAGGGCGGGTGTCACAGCTGGGTGTCACAGCCCTGCAGCCACAGGAGCCCCGGAGGTGTCCCTGAAGCTGTGCCGGGGATGCGGAGAGGGGACGAGGGTCACGGAGCCCAGCGGGGCCGTGGAGCCCTTCGTGCGCGGGATGGAGCCCAGGCTGCGGCTCCCCGGGAGGATTTCTGCTGTGCCTGCTGCAGGCAGCGAGCAGCGGTCCACGGCACATCTGTAACCGAGGACAACAGGGATCTGGAGCAGGAGATTAGCGGCTGGAATCAGAAGCCATCTTAGCTAGAAATGTGGTGTGATCCTCCCTTCAGCGTGTCGGCTCCTCCGGTGCCGCCGAGCGCTGCCAGCCCGGATTGCGCTGAATCCTGCGGCGCACGGACACCTCCCCGGCTGATTCACGGCATGGCAGGCGTGTCTGGAGGCATCAGGGGCGGAAAGGCTGGCCAACAGCAGGGCCAGGGAAAAACGCCCGGGTTTTGTCCTGTTTGCTCCATTTCAAGCCCTATTCACGGCAGCAGGGGAGGAGACGGAAGCCAGCGCCGGGAAATACATTTCATCCAAAGCACGACGCTGCCCTGCTGCTCTCCCCGCTGACTCATTTCTGCCCAGCTGCTTTCTCTGGGCTGAGGATCCTCCGTTCTGGACGTTTTTCCTGCATCAGCCCCATATGCTCGGGGATGAAGGCACGGCAGTGGGTCCCGGGGAGCAGGAAGGGCTGGGATGCTGCAGCCCGCATTTAATGAGCTGATCCGCTGGACCAGCGAGGCTGCTGCATCCCGGGATTTCGCTGCATCCAAGGATCTCACGCCGTCCTGGGGGCAGGGAGGGACGTGTAGCTCTGAATGCAAACTATCAACTGCTGCGGGAAGGATCTCGTTTTCCCGTGCCGGAGGATTATGTGTCATTGTATGGGAGCTCTTACAGCAAGGGGACAACAGTTTTTCAGGAGGGGTATTTTTGTATCCTTCCCAAAAGGAGGAGAGAGAAGATCGAGATGCCTTTAAGACAAATTGTATTAGGAAAGGAAAAAGCCCTACAACCAATTGAAAGAGAGACATATCACAGGAAGCCACCAGCACCGCCAACCAGACAGAGGAGATGTATTCCATAAGGGAAGTGCAGATAGTTGCATCCTGTATTTCTACACTCAGAGCAACATTTTTAACAGCCACTCTTGACCCAGCCCTCAATAGATTTGCTTAATCCTTTTATGAACTCATTTATCCTCCCTTAATGTCCCAAGGAAACAAGTTACAGAATTTAATTGCTGGTGTTTTTTTCAACGTTACCTAACAGAGTTTGATTTTGCTGGTACTCGTACCCCAGTTCTAATCCTACTACTGAAAATTCAGGTGGATCAGCATCAGCATTATGCACATTTTTGTTTCAGTAATCTATAATCTACCTGGTATCGGTCAAATTCCTTCATGGCTTTCTTCACAGACGGGATGTAGGTCATGCCGATGTTGTCAATGGCGCAGGGGATGAATCCAGTGTACCCTTTGGGTGGAGGCAGGAGAGAACATTTTCTGCTTGAGAACATACAATGATCATTTACAGATCAACCACTCTGAGAGTGGAGGAGCCTGGGATGAATATAAAACCTTAAGGTATAGGAAGGAAAAATTAATCTATTTAAATTGCAAAATTAGCTCTTACACATGAGGTATCTTCTCTGAAAAAGGTTTTTTTCCCAAGGAAAACACAATGGGCTGAACTGATTTTTGTTGGTCTCCATGTGGTGTGGAAGAATCATTTCATTTTCAAAGTCTTTTTTTTTTACATCTACAGCACTTTCACGTTTTCTGCCCGTTTAATACACATTCAGGGGCTAACAACTGGATATCCAACCTCTTTTCCTCATCTGCTCTGCCCATCCAACAAATTCCCACAACAGAAACTTTATATAAAGTCTAAAACTACATAAAACCTAGTGAGGTAGAACCTAAAAGTAGCCCAAACTCCCTCTTTCCAAAGAAATGCTTTGGAGAGAAATTTGTCTTCTGCGCCCTAAAGCATGGACGTTGCCTCATTTTAACTGCAATAGTGTGATCCCTGTATTCCTGTGATCCAGTGCAGAGTGAAGGATCCCACCTGCTGGAGTCTCATCCTTGCGGGTGAGCTCAGCCCATCACCTGTCACAGCTCTCCTGCTGCACAGGAATGTTCTCCCACAGCCAGTGGGGAAGTTACAGAACTCCCCTTGCAGGCCAGGGTGGGTTTACACCCCTGTGTGTGGATTTGGTGATGCAGGACAACATCAGATTTCTAGGAGATGAATAACCTCCCCAGCAGGGTGGGGCAGAGCCCAAGGCCCAGCTCTCCTCCCCCTCTGCAGCTTGGCCCCACAGCTGCAGGGAGCCCAGGTGGTTCCTGAACCCCTTCCACTGCCCATGGGCACGGAGTGACATCCACAGGGTGACAGCATCCCAAAGAAACGCCCTTGCAGGGAGAGCAGCAGGGATATTTTCCATCCCAAACGAGCTGGGGTGACTGGGCAACGCCTCTGAGGTTTCCCCATGGGGAGAAGGGTCACATCATTTCCTCAGAGGTGGCCTCGTGCTGCACATGCCCTCCCTGTGTTTTACCTAAAATGACTTTCTGTCGGATGGCATTTGGGACAGGCAGCACTGGCAATGTGTAATCCGCCGTTGCCCCTCCTGGCAGTGCCACACCTCCGGTTTCTAGCTGCTTAAAACAAAAGGAGAAATAAAATAAAACACCAGCAAAACCCGCTTCTTCCCTTGGCTCCACGGCTTAAATCACTGCCAGGACCCGGGAATGGCAACTGCCGTTTCCAGTTCTTCCCAGCTTTACACTAAGAGCTACCCCAACGATTTCTGGGAAAGTCAAATTACAGGATGAGCAAGTAGCAGAGCTTGAAGGGGTTTGCAAAATCCCCATGGAGAACAAGGGGAGCTTTGGGCACTGAGCTCCTGTGCAAATCTGTTTCTGAGGGCAAGGAGCAGGAATGCCCCTTCTTGGGATTTACATCCAAGCCAGCTTTTGACTCCATGCGTCAAACCTCTAATCTCTGCCTTCAGAGGATTTGCAGAGCCATGGCTGCAGGAACGTGACAAAGGCTGTTGCTGGCTCCAGAGGAAATAAAAGGGGTTTTTTAAAAGATAATGAATATAATAATAATAAAAATTTAAATTTAAAAAAACATAATACATATTGGTCTGGAGCGATACTGGCTGTGCTGTGCTGAACAGCCCCCAGCTTCACAGGCAAATCCCAGTACTGGTGTTCGAATGAGGGGTAACGATGGTGGGAAATTCAGGTGGGGGCAGATACAGGGTCAGAAACCCAACCAGAGGTGCTGGGAATGCTCTCTTTTTGGGAGGAGGAGGAGGAAAAGGAGGAGGAAGGCAGCAGCAGGGCTCCAAGGACACCCTAAGGAAGCACAATCCTGGCTGCCCAGCACAGCATAACACAACTTTAGGGACTGGGATTGAAGCCAAACCCATCCAAATGAGAAATTAAGCCTTTTTGATTGGGAAGCGTAATTAACGATTAAAACGATTTCCTGAAGATGGAGTAGATTTGCTACTGCTGGAAACATTTGTGTGCCTGATCTTTCTCTACAGGACACTCCCCACTTTGTGCCCTTGCCACCCACCCCCGTGTGAATTCCCTCCTGGCACCCACCAGCCCCCAAGCCCCCAGCCAGGGCCACGCACCGTTTTCTTCCCTCCGCAGTTGCACTGGCACGCTCCAGTCCCTTTGCCCAGAACGCCAGCCAGGGGCGGCTTGGCCACCTCCGTCTCCAGCTCCTCGGCCGCGGGGTGCAGGGCGAGCCCCCGCAGCGGCTCCTGGGGCAGCCAGGTCTGCCGGGGGCCGGGCACCGCGGTGTCCGGGGGGCAGCGCCAGTGCCTGGGGTCCATGTGGGTCATCATCGGCTCCTCCGGCAGCGGCGCGGGCACGGCCTGCGGCCCCAGCGGGATTTCAGGAGGGCTCGTGATGGGCTGGAAGGTGACATATCCTGAAGGACAGACACGGAGTTAGGGGACGGGAGAGGCCCGAAGAGGATGTGGGGTTCCCATTATCCCCACGCCCCTCTGGGGGAATGGGAAGGAGCCTGGAGGTCAGCGGTGGAGAATCAGAACAGCTCGAGTTGGGAGAGAGCGCAAGGATCCGCTCCGTGCACACCCCATGGTTGTGCCATCAGCCCCATCAACAAACCGGCCTGCACAGAAAACCGGCACAAATCCGAGTGGAATAACGTTCATTCCAACTGTCACCTAAACAGTAAAATATCACCAGCCACGTTAAGAAGTAGTAAAAGGGAAAAAAACCCGCAATCCTTAACTCCACGTGGCTGTGTCAGCCCACCCCAAACAGAGCCCCCTCCGAGGAATTCTTGCTCTGGCACCGTTGCCGCTCATCGAGGAAAGGAAAAAATTATCTTACATCCAGCAAATGCTTAATATCTCCACTGTGAACGAGGGACAGAGCCCTGTGGCTTGAGATCCTGCAGGGACAGCTGAGCTTGGCAACTTTTGTCTGATTTCCCCTCAAAAATCGCCCGTGATGTGGCTCCCCAGGTGCCCCAGCCCCGTGTGACCTCCTGGCTCAGGCACTTTCTCTTCCTCTGTGCCAGCAGTGAAGCCCATTTTTCCCTCCCCCATGGTTCCAGAGGAGGATCATTCCTCCACCCCCCAGCCACCTCTTCCTTATTGGAAAACTGTTATTAAGTCAGCCTTGTCTTTTTAGAGCAAACCAAATTCCTTCCATTTTTGTGCTCACAGGTCATTTTTTTCCCACCCTCTGGTCATTACAGCCTTCCTCCGAGCCCCTCTTGGGAGCACATCTGCATCCCAGGGCTGAGCCTGGGGGATGAGGCACCGTCTTCCAGCAGAGGCTCCATCTGCAGACAGTCCGTTCATCTGCAGCGCTGGATTAGTGTTGGACTCGATCTTAGAGGTTTATTCCAAGCTGAATGATTCCGTGATTTCTGCAAATCGGCAGAAAGCAGCAAAATCTGCCCTTTTCTGCACGAGTATAAACTTCTGGTGGGAATTTAGGTTTGCAATCTGGCCATAATTACAGAATAACGTGTATATATTCTGTATATAACTTTGTGAAGTACATATAATATGCTCTATGCAACTGACTTATCAAGTGTCCAGGCTGGCAACAAAATAAACAATAATCCTTGATTGAAATTATTTTTTCAATCCAGTGTGCAAATTTTAAAGCAGGTTTATTTTTTACTTCATTGTTAATGAGAATGTTATATCTACTCTCTCCCACAAACCAAAGGAAAAGGAAAGCTAGGTTGTTCTGCACTTGAGAAATCTGTATGAGCACCTTTTTATGACCCTGGGGTTTGCAAACTGATTGATTCTGAAAGGCTGCACAGTGAGGCACAAAATGAAAAGCCAGGAGAGCACAGTGCTTTTGATTTGAGGAAATATCCACATTTTCAGGTCAGGCTCCTGGAGAGAGGCTGCCTGCACACTTGGCCTGTGCCACAACCAGTTCCAGCATGGATGATGGATAATTCAGCACGTCCCTGGCTGATCTCATGGAATCACAGAATATCCTGAGCTGGAAGGGACCCACCAGGATCATCCAGTGCAGCTCCTGGCCCTGCACAGACACCCCAACAACCCCACCCTGCACATCCCTCCTGGAGCTCTGGCAGCCTCGGGGCCGTGCCCATTCCCTGGGGAGCCTGGGCAGTGCCCAGCACCCTCTGGGGAAGAACCCTTCCCTGATCTCCAGCCTGAGCCTGCCCTGCCCAGCTCCAGCCGTTCCCTGGTCACCAGGAGGAAGAGATCCCCAACAGCAGAGCCTGATTTCACTTGCAGCAAGAAAACAAATGGGATTGAACTCATAGAAACCAGCAAAGTACTTGGTGCCCATCAGCGAGGCTTTATCAAAGCCAGACCTTGAGAAAAAGTCTTGAGACCAAGTTTGCTAAAGGCAGCCACAGGCTGTGAGTTCTTTGATCTCCATCACATAAAACAGCCAGAAGGACACGAGGCAGCACCTGGGGAGGGTTGAAGGGATTGCACAGGGCCAGCTGGACAGCAGGAGCTGTTGGTGACCGTATCAGCACGGCCAGGTGTGGCTCCCCACGGCCACGTCCTTCAGGACCTCACTAACGAGCAGCAAACGTGAGCTCTGGCATCGGCCAAGAGGAGAGAACCAGAATAATGAGAGAGCAACTCAGTCAACTGGTTAGTTGGGTCTGTCCAAGCTGTATTTTAGACCAAAGGAATGCAAATTCAAATCTCAAGGAATGAAACCTGTAAACACCACCTGCGTAGTGGAGGCCTGGATCCTGGAAAACAGGGCCAGGAGGAGCAGAGAGGCCACAGGTTGGCAAGAAGCTGCACGGCACAAACTCCCAGTGAGAAATGAGAAAGCAACACTTCGGTGTGGCCATCCCCAGGGAAATAGAGACCCAGATCCCACATGGGCATATTATCTGTGTGTTCAGCCTGGAGGAAACGCTCCCAGTGTCCAGGGCATCCACAACAGCCACGGCTCAGCCACGGGATGGGGCATGGCAAATGTCCCCAAAGGATGGCACATCCCCAAGGAGCTGATCAGCAGGGTCCAGGCACTCTGCCCAAAGGGCTGGGACTTGGTAGGAGAATTCTGCAAATTCCCAGTGCTGGGAATCCACATGAGCCTCCCTCTGTTTGATGCAGGAGATGGAGCCTGTTAGCAAAGTGGGAAAGGGAAAGAAAGAGAAAGGAGGGAAAGGGAAAGCACAGGAGCCCTTCTGCTGAGCTGAGGAGGAGCAGCAAGAAGCAAAATCAATCCCAAACTGTCAGAGCTCAGAGCAGAGCAAGCTTTGCACCAGGCAGGTGAGCTGGGAAAGGATCTGAGGAGGAGGAGGAGACCAGACCTTCCCCAGAAAGATGGATTTTAGCCTGTGGAGTTGTGCTGGGTTTGACCAGGATAGATGTTATTTTCTTTGTAGCAGCTAATACAGGCCATGTTTTGGATTTGTGAGCAAGCAGCTGTGTGGGGGTTTAGTTGCCAGCCAGGGTTAAACCACAACAGGAATTCTGGAAGAACTGGGGAGTGAGTTCATAATATGCCATAAAATCACTTATCTCCATCTAACTGAAGATAACCTGGGAACTGAAACTCTCCTCTCCACAACACGAGAATCCCCATCCTCATGAACTGAGGCCGAGAGCTCCAACTCCTCACTCTGCTGCTCTCCAGGTGTCAGTGCTCCCACACCAGAGCTGTGATTGCTCCAAGGAAAATATCCCATTTCACCCAGCAGCCTACCAAGGACGGGTGGGCACAGACCCCACTACTGGTAATTAACCCTGTGTTCATTAGCAGGGTCCATCTGCTCACCTGGATGCTCGATGTGGTAATGGAGCTCAAGGAGGTTTTCCCTGTTGTCCAGTGGTGCCAGCACGGAGCGAGGGCTCTTGCTGATGGTGGGATCTGTCAGCACATCGTGGGTGGTTCTGCCATAGGTGTTCCCAAACCTGAAGGTGTACTGAGGAACGTAGCCCCCATAGCTGAGGAGGAAACCAAAAAGGAGCCGTCACCGAGATGGCAGTGGGAGGTGTCCTCTGGTGAGATGATCATGGAATCCCAGACTGGTTTGGGTTGGAAGGACCTTAAAGTCCACCCAGTGCCACCCCTGCCATGGGCAGGGACACCTTCCACTGTCCCAGGCTGCTCCAAGCCCCATCCAGCCTGGCCCTGGGCACTGCCAGGGATCCAGGGGCAGCCACAGCTTCTCTGGGCAGCCTGTGCCAGGGCCTCCCCACCCTCCCAGGGAACAATCCCTTCCCAATATCCCATCCATCCCTGCCCTCTGGCAGTGCAAGCCTGCTGCAGAACTTTTGTACCCTGGAAAGGCCGTGTCCAGGAGCCCAGGGAAGGTGGTGGGTGGGATGTGCCCGTGAGCCCGGGTGGAGCAGCAGCACGGGGGGAGAACCGAGACCGCACGTGTGGTTACACAGGAGGCCAGGAGGGAGTGTCTGTGTTTCACATGTGTGTTCTCCTCTGGCAGCATGAAAACTGGCTCATCAATTCACAGGCGTGTACAGGCACAGGCCTTGGGTTCGTGGGGAAACACGGGATGAGGTCAGGCAGCAGCACCCATGGATGGGAAAACTCCCAGCACAGCCTGGGCTGCAGCGGCTTTGGCAGCACCAACATCCACAATCCCCCAGTTAAAATATCATATCCAGTTCAATGTGCCCCAGTTTAAACTTTGCAGTGCCTCTCTGCTCTGACACGCAGTGAGTAACTGAGAAAATCCCAGTGCCTCTTGTTCAGTACTGAAACTCAGAAATCAGAATAATTCCTCACTTGCACCCTCCTGTCTCTGCTCACAGCGAGGAGTGGGCCTGGGCTGATGAGCCCACCCAGGCACTGCCTGGCACAGGGGGGGCACAGGGAAGGTGGTCAGCCCCAGGAACAAACACAGCTCTGGTTTTTTGGGATCCCTCTGCTGCCCAGGCCCTGGGATGGGCACTGTGATTTGTTGGTGGCCGAGGGCAGGGCAGGTGCTGGAGCTCTGGCTCTGCTCCGAGTCACCATGAGAAACTCGAGCTGTTCCAGTCTCAGATTTCCTAATGGTGATGTTACTCCAGCTCTGAAGAAAGGTAGGGCTGCCAGTTGCAATGGACAGACAGAAATATTCCATCAATGAGCCCGGCGTGGATCCGGGGATAAAGCCAGATGATGCATGAGGATCATAAGATGATGAGTAAGTACTTTCCCTTCCAAATGGTTTAAACAACAGCGAGCAGAGCCGTGCATTTACTCTTGGCAGGTTTCCCTGCTCTGCATGCAGGATTCCTCCCCGGCAGCCGCCGGAGCAGCTCGGTGCCTCATCCCCAGGGATTCTCCATGAGTCTTGCAACACGGGGGAGCAACACCAGGGTGATAAAACTGAGCGAGGGCACAAATGACACGGCCCGAATAATTGCAGGATGGCTGGAGGGATTTTGATCATGGACAAAATAATGGCTGGGCTGAGAAAGGGCTCCGTTCCCCTGCCATTAAGCTCGAGGTCACCTGAGCGAGTCAGTCTGGGTGCACAAGAAGGGATCTGCCACGGAGGGAGCTACAGGTGCTGCTGGGAAAAGCCTGCGGAAGGGACCAGCCCCAGCAGGGCTGTTTGTGCCCCTGTGCTGGGGTGCTGATGAAGGACCCCTTTTGGGGATCCCTGTTTGGGGGCTCAGGCTGGTGAGCAGTGAAAACGCGCTCGCCCGAGGCTGAGCCCATCTCCTTCCCTCGCTCAGCCCTATCTCCTCCATCTCCACTCCCAGGCTGCCACCCAAACCTGCTCTGCCTCCCTGGTCGCCAGCACAGCCTTGGCCCTGGGCCCATCCTCACTCGTCTCCAAACCCTTCCCAGCTCTGCAGGGCCAGGCCGTGCCGGTGCCCAGGAATCACGGACTGGCCCCTTCTCTGCCCACCCAGGCCTTCCCAAGCCATCCCACTCGTTGGGTTTAGGCTTCCCAGTGCTCTCGAGCGCTGTGGTGGCTTTTCAAACTCCTGCTGTGCCCATTGCCTGACCCGAGTGACAACAACGTGCCTGGGCGCCCTCGTGGTGTTTGCAGGTTCACTGGCACAGGGGACACCTGGTGACACCCCGGACACAAACCCTCCTCCTGTGACACCCCGTGCAGGGCTCTGCTGGCCATGCCCTTCAGGCAGCTCCTCCTCGCCCTCAGCCACCCAGAGCAGCTGCAAAGCAGCAGCCTCAGCACCCCCGGGGGCTCAGGGGTGCCCGAGCCTGCAGAGCACCAGCAGACACAGCAGCAGAGCTCGGTTCCTCCTGCCAGAGGCCGGAGCAGCTCCGGAGAGGAGCAGCCGCAGCTGCTGTGTGCACACCGGGGCTGGAGCTGCTCCGGAGGGAGCTGCAGGCAGCCAGGGGTGAGCAAGGGAAGGTGCTGAGGCTTTTGGGGCTGCAATTCCAGCCGCAGCTCCCTCCTTTCGCTGCCAGCACAGCTCTGACAGCACGCACAGAATGTCACATCAGTGGCCACAGCAATGCGAAAATGAGTTAAAAACCCCCAGCCTCAGAGCTCGTGTAAGTGGGAAGGTCCAGAGATCAGTAATGGAAGATCCTGCCTGTCACTGCAAGGGGAAAGGCTGATCCGGCAGCCTCGAGGGAACGCGCTCCACCCTCTCCCTGTGGCTGGGGATCTGCGTCCCGCTGCACCTGCCCTGCGCCACAGGACACAGCTGGTGTTCCCTGTGCCCGGGCTCACAGCCTGCCTCTCCTCAGCCCGGCCTGATCCAGGCATTTCGTACCCACAGCAGCTGCTTTTCCCCTGGGGGCACCCAGCCCTTCCCACCCCTTTTACACATCCCAGACCAGGACCCCGCTCACAACTTCTTAATTCACAGCAAATCCCTTATTCCTCCCGCTGATATCTTACCTTCTCCCCTGCAACTCACTGCCTCATATCCAGGGTTTCTTCTTTCCAAGCCTTTAGAGGAGAGTGTCACAAAGAGCTTTGGAAAGAAATCCAACTCCTTATGGAGCAGATCACTAGACTGACTTCCCAGTCCCTGACCCAGCAGCAGGACAGGGCTCCAGCTCAGTGACCAGAGGGTGTCACATCTGTGCAATTATTTACTCAAAGGAGACTTCCAAAAATCCTTGATGCAAATGTTATGGCAGTTTGGAAGCCAAACCCTGCACAGTAGCTCTGGTGACATTTGTCAGCTTAAAAGAAATGGGGGAAAAAGAACAATTTTGGCTTTGTTCTCCATGTGCTATGGCATGGTCTGTAGCTCTACCCTTCTGTAAGGTGCTGCTTCTCCTGAAGCTCTGTCTCCTTCAGAGCACTGTTACATGGAATACTGAATAGTGCCTTTTAAAAAACCCCAAAACATCCTGAGTCATAAATACTCCCTGATCCCAACGAGAGCTATCTGCCTTGCAAATGGATGTTTTGGATGAGCTTACCCAGGGATGTAGTAGGGGTTTCGAGGGAAGATGCTGTTTCCCTTGCAGCTTGCCATGATGATGTTACAGCTCGTGGTGGGGAGGGGGGGAAGGAGACACAGCTCAGTGGGGTCACCAGGGGAGCCTCTGTGATGTCAGCCCCCGACAGGTTCCACCTGCAGCACAAACCCCCTCAGCTTCCCCTGGACACAGCTCTTTCTCGCCCCACCTGGAAGTTTTGGAGGAGCACAGGAATTTTACAGCGTTTGTCAGGCTTCCTGAGGGCTGCCAGCCCTGGAGGCAGCGGTGCCAGATGCTCCCCGTGAGTGGCCCCAGCATGGACACCTGTCCAGGGCTCACGTCCAGCCCCAGGACTCTGGAGAGCCTGGCCGTGCCCGCCTGGCCAGGCAGCGCTGCCCACACCCCCAGGGCACGTGCTGCTGCTTCCATCAGGGACAGCTCCAGGCACAGGCTCCGGGATGCCCTGGGCTGCAGGGGAAGCTCAGCCACCCCTCCCAGCCTGGCTGGCTGAGGATTCAATGATCCCTCACTGCCTGACCCCTGCAGGATGAAGGCTGTTCCCATTCCCAACATCACAGGGTCAGGTTGCCTTGCAGGTGCTGGGTTTCTCCCTGCCCAGCTGAAGGCAGGCCCAGAACAGGGGCTCCTGTTTACTGAACAGCCCAGGAACGGTTTGGGTTGGGAGGGACCAGAAAAATCACCTCATTCCACCCCTGCCATGGGCAGGGACACCTTCCACTGTCCCAGGCTGCTCCCAGCCCCATCCAGCCTGGCCTGGGACACTTCCAGGGATCCAGGGGCAGCCACAGCTTCTCTGGGCACCCTGTGCCAGGGCCTCCCCACCCTCACAGGGAAGGATTTCCCAAAATCCCATCTAACCCTGCCTTCCTTCAAGGCCATTCCCCCTTGTCCTGGCACTCCATGCCCTCATACACCTCCTGTACATTGAGGTGATCAGCTCACAGAGCTTTGGGAAGAAAAACATGGAATATTTTGCATGTGACCTTGGGACTGGTCACTGATGCAGTTTAAACTTCCTGCATATGTGATGTTTGACTTAAAAATTAAGTATTTATGGACATGCTTGACTTTCAGACATCTCACTGAGCTGAGTGTTCTTTTAGCCCTCCAAAGAGTACATAGTAGCTTCTGAAGCTGAAAATTTTTAACTTCTTTCTCTCTAAATTCCCTTTCCAGGTGACTGGAATTGCAATTGGAGCTGCAGCTGCGCTGCTACTTGAAGCAGTTGTTCTGTTTGTCATGTATGGGATAATGAGACTATCTAATTATCAAGTACTTACTATGTAAGTCTTAAAACCAGTTTTTCCACCGATCTTGAGTATTTTTGTAATTTTCTGGGGTAGTTGTTGCTGTAGAGGTGTGGTTCTTGCAGGACAACAGCTTGATTGTGTTGATTCACTTCCCCAGGTCTGAACCCAGACCTGTCACGTGCGGGACCTGGAGGTTTTATTTCTTTGGTGTGTGAGCAGTATCAGCCTCAGTGTCGGTTGTGAATTATGCAAATGATTTCAACCCTACTGTGATTTCACGGTCACCATAGGGAGAAAGATTGAATTAGAGATTTTCTTCAGGAGATTAAAACTGCCCAACCCTTGTGTCTGTTTAGAGAGCCCTTCATCTCCTCTGGGGCTGAGGTGGAACCCCAAGGCAGCCCTGCCTTGGTCTGCCTTGGCCAGAGCTGGGGAATGAGGGATCCCAGGGTGGTTTAAATTCCAAACGCTGCCCACAGGAGCTGTTCTGGAGGCAGCTGAGTCCCCAGGCTGTGCTCAGGTGTTCTCCCAGCTGCTAAGGGTGGTTTCTGATGTGATGCTTCTGTTTCAGAACAACTTCAGCCACACGTGCCTCAGTACAGGTTTTCCAAGAGCGACAAAATGATGTTCGAGGGGCAGAAGATCATTAGGAAGGTGAGAGCACCTGGCACAGGGAGAGGGAAGGAAAGATTAAAATCCATTTTGGGAGGTGTAAAGTTTGCAATACTTTACTGGTTGAGCCTGGCCCAGGTCCTTCAACCTATAAAATCTCACTGAGATTTTGTGGATGTTTCAGAACTCCTGCAGTACTGACTGGATTGCTGATGGAGCAGCAGTAGCTTCTCTTTCTGGCCAAACNGGAATATTTTGCATGTGACCTTGGGACTGGTCACTGATGCAGTTTAAACTTCCTGCATATGTGATGTTTGACTTAAAAATTAAGTATTTATGGACATGCTTGACTTTCAGACATCTCACTGAGCTGAGTGTTCTTTTAGCCCTCCAAAGAGTACATAGTAGCTTCTGAAGCTGAAAATTTTTAACTTCTTTCTCTCTAAATTCCCTTTCCAGGTGACTGGAATTGCAATTGGAGCTGCAGCTGCGCTGCTACTTGAAGCAGTTGTTCTGTTTGTCATGTATGGGATAATGAGACTATCTAATTATCAAGTACTTACTATGTAAGTCTTAAAACCAGTTTTTCCACCGATCTTGAGTATTTTTGTAATTTTCTGGGGTAGTTGTTGCTGTAGAAGTGTGGTTCTTGCAGGACAACAGCTTGATTGTGTTGATTCACTTCCCCAGGTCTGAGCCCAGACCTGTCACATGCGGGACCTGGAGGTTTTATTTCTTTGGTGTGTGAGCAGTATCAGCCTCAGTGTCGGTTGTGAATTATGCAAATGATTTCAACCCTACTGTGATTTCACGGTCACCATAGGGAGAAAGATTGAATTAGAGATTTTCTTCAGGAGATTAAAACTGCCCAACCCTTGTGTCTGTTTAGAGAGCCCTTCATCTCCTCTGGGGCTGAGGTGGAACCCCAAGGCAGCCCTGCCTTGGTCTGCCTTGGCCAGAGCTGGGGAATGAGGGATCCCAGGGTGGTTTAAATTCCAAACGCTGCCCACAGGAGCTGTTCTGGAGGCAGCTGAGTCCCCAGGCTGTGCTCAGGTGTTCTCCCAGCTGCTAAGGGTGGTTTCTGATGTGATGCTTCTGTTTCAGAACAACTTCAGCCACACGTGCCTCAGTACAGGTTTTCCAAGAGCGACAAAATGATGTTCGAGGGGCAGAAGATCATTAGGAAGGTGAGAGCACCTGGCACAGGGAGAGGGAAGGAAAGATTAAAATCCATTTTGGGAGGTGTAAAGTTTGCAATACTTTACTGGTTGAGCCTGGCCCAGGTCCTTCAACCTATAAAATCTCACTGAGATTTTGTGGATGTTTCAGAACTCCTGCAGTACTGACTGGATTGCTGATGGAGCAGCAGTAGCTTCTCTTTCTGGCCAAACCTTTCCTCTCTCAATGATATTTGCAGCCAGTGAAGGCAGTAATAAATCAATGAATACCTAACTCCTGTATGGAATTGATTAAACATCCTAGAATCCCAGACTGGTTTGGGTTGGAAGGGATCTTAAAGAACATCGTGTTCCACTATCCCAGTTTGCTCCAAGCCCCATCCAACCCAGCCTTGGGGACACTTCCTGGGATGGGGGCATCCACAGATTCTCCGAGCCACCTGTTGAATATTTGATGTTTGTTCTCACCTTAAGGTGCCTAATTTCCCTCAGACTTACACCTGAGATGATCAAAATGCTGCTTTGACTCCTGCCCTTGGTGCCTAAACGGAGAGATTTGGTATTTTCGGCCTTTGTAAAATGTATTTGAGTTTGCCCAAACAGCCAAGCTCTGCTGAGGGGCAGCCCTGCCCAGCAAGCCCAGCTCTGCAGGATGGGTGGCTCTGCCAGGGGAGCGATGGCTCAGCTCAGAGGGGCACAGTGAAAGACTGAGGGAACAGGCACAGGAGGCAAGGGAAAGCCCCACCAGGCACCAGGGAAAAGTTCTTCATGGGCACAGAACAGCCCTGGGACAGGGTCAGGGATGGCATCTCCAACCCTGGAGATGTTCAAAGCCCAGAGCACCCCAAGGGAACTTTGAAATTACCTCAGCTGTAAGTGGACAGGTTGGTAAGGGACCTATAAAGACTCTTCCCAGCCTAAAGCACACAATTTTAACACTGAGATGAAAAAGTTGCTTATTGAAATGCAGCACCAACCAACATCCCCAGCCCCATCCAGGTCCCACCAGCCCAAGGGGATTTGGGCCAGCATCTTTCCAGCATTTCCAGAAATTCCCTTCAAAACTCCCTTCTTTTAATGATCTGTGGCTGCTCTCTCCAAACCGAGGGGTCACACACTCCCCAAACAGCTACTGAACAACCACACCAAAATGTCAGTACTCAGGGCAGACACCTGGGTGAAAAAAAAAAAAAAAGTAGAAATTCACTTTTTCAAGGTTATCATTAGAATTTATTGATATGAGACAAACTTTGTATGTCACCATGTCAATGGGGGAACAGCACGTCCGGATGGCACAGAAGCACAGAGCCCATCCAGGGACACTCCCTGCCCTGGGAGCTCCCAGCTCCAGAGCACAGGAGACCACGCACACGGCCGGGTGTCACTGGGGACATCTGGGGCAGGAATGCTCCAGAAATACCACGGCTGAGTCGTTTGCCAGACAACAGCACCCAGCAGGCTGCAGCAGGGACCTGCTGGCTCTGACTCCCACAGGGAAGGGCAGCTCACCCCAGGCCCCTCTAGCCACAGGGGGAAAAAAAAAAACCTATTTGGGGGTGAGATTCCAGGAATCCCTGGAGGGAGACGAGAGCACTCGGGCCCTCTGGCTCCTCAGCCCTAAGGGGGCTCAGAGGAGCAGCTGGGGTGGGGACACGTCCCCAGCAGGATGGCCCAGGCATGGCTGGAACCTTCCCAAGGAGCAGACCCAGCCATGCCACACTCCAGCCTGGCATCTGCCCATTCAGAAGCAGGGTTTTTCTTTTAGCACAATTATCCCTGTGTTGTAACCACTCAGACATTCCCCTCTCAGCAGTGCCCTCTCGCAGCACAGCCCGCCAGTCATCTATGCTTGTGGCTAAGATGAAAATAATCTTTATAATCTTTACTGGAAATACATTTTATGCTGGATTCTACTTAAAAAAAGAAAAGCCAAGTGCTGAGCTTTCATCTTCTCCCAGCTTATGAAATATTTGGTTTGGTCCTAAGTATCTTGCTAAATGATTAGAGAGGGAATAGCAGAGTATTCCCCAGGCACCTGGTAAATCCACAATGGATTTATTGTAGAAACACACTGAATTCTCTAACTCACTCCAAATGGATTTCAGAGCCCTCTAAAACCCTCCAGAGAATGAGCTGTTTGTGACAGGACACACAAAAAGCAAGCCCAAGTTCAGTGAGTAAGCAGCCCCGCAGTGAGATAAAGGACAGGCCACAGCAGGGGACGTGCCAGCCCAGCCCTGGGGCCTCGTGTGACACAGCAGGGACAGAGCCTGGCCTGAGCTGCTCCTGCCTGGCCATGGCACCAAGCTGCTGCACACCTGGAGAGGAACCTGGCTCCAGACACACACGTGTGACCTGTGTGCTCCTCCTGTCCCTCGCGTGGGAGCTGTGACAAGTGACAAAGAGGGTTCTGCTCTCAGCCATCCGGTTCCACCAAATCTAAGTTCCCTCTCACACGTAACAGCATTGATTTAGAGATCTCATATTGATGGGTAATTATACAGGATTAATTGCACATCAGTCCATTGTGGCTACAAGTTCATTAGGTTAATAAATCTACATAGTGACAGTAGTACAGTATCAGCTACTTCTCAATACAAACTCCCTACCCTAACCTTAATTTGTAGGTCAGAGGAAGACGTCTAACACAGTGACCTCCAAACGACCTTTAACATTCATTTTCAAAATCATTTTTTCTAGAAAACAAAAAAAATCCAGTGTGGGGAAAACGCACATATATAACCAAAGCAGTGCTTAAAACCACAGGAAAACAGAACATCATCTTGGACTCTTGTTTCAGCATCTTCTGTGGACCCTGGCAGCGTCACTCCCAAAGGGTTCCTAAATGCTCCGTCAGTTCCCGAGTCCATTAAACCATTTCCCAGCTCCAGACATTTCTGGCCTCTCACCATTGTCTGTAGCAAGAGCACACAGAAACACTTGCTAATGTGCACAAGACTTCCATCAGATTCCATGGAACAGCTCGAGAAGGCTGCAGTCTTTCCTTCCAGAAACCTGTTCTCGAGCGGCAGCGCTCTCACCGACCGGCGCCTTCCCTTCCAGCCAGGAGAGAGCTCCAAGTCCCTCCAGGTTTTACTCATTCCTTTTGCCCAAAGGTGTATGGGTATCCAATAAAACCCCTCTCACAGTATTCCCAGGAAATGATTCAGAAGAGGAGATGATTTTTCAACCAAACGAGATCCTCTGGTCCTGTGTGTCAGACCATGGCCAAGAGAACGAGCAGCTGCCATGGACGTCCCAGCTGAAATAGGGCCCAGTCAGGGAGGGGAGCGAGGTGGCCTGACTGTGAGGGACAGGCCAAGAGACCCCAAAGTCACTCTGCTCTCGACAGTTTGCCTCTTTCCTGGAGTCAAATGTTTGATTCCATTTGTTCTAGCAGGAACTGGTGGATCATGTCAAAAGTGGGACGATCTTTGATATCCCTGCTCCAGCATTTCAGCATCAGGTCGAACACAGGGTTAGGACACAGAGGAGTCTGGGAGAGATAGATCTGGAAGGAAGAGAGTCACAGTATTTCAGTGGGGTTTTCACAAAAGAACCGAACCTTTACTGAAGTAACACCGAAAGACAGTTTCATTCCAGGTTTACGAGACACAGCCACCATGCAGTGTTTGGAATCCCTCCAGCCCCAGCCTGGCAGTGGAGTCTGGACGGAGCCTCTCAAACAGCACCACGGACACTATGCCAACTTGTCTGATGAGCTGGTCACAAAACAGGCCTTTGTCCCCCAGAAAACACGAATGCTTCTGAGGGATTTGTCTTCCAAGAGACAGCAAAACACAAACCAAAACCAAATTTACCACAATAAAATCCAAGTACTTTCAACTCACCGTAGACAACCCATGAGGCTTTCTAAGCACCGTGACAGCTTGTTAGCAGAGACAGAAAAAAAACCTTTTAGAGCTTATCGACAGCACAGCTTGCCAGAATGATTTTATTTCTCCCTCTCATTTTTTAGGCTCACTTCTTTTAGGCTTGTGGCTAATCATTAGTGTTTGGGAGACGGTGAGTAAACCCCTCATCGTTTTATTTCCCTTAATTCTCTGGTGCTAAAGGTGAATTTTGGAGAGAACTGCTCTGAATTGGCACTCCACAGCTTTGGGTACTGAGGAGATGGAGTGTCCTGCACCATCACTGGTATCTGTGGAGGGCAGCAGCAGTGGGGACAAAACGACACAAAAGCCCTTTGGCAGCTGGAAATGGCCAAAGGCTTCTTGGCACGTGTGGAGATACTACAGGGAGACTCCAATTCCTGGGAACTAACAACTGCTCCTTCCCACCACAACTCCCTCCTGCTTCCTCATCTTCCAGAGGCAATGCTGGTGGGAGAGTGCTGGCAGAGGAAAGGAGCAAGAGGATTGTGTGGGAGAGCCTGGAAAAGCTGAAGACAGGGCAGAGAGAAGTGGTTTAGAATAGGAAAGAAGCAGGACAGGGCTGAGGGATTCTTCCAGTGGGACTCCAAGAGAGGAGAACTGGTGCAGTGAGCCCAGAAAAAGAGGAGAGGCAGGACACAGGTGAGAAGTTGAGTAGAAGCAGAGACTGCAGCTGATGAGGTGAGGGCAGCAGGGAGGCCCTGGGAACATCCAGCTGGATGGGAGTGGCTGAGGGAAGGAAGAGCCCGCTGGATCCCTCACCTGCCTGCCCTGGCTCCGGAAGAACTCCCCCGTGTTCTCGATGACCTGCTCGTCCGTGAGGAGGCTGTAGGGCTGCTCCTTGCACAGCACAAACATCTCCCACAGGGTCACCCCAAACGCCCACACGTCGCTGGCCGTGGTGAACTTGCCCTGTGGACAGAGAGGATCTGCTCAGCCCAGGTGCCCATTCAGCAAAACCCTTTCAGTCTGCACCCTCTGCAGCTCAACACGAGGATGCAAGCTGGGAAAATGCTCCAAAAGGAGCCAGCACAGCAGGTGAGCTGCTCCCAGGCGCACACACAGGGATGACAGGGCTGTTTGTGGGGCAGGAGTAGCACGTGGGGTCCCACAAGCCCTAAGAAGGTGCAGTTTGCACAGGGGCAAAGCTTTGTAACAGAGAGCGGGTCCCAGAGAAGGCCAGAGGCTTCTGTCCCTCCTGAGACAGTCTGTTTGCAGCAGAATAAAATAAACTGAGGGAGGGGGGACAGTCACTGCCTACCTCCACCCAAAACAGCAGAACTCATAGAAAAGACTTTGAAAAGGAAGCAAAGCCCTCAGGGTGAAAGCAGAGCCAGAGCAGACTCCAGACTCTTAGAGAAAGGCCAAGATAATTTTGATTTTTGCACATGTAAGAAGCCAGTGACAATCTTCTTGCTGTCCCTGTTTTCTGTCTTCAAAAAATGTGCCCAAACTGGCTGTGTTTGGAACAATGTGTTTCTGGAGAAGTAAAAAAGAAGATTGCTCAGAAAATAACACAAAACACTTGAGGGGCTGGAGGGCCTGTTTGGGCAGAAAACATCCCAGCCCCACTTTACCCAGGCTTATCTGGCAACCCTTGCAGTCTGTCAAGGTTTGGAAGATGTTCACACAGGGAAGATGGGAGTGATTTATGGTTTAGATGCAGCTGTAACCAGCAAAAGAGGGTGGATTTCAGAGAGCTTGGACACGGCAGCCTTTATAACAGAGGTAACTACAATTTTTCTGGGTACTTGGAGAGTTCATTGTAAGAAAGTAACTCATCACTTACTCCAAGAAAGAAATATTTGGCTAAATATCCTCCAGACTGGATGTGTTTGGGCTGTGGAACAATCTGAGGGGAGACAGCAGGACCCTTAAATGTGAAAAAATCCCCCAACCTCAAATCAGACCTGGCACTTGAAACGCATGAAGTTTTGTGCCTGCCCCTCTCAGATTTCCAACTGGGGGGAATAAGCACAGAGAGGCAACTTCCTTACAATTCCAGCAGGATTGTCAGGCACAGGCCAGAAACCAGGCCCCAGATGAGGCCTGAGGGATGTGATGCCATCCAGAGAGACCTGGGCGAGCTCGAGCAGTGGCCCACGGG
>VZTG01008555.1:114098-163469 GCA_013397845.1 Melanocharis versteri | reverse complement strand
GGGTGGGCAGGCCCTGGCACAGGGTGCCCAGAGAAGCTGTGGCTGCCCCTGGATCCCTGGCAGTGCCCAAGGCCAGGCTGGACGGGGCTGGGAGCAGCGTGGGACAGTGGAAGGCGTCCCTGCCCATGGCAGGGGTGGCACTGGATGAGCTTTAAGGTCCTTCCAACCCAAACCATTCCATGACGTGCTGTATGTCCAAGGGCACGCTCCTTCCCCAGGATACGAGTTATGTCCAACACAACCCCATGGATTTCTCACTCAGGGCCATGTGCAGCACAGATATTGGTGGTGCAAGGGCTGGCACACAGATGTGTCACTGTTTCAGGGGCACAGTGAAGATGGATGGATGGATGGATGGATGGGAGGAAGGGAGGAAGGGAGGCAGGCTGGCTTTTGCAGTGCCTACCAGGAGGATGCTTTCCCAGGCCATCCAACGGATGGGCAGCACGGCTCTCCCCTGGATCCGATAGTAATCCCCGCTGTAAAGGTTCCTGCTCATGCCAAAGTCTGCAATCTTGATGGTGTAGCTGTTCCCCACCAGGCAGTTGCGAGTCGCCAGATCCCTGTGCACAAAGTTCAGAGATGCCAAGTACTTCATCCCCGAGGCGATCTGGGTGGCCATGTACAGCAGGTTGGAGTGGCTGCAGTAAAGGAAAACAGAGCAAAGAAAAATCAGTGGAGCTCCCCCACACTCAAGACTTCATTGTATTTGATGTGTTAGTGACCTGTTGTTTTATTTTCTGCCATAACAGTGGAACTAAACTGTCTCATTCCAGGCCATGAATAGCCAAGCTCCTGAGCTGACTAAGCAGGAACAGACAGGCTGTCCCTGAAACTCAGGCCTTTACAACCTGACATCCTTTAGATTTTTTTTTTCAATATCAAACATTAATCTTGAGATTTTCAAAGAGTTCATGCATCAAAGCACCAACTTTTTGCAGAGAGACATGAAAAATGAGGCTCAGAATGTCATATCTTAAAAACCACTTCGCCTGGTATTTCAAACAACACCACTATTGAATGCTTATATTAACATAAGTGTGTCACTTCACATTAAAGAGAGTTGACTTGGTTTTAAATATGCTAAACATTACTGAAAATAGAAACAGATGCATTTTCCATCTAATTTAATTTTAATTCCTGCATTAGCTAAGTAAAGAAAGGATTAATAAAGCTGCAGGATACACAGAGTTTGGGCCATCAGACTCTCAATATTCTTCCCACACTATTGCTCTGTGCAGCTCAGCCTATTTCCCACTGCTGATGCTCAAATACTTCACACGACCAAGTGCTCATCAGAACACATCTGATAAACTGCTCACAGTTTGTATTTTTCCACTAAAGGTCAGGAAAAAAGGTCTTTGCCACCAGAACACAAAGAAAAGGAGACTATCATGGAATGGTTTGAGTTGGAAGGGACTTTAAAGATGATTTCATTCCACCCCTGCCATGGGCAGGGACACCTTCCACTGTCCCAGGTTAACACTCCTGACAGGACCACTGACAGGTCCTGGCAGCAAAGCTGGTGTTTTCTGGCCATGGTAAGACGCAGGTACCTCCTGTCCAGCACACCAGAGCTGGCTCTGCCTGCCTGCCTCGTGCCTGAACCACAAATCCATGTAATCCTCTGGGGAGGAACACGCCGAAGGCTCAGCAATGCTGCAGCTTCTGCTCAGTGCAGGGCTCCTCTTCAAGCAGAATGTATTAGTCCTACACAACTCTCCTCTGGAAAGCATTTCTGCAGTAACAGAGATGCTTTTATGGCAGATTTAATCCTTCCATTGAGGAGGGAGACAGGTGCCACTGCTGACAAAAAGTGGCTTTCTTTGCCAAATATTCTCCTTCTGTTGGCTGATGAAATCTTCTCCTTAGTGAAGCTCCACACTCAGCTCCTCTCATGTAATATTTTTTGGACACCAGAGAACATACGAACCTTCATGAAAGCCTAAGAGACATTCTTGATTTTCATCCCAAAATTCTTGCTGTAATGCAACTGCTTTTCATATTAATGAAATATTTGATGCAAGCCCACTAGCATAAACAGATGGCCACCCCAATAAATACATCTAGGATGGTCTCTGTGACCAGAACAGCTCTGTCAGGGACACTTCAGGGGAACACAGAGCTCCAGAGGCCTCAAGAACAACCCCACACCAAGCAGGACTGGTGTCCCTGTGCCATGGCAGTGGCCAGGCTGCAGGAAGGTGCCTGCTGGGAAGGCACAGCAGATAAAACTGGCAGCTCTGTATTGCTGATTTATCCCAACAAGACAGGCAGCTTCTCTTACGTGACGCAGGGGATGTTGTTTGAAATGGCAAATTTGCTGTAGATCTCCCTCTGAGACAGGAACTGGTTGAGGTCTCCGTTCTCCATGTACTCTGTTATCATGCACAGGGGGTCGTCCCGCACGCACACACCCAGCAGCCGGATGATGTTCGGGTTCTTCAGCCGGGACATGATCTTGATCTCCTTCAGGAAATCATTCCTTGCAAAACAGAAAACACCTGTGAATCCTGAACTGTTCCTCTGCCTGAGGACAGCACAAGTGGTGTGTTCTCAGCTCTGAGTAATTTACACTTTGCACACACAGGTGTGAAACTGGTTCTGGGCTCGTGTTCAACACTGACCTCTCCCAGCAAACAGGATTAATGCAGCATTTCAGGCTGACATTCCAGCTTCCCCTACCCCCCACTCCCTGCTGTGTCCTGCTCCTTGCATGGACACACGGAACATACACCAGCCACACGACACTCCCACAGCAGCCCCCAGGGTTAACCTGTGCCTGGGGAGTATTTGCTTTCCTCCCCAGCTGCTTGGCACTGCAGGTGCACTGACCTGGCTGTTTTGTTGACATCTGATCTCAGCATTTTCACTGCCACAAGAACCGGCTGGTGAGTGAATTCTGAGGATGAGACTCCCAGGAATTCCAGCAGGCCATCAGCTTCACAGAGGTGCACCTGCAGGGCAGAAGGAAGAGGCAGCTGTAGGAGCACACACAGGCAGAAAACCAGAGGAAAACAACGTCACGGGGTGGTCACTGCTGACAGAATGAACAAATGAGTGATCTAGTGAAGGTGACACAGCTGTGATCTGAAATTACCCAAGGGTTGGCCCTAGATCCTGATCAAACGTGTCCAGGACAGAGCCATGACATAGGAGCACACGGGGATCAAAGCCAGATGTGTCCCCAACACCCTGGGTTTCCTGCACTGGTGCAGCAGCCTGGGGCAGCCCAGTTCACCCAGCACGTACTGGGGATGTTCAGGAAGGCCCCTGAGCCTGGATGTGTCTGCTCTGCACTAAAGCACCTCACATGAGCCCAGAACCATCCTGTGGCCTGGCTTGAGGCACTGCTCAGACTTCACTGAGGAGCAGCCAAGAACTACAACCAGTTATCCAAAATCCTGTAATTCCAGAGAAAACAAAAGGAGAAAATGTGTGCATATGCGTCCCGGATATGAACACCTTACCTGGGCATATACCCAGAGATAAATAGATAAATACTCTAATGACTACAATTCCAAATTCCAAAATGATTAAAGACCTAAAATTACTGCCAGGGTTGTACAAGAGGGGGTACAAGACACTTGCTTAAGAAGTTACCAAAATGTGCATCCAAATGGAGAACTGGGTGGGGAAAGCAGACAGACTTGAGGGTGTGGATGGGAAAAAGGACTGGAAAAGGGGAGCAGACTGGATGTGTCAGTCAAAGACTTGCAGCAGTGAGGGGAATGTAATGGGAGCATCATGAATTTTGTATGAAGAGAGCAGCAAGAACTTATGTCACAAACATGGTGAGGAGAGAAGACAGCAGAGAAAATGGGACAAACCTGCAGAACGGGAACGAAGGTACAACGAGGCTGCTGCAGTTCCACAGAGAATGAATCTGCTGTGGGGAAAGTGCAGTCACGAGACCTGGGACAGGGAAGACCCACAGTACTAAGCACAGGTGATTCCGAGGTGATGTGTCACCAGGGAGGGGTGGCTGGGAGCAAGGAAGACAAAAGACTGAAAGGAAGGAAGAGTGGAGAGCTGAAAGAAGCAATGAGCTTGTTTCCAGGAGCACACAGAGCCAGAGCAGGGGAGCAGATCACAGTGATGGCCAGTTTGGGAAAGACTGAGGTGAGGAGAGACAGGAAAACGTGGTGCAGCGCATTTGCAAAAGAGCCTGTGACACACAGAAAGGAACAGGCTCTGAATCCATCCCCAAAGAAAATGGGGATGGGAGAACTATCTCAAATCAACACAGAGGAGGAGTTATTACAGTTATTAGATGGACAGGCGTGAGAGGAAAGAGAAACCAGAAACGAAACAATGAGAAAATAATTCTGTGTTTCACTTTTGGAGCACAGAGCAGGATCCAGGAAACAGCAAAAAGGGCTACACTGACAGGCAGGTGAGGAGGCTGAGGATGTCAGCACCTTCCCAGAAAACAGTGAGCCAGAGGGAAGTGAGGGGGCAGGGAAGGGGCTGAGGTATAGGAATGGAGGAACCACAAAGATGGACACATGACAGAGCAGGAAACAGGGCTGTGCTTGCCAAAATGTAATAGAGAGGCAGAATTTATGGCTGTGAGTGAACAAAAGCTGGGAAGAAAAAAGACAGTGGAAAAGTGAGAGCAGGAGAGGGAAAGACCTGCTCAGGAAGGAGCTACAGATGTTGTGAAAATGAAGCAGGGAGAGAAGAAAAGGCGAGGTGAAAATGTTGACAGCTTGAAAGGAGCTCAGGGAGCAAAGGGAAAGCTTGGCAGATGACAGATGTGTGCATCATTCTGCCTGAGGCTGCTGACAAACTGGGGCTTGAGCAAGCAGCAATGACAGCAAATATGAGGGTGCCACGGTGCTTGGGAAGTGTCTGTCTTTGCTTGGGTCAGTGTGCAGAGCACCCCCAGAACTTCCATCTGTGACTGGGAAAGCTGATTTTACAGCAAGCATCGGTGTTAGCTGGACTGTGGAGAGTTTCCAAAACCACATGCCTAGAGGTGGGCAACAGCCATTACATTTGAGATGTCCATGGAAGACGTGAAAGTCTGAATTCCCACCCCTAGGTGGGAATAAACAGAGCTATAGATAGCAAACAGAAAAAGTTTGCAAGTTCATCCATTGATAAAGACCCCCATGGCACCAAGCAGAGCCTCACAGCTGCACAGGGGCTCAGTGGCTCAGCCTGGGGGATATCAGCTTTCCCCAAGGGCAAACACACATTTTAACTAAAACACTGGAATGCAGAACCCTCAGTCCCACCGAGAGGCAGCTCAGGAGATTCATCTCTGCCAGGCACCTCCTTTCTGCTGGAGGACAAGCAGCAGAGAATGGCTGTACCTCTCCAAACTGTCCTTCCCCCAGCTTCTCCTTGAGCCGCAGCTGCTGCCGGGGGAATTCCCCCACGGAGATGTCCTTCTTGGTGAGGGAGTCCACGGTGAGGGCTGGCACTGCGTACATGTTGTTGCCGGTCACTCCCTGCAGGTGCACGATGTCCGTCTCGGCGTAGTGGGGGACGTTGCTCTGGAAGCCTTGGTGAGGGGTGGACTTGGTCAAGTCGGGCTCAGCGTAGTCCCCACTGCACACTAAGGGGAGCCAAAGACAGGTGAGTCACACTCTCGCTTCCTCAGAACCAGTATGTCCCAGTTTCCACTCCTCCCAGTCCCACAGCTCTGGGAATTCGGCCACCTGCTGCCTCGCACTGAGGGACACCCACACGGGAGACACTGCTCTGCTTTAACCAGAACAAGCCACGGAATACCTGTGAGCTGCCAGCAAATTCCAGCTCAACACAGCCTGTTCTAGCCAGTCATGAGAGCTACAGTTCTTGTCCAGGCAGGGAGGTGAGTCTGAAGTGATTTTCTGTTTCTGATTCATCCCAAGTACAATCAGTTCCCATTACCTGATGCAGGGATGTTGTTTGCAAAGTCAAACTTGCTCTGGATTCCCTCCTGCAACAAGAACTGATCGAGGCTTCCATTTCCCATGTCCTCTGGTGGCAAACTCCTCTCCCTCTTACAGCTTGTTCACATAAATATGGGATAATGCTTTAGAATCAACTCCCTATATGGTCAGTATTACACAGAACATTTGTTCTGCTTCAAATTCACATCCGGGCTCAATCCAGTCAGTCTCCCTGTGTAGAATAATGTTGGATCTTAGCAACCTGTCAGTGTGAGGAATGCAGCACTGCCCTTCCATTCACTGACCAGCACTGCCTTCACCGAGTACAAAACACTGTGGGAAACATTCCCTTCTGTGTGGGTCCAAAACTCCCCAGGGGCTGGAAGCCAGGACTCCACAGACAATTCCCAGCTCTATCTCCTTCTGGTTTTTCTACAGGAATTTCAAAGAGCCCTTTTTTCAGGAAAAGGTGCTAGAGGTCTTCTCCCAAGAGTGCTGCAGGCAGCTCTCCACAAACAGTGTGTGATTGCTCTGACTGCCCAAACCAGCTGCTAAAAGATGACCTGGGTAATACATAAACCGTCTTCAAATCAAACAGTAAAAGGCCACCACCCTCTAGTGGGGCTGCTGCTCCAGCTGTCACAGTTCCATGCCAAAAACTGCCAGTGCTCCACAATACTGCCTTCAGTCCCTGGGTTACTGCATTGCACAGGAGTCAAAGATGGTAACGTAAACAAGTGGCATATTTTACAATCTGACAGAAATAACAAAAGAATAAACGCAGCTTCTGGAGACTGATGATGTTACCTGAATCCTCCGCACTTTGGGAGAGCTCTGGAAGCTTTTGGAGCAGTGTAGCTGGCTGGTGATATTCCAAATCCAGTGGGAAAGCCCGTTCATAGGTGGGATTTGACTGGTGGATCTGGGTCTGGTTGTTGGCAATGGTGTAGCTGTAGAAGGAGAGGCGAACAGTGGCATCCTCCTCCAGGATTCGACGTGGGGCCTGCAGAGGAGAGGGATAAAAAAACCCAAACAAAACACTGGGGCGATGCTCAGCTGTTAAGTAATGCCTTGGCTGCAATCACAGCAACTTCCAGTAATGTCTTGGACAGGGCTGGCATCCTCCCCTGCTGTGAGAGCAGCTTTAGCTACTCCATGGAGCTAGGAGAAACCCTGTGCATCTCACATAGTTCTGAGCTCATTAGGGTTAATGATTAGCTCTGAACTTGTGTCTGCAAAATAGCCCCATTGTATTACCTTTTCCAACCTTTTTTGAACATATTGCTTCCAAAGAATGATGATTATAATCATCAGGAGCAGCAGAATAATAGCCACGAGGCAGCCCACGAGGATGGAGGTGTTGGAGTCGTCTGCCTTCTCCCCTATCCAGGTGCTGGTTACAGAAGATGTGGTTCCTGCAATCACAGAGAAGGAGAATCTGGAGTTAAAGCACCAGAGGTTTTCTGTGCCAGCCAACTTCCTGCAGTCTGTTATAGAAAATATCTTGGGCAGCTCCCTGAGCATTAACATCAGCTGTGTTCACATTTTGCTCTCACCAGAAATTCTCATTTTGGAGGCTCAAAAAGCTAAGAATTGTGCAGAGAACTCCAGCAATCAAAGATTGCTGTGAGCAGAACAGATTCCTGCAGCGGATCCATCCCAGAGCAGACAGTTTCACTGGCCCCACACAAGTCTCCAGCCCATGCTCTGAGGCAGCCCTGGCCAGCTGAGGCTCAGGGGACTGCCACATGCTGCCCTGTGCACAAGGCACTGATCAGGCCATCCCCAGATCTCCAGAAATGGAGGGAAAGACCACAATAACTGGGATGTTCCTGTGAAATTCCCCAACACTTGAGCCCTTGGCACGGCCAAGGGGCAGAAGTCCTTACCCCAGGTGCCCTCAGTAACGTTGTACTCGGTTTCCAGGACATCCGTGGTGCTTGTGGCTACTGTAACGAAACTGGGATTCACACTCTCCATGTCTGGGGAAGGAAAGGGAGTGTGTCAGCCCAACAAAACCTCCCTGCTCCTGCCAGCAGTCCCTGCAATCCCAACCCCAGCAGGAGGGGACTGGGGTCCAGGCAGCAGGCCAGGAACAGGAGGGGCTGCTGTCTGCAAGGTAAGCAACAAGCAGCACTCAGGGAATTCCTTCCTCAGGAATGTCCTCTCACTACAGTTGATCAGGGACCTTGGAGTAGAAAGCTACAGCCACCTCTTTTCCTGCCAGTCCTGCTGGTTTTCTCCAAGACTTTTGTCCTTTTTCTTTCCAGAGTCTTTTAAAGCACCTCATGGCATTGACTTCTGCGTCATAGTTAAGACTTGATGAAAAAAAAGTCAGCCTCTATTTTTTAATAATCTGCTAAACTTGATCTCATCGTCTCTAGATATACTTGAATTATTCATAACAAAATACTTGGTAAAGAGAAGCAAAAATCAACCTCATAGCCAGCAGGCAGCTGAGGAAGTGGAGGCAGGTACTGATCCCTTCACTCTGGTGACCAGTGACAGGACTCAAGGAAACAGCTGGAGCTGTGCCAGGGGAGGGTTAGGTTGGATATCAGGAAAAAGTTCTTCCCCCAGAGGGTGCTGGGCACTGCCCAGGCTCCCCAGGGAATGGGCACGGCCCCGAGGCTGCCAGAGCTCCAGGAGGGATGTGCCGAGTGGGATTGTTGGGGTGTCTGTGCAGGGCCAGGAGCTGGATTGGATGATCCGGGTGGGTCCCTTCCAGCTCGGAATATTCTGTGATTCTATTATCTGTTTCAAAAAGAACAACTACTCTACAGTCCAGTTTTTGCCTGCCCTGGTCGTGCTTCTGCTCATGTGCATCAGTATCAGCCTGAGAAGCATCCACTGGACCTTTCAGCCCCTGCACTGCCCTTTCAGTGCCTGTACAACCTCCTCCTCCCCAGGGTGTAGCCCACAGTGCCACACCCCTGCCAACCCCACACGTCCTGCACTCCCACGCCAGCTCCTCTGCTCCCTGTGCTGCCCCAGGTCTGCCCGACTGCAGGAGCGCCCACCTGACTGGAAGGAGATCTCGCTCATCATCATCCAGGTGTCGGCGAAGTGGAAGCGGCACAGGATGGCCTTGCCCACGCGCTGCTGCAGCGGGACGGTCACAAACCTGGCACTGGGGTTTTTGTCATCCAGGACCGTGGCCACCCCCACAGGCTCGGGCTCCCAGTCTGCGATCAGGCGGGGTTTGAACAGACACTCCACCCTCTGGAAAATCTTCACCCCCTTGGAAAACATGTTGTTACAGTGCACCTGGGAAGAGGAGAACACATCCATCAGAGAGGTCTGCTGGCGCCTAAATCAAGCCCCAAGGATGTTCAATTCATGAAAATTTTCCACTCCCAGTATCTCCCTGTATGAATGCAGAATGAGTGACTTGTTCCAGTGTGCAATGAGAACACCTATGCAAAAAGCTATTCTGAAACAGCTCTGAATTTTACCTGCAAGAGCTACATCAACGCTCAGATTCTGGCAGGCTCTTCAAAAGGCCCATATAAAAATCAATCAAGCAAACCCTGCACTAATCTAAAGCCTTGCAGACCAATTCTCTTTGAACATTTAACTTTAGAAGGGAAAGAAACAATACACCTAAACTCTTAGTGTTAAAAAAATTGATATTATTTGAATTGCTTGACAAAAGTAGCTGGAATTGTTAGGCCACAAGTTGAACTTTATCTGAACTACATGGTTCTGTTCTGCAAGTCAAAGATGGATTAGAGTAAGCCCTGGAGCTAATAATCTGATCATTAATAATAGTAAAGGTGGACTGCAGTGAAACTTGTCGGTAACAATCTGATCATTAATAATAGTTAGAATAGACAAAGCTGCAGCTTAAATATTACTCAAAGATCAATAGCTTGAGTGGACAGCCCATAGACTGGGGTTTGTGAACTGTAACAACCACGTTAGAAAAATGAATTACTGAACCCACCAAAACCCCCACAGAAACCCATCTCAGTGTGGAAACAATGACACAGCAGCCACTTGGTAATGAAACAGGGAAGCAATGAAGAGCAAGGAGAATCCAGACCCTAATCCTGCTCTTGGATTCTTCTGTTTCTCTCGACATGAGGGAAACCAGGGATTTCTTTGTCCTTGGTCCCTCTTTTGAGGTACCAACTTCAGCTATGAAATACCATGATTGATCTCTGCCATTAGATGAGAACTGTGTCCCAAATTTCTTCAGCATTCAGCAACTTTTAGCAGCTGCAGTCTAAAGGAATTCCTTCCAAAAACAACAAACTGGTACAAACTCAAGCAGATATTCCCCTGACCACCACCTGCTCTGGTTGCACCTTAAGGGCAACCAAGGATCTGTGTTCCAGGCAAACCCTCACCTAAGCCTGCATCTGTCAGCCTCTCGGGGTGGCTCAGCACCAGGCTGAGCTCTGTTACGAACACCTGAAGCTCAGGACCACAAAATCTCAGCACTGTGGCCACTGCCCGGGAACCAGAAGAAATAAGGTGACTCTTAACGCCTTCAGTATCCCTCAGCCTGCTCCATTCTCACAGCCACAGTGGCCCAACCCTCCCCAGCGACTCCAGGAATCATTTCCTGGTGACTGTGGAGTATTTGCCACTGGGACAGCAGCAGTTTCCAAACCACCTGCAGCCTTGAACCCTATTAACTGCTTGGCCTCTGCAAGGTCCTGCAGTGAAAAGCAGTGAAGCACTAATGAGGACAACAGGCCTGATGAGCAGCAAAAAGACAAAAGGAGGGCCTTTGCATATAATTAGGACCAGATGAAGCTTAGACAACATTATTCAATAAGGAGAAACAGTCATTCATAACCAGGCAGGAGAGCCTGACGCCTGGAATATACAATTTGTGCCATATTTGGACAGGAGTTGGATGTGTTTCCATCCTGGACTGATACAGAGACATTTTCTATTGCAAACATCTCCTACTAAAGTCCAATTTTACAGCATGCAAACCTATGCAATGCATTTGCAATGTTGTTAATATTTATTTTTAATACTTTCTTGGATACTGGGAAAGCTCAGAGGACTGGGATAAAGCTAACAGGTAAGAGAATACAAAAATTATCCACAGACCACCTGGCTTGTACAAAAGAAATGCAAAGCTGGAACAGGCAACATTCCATAAATAATGAAGATTAATTTATGCTAATCAGAACAGCTTTTTAATTAAATTCTAGATGAAGTAGCTGTTTTTGTGATCTGATGTGTTTGGTTTATCAGGATGGTTGTGTTTACAAGACAGACTTTTTGGAAGGCATCTGTCCCCAGTTAGAAGTGTGGGCTCATGTATTATGTTAATTTGATTAAATATTGTCAACTAGTCAGTCTTACAAATTTTAAGGCACAAATTCTTCTCTGTTTTTCTAAGAGGAATGGATTCCTGAATCAAAATTATTTGCTAGTTTTTTCAATGACCTGAGGGAGACAGCAGAATCACCAGCAATAAAATAAACTAAATGGGAGGGAGGGAGTTTCCTAAAATAATCTCAAGGACTGACTCATGTCAGGGTAGGGAACTCAGGGACAAAAATCTAAGTGATGCTTTCCACACTGGACTTTTATCCTGGACACTAAAAACTTGGAACTGGCTTTTAGCATGATCCCAAAGCCTTGATGACCACTGGCTCCCTCTCTCTTGGCTTGGAGGATTAATATCATCACAAGATTCACAAACAAAGAGGAACCGTCCAAAAGCAGGAAATTGGTACCATTCTTTTATGCAATTTGAAGGAAAGCCTGCATCCAGATCCAGATCCTGTACCTCCAAAAGAGTAATCAGCAAAGAAAGAAAGGGTTGGGTGACAGCTCCAAAAATGACCTTTGGTCTCACCAGGAAGGCATTGAGAACTCCTGCCAACTTTGTTTACTGAAGCAAAGATTAAGAGAGTGGTTTAATCATGGTTTAGAAGCAGAAGATTTCTGAGAAGGCAGAACTCTTATTTTTGCCAGCAAAAGCAGGCAAAAAGCCAACGGTTGCAAGTTAAAAATAGACAAAATAAAACCAGAGTAAGTAACCACCAAAACAATTTACTTAAGGATGTGGTGGGTTCTCCTTCATTTGAAATCTCTACAAGAAAAGCCACCAATCCTTTTTAAAAGATCTTGCTGTTTACTACAGACTCAAAGTTCAGCTCGTGCTTTTCCTGTGTGTTTAAATGATTTCCCACAGCACAAGCACAGGCATCCAGAGAAATGTTTGGTCAAAATGGAAGCACAGCCACATTCCTTTACCTCAGGGGTCAGTAAATCCTATAGCCTAAATCCATCTCAGCTGCCTAAACACTGCTTCAGGTGTTTGCTTTTTATTCCTCCAAGCCAAACACTGGAAGGAGAGTCTGAGCTCTGAAGAAGCAAGTGCTCACCTGCTTCACCTTTCTACACTGGAAAACTTGGGATACCTCCTGCTCAAATTCTGCTGTCAGGCACTTCCTGTATCCTCCTGCTCTGGGAAGAGGACTCAAGGCCAGGTTGGACAGAGCTTGGAGCAACCTGGTCTAGTGGAAGGTGTCCCTGCCTGTGGAAGAGGGTGGAACGAGATGAGCTTCAAGATCCCTTCCAACCCATTCAATGCCCCAAAGGGGCAACCTGGAAGCCCCCAGACCCAAAGCCTGTCCCCCCCTGGAGAGGGAGCACGCTGAGTTACCTTCATGGAGGTGAAGTTCCGCGGGCGGTCAAACTGGAACTCCATTTCCACAGCGCCCGTGCTGAAGCTCTCGTTCCTCCAGCCCACGTAGTCATAGCCCGGCCACACGCGGTACTGGTGGCTCTGGGTGAAGTCATCCAGCCCCAGCACCCCGTCTGTGAGCTGGCCCAGCCCTCCGTACAGGTGCCTGGCCAGGGAGAACCAACAGTCAGCCGGAGCTCCCGTGGGAAGCCACATGGGTCTTTCAACTGGTACCAGCAAAACATCACTTTTCCTACTCTCGACCCATCCCGGACAAGAACTCGTTCACTGCTCTTATGCAGCGCCACCTCTGTGTTGTTTGGGCTGGGATTTTAGCAGCATTCCCAGCTTGGGAAAAGGCAGAAGCTTTTGCACTGGTGTCAAGGACTAACAGCAAAGCCGAGCTACAGGCAGAGCCTCTGGAGAACAGAAACAGACACCCTGGAAAATGACACTGTGTGCTCTCCCAGCAGAGCTGGAACTGCAGCATCTCACCATGCAGCTGCGTGGCAGGAACACTGCTCCATCCTGTGCTGGGGGAACCTGTGGGGAAAGCTCTGCAGGCAGGCACAGAAAGGCAGGAAAGGGGGAAGTGAGGCCATGGGCAGCTCATGAGCCACAGCCCAGTCTAACCAGGATCATTTCTGGCATTGCTCCTAAGAGGAGAGTGTTACTGGCTCTTTCCAAGGCTGATTGGACTCTTTGCCAGGACCCTGCCTCATTCCACTCCTATCTGAGGGTGCAGAGTCCCCCGCACAGTTTTCCAGCACTGTTCCAGAGAAGAAGATGCCAACGTGGCACAATCCTGACCCCCTCTGCAAGTCCTTGGCTCTGCAAGTCCACCCCAGGTGAGCCATCCTGTCACTAGAGCACAGGTACAGCTGCCTTTGAACTCCCAACTCCCAGGATTAACAGCTGGAAGAGGCAGATTCCTACCTCCAGGCCAGTCGGGCACGTGAACTAGAGGTTAAGTAGTTTCAAAGAGTCCTGGCTTAGCAGGTTGGGTTTTGTGCCTACATCTGCAGCTCCCTGACACTGCCCAGCAGACTCAGATTTTAAGTTAGTGCTGGACAGCTACGTGCAGCACTTACCCATTTCTGCACCTAAAACCCTTTTTTTTAAAATATCCAACCTCTACTGTATCAGCCCAGCTTGAAAGCATCAGATACTAGTCTATAAAGACATTGTTACACAGCATTGTGCAACATCCCACAAGCATGAAGAAGTGTTTGGGATACAAGATACCAGCGACAGGGTGAGTAGGAAAGAATTTGCACAGTGGCAGAGAGAGAACAGGACAACTTCTCCCACCTGCGTTCGTGGTAGCCATCGTAGGTCGAGTCATTCAGATAAACGATGGGGAAGCCAGGAGCTGCTATTGTCCCTCCTTCAGGGATGCTGTAGGATGCCAAACCATCTAAAAAAGAAGGCCACACATCTCAGAAACACAGCAGCAGCAGCCTCCCGGCACCGGTGTCCGTGTGACCTTTTTATTTACGACACGGACCAAGAGGAGCAGTTCCACGGGTCAGGGATTCCCTCTGCACACGTGGGGGTGCAGGGGAGCCCCAGCCAGGGCTGGGCAAGGGCTGCTTTGCCGTGCCAGCCGTGGGGGTGGCTGCTCACCGTGCCACACACAGCCGTAGAGCTCCACCCTCATGCAGACCGTCATGGGCGCCTTGGTGACGGGGATCAGCCGCACGAAGCGCGCGATGATGGGGGGCCGCAGGTCCTTCAGCACCACGTCGTAAGTGTCCGTGTTGCCATCGATCACCTGCAGGACAAAGAGCCTCAGCAGCAGCTTCTCCCTGCTGGGCTGCACAGTGGTGCTTCTGTACCCCCTCGTTTGAGACTGGGGAGCTTCCCCACATGGAGGCTGCAGGGGGGAGCTGCTGCTGCTCCTCCTGTGCCTGATGGGGTGTGAGGGGTGCTGCCATTTCACCTCCTGCCCACTGCAGACATCCCCAGGCAGCACTGAGGGAGAGGAGAGAGGAGAGAAGAGAGAAGAGAGAAGAGAGAAGAGAGAAGAGAGAAGAGAGAAGAGAGAAGAGAGAAGAGAGAAGAGAGAAGAGAGAAGAGAGAAGAGAGAAGAGAGAAGAGAGAAGAGAGAAGAGAGAGGAGAGAGGAGAGAGGAGAAGGTGTGGGTGAAGGTGTCAGTGGATGTTGCAGAGAGCTCCAGTTACTGGATGAAACCCCTTCCTTCAAGTGATCCATGTGCATTCCAGCAACAGGAAACAGAGCTTGCCCTCATCACCAGTTACCTGGTGGAGGGTCCTGGTGTCCTTTCTCTACAAGCCAACACAATCCCAGAGGTGCTGCAGTGCTTGGTGCTGCACAGGAGGTATCTTGGACTGAAGTGTTCAGCATCACCACAGCCCCCCATCCTGCTGCAGTGGAGTGACAGGGCAGGGACCCTCACTCTCCCCTTCCCCTCAGTGCCACTGTTGTCCTGGGAACACTCCACTGCTTATTTTGACTTCCCCTCCCATCCCACAAACACAGCTTTTGTAGCACACACAAAAACACGACGGATGGAAAAGATAATGGTAATGGCCAAACAGCTGATCAAAGGTCTGAGTGGGCAAATAATTGGTAACAGCTTTTAGTTTGTTGTTAATGAAACACGGCACTGCAGACCCAGCTGGGACTTCCAAAGCAACCCCAGTGCAAGAAAACATCACCACACCCAGTACCTCTCTAGTCTGACTTAGGTCTTCAGACTCCAGGAGCCAGCCTGAGGCAGGGTGACCAGGTCAGACGAGCTGCAGGTGAGATTCCCAGGGGATTCCTTCCCAGGGGAAGTTTAACAAAGGCTTATGAACACAACCAGAGCTCAGCCAGCCCCGAGCTCTGTGCTCAGGTCTGGAGACAGCATGAGACAATTGTGGTGGGCAGGGAAGCCTCTGAGTATGTGGGCTCAGCAGATTTCCTACTCTCTGAACTCTGAACTCCTTCCTCAACATCCATACCAAACACTGCTATCAGACACCCAGAAAGTCCTTAATTCCCTGCCACCCCCTCCTGTTTTAAATCCCAAAGCAGGCGTCTGCTTGGCAGCTTCCAGTTTAGAAACAAACATCTAAGAGAGGGACACCCACGTGATATTTAGCACATGCACAGACAGGTAGTGAAGAGCCACAGTTTTCCTGATTTGGGGGATCAGGTCAGGGGACACGGACAAAGGAAGAAAGCTTCAGACATCCTCTCAGGAAAAAAAGCACCCCTACACCAGCTCCACAGTGGAAGAGCTGCGAACCCTGCCCATCTTCTGAGAGGAGCAAAGGAGATGATGCACCTTGCATAGCATCTTCACTTCATGAGGCTGCTGCTCCTGAGCACGCCGTTACTCAGGGCCAGAAAACCCAAATCAGTTGTGAGTGAGACAAACCCAGCAGCAGTTTCCAGTCCTGGCCACCGCTGATCCCAGTGCTCCCCACACCAGGAACGATGCAGCGCTGCTGGATGGTGCCGGACGATGCGCAGCGAGCGCAGAACTGAGGCACAACACGCTGCTCCAGCACAGCCAGGATGAAGTCGGATGCATTAAGCAGGGTGGGGAGGACGTGCCTGGCACAGTGCAGCTTTCCCAGCAGACCCAGCTCCCCCCAGACCCACCTTCCTGCCCTGGCGGTCCCTCCAGGAGATCCAGCGCTCCCCGTTGCGGCTGTAGTCGATGCGGTAGGCACGGGCAAACTCCTTGCCCGTGGCACGGGCGTGCCGGCCCTGGGTGCCCACCAGGGTGATGAAGAACAGCTTGTGCAGGTCAATCTGCAGGAACTGCACATCTTCGGGCTCCAGCAAACCAGCTGGGCACCAGGCTCCATCCCCCTCTTCCCTCTGCAACCTGAGGGGAAAACCACACGCATTAAAAAGAACCCAATTTCCAGTTATTAATTGAGGATACACCTAGAGGATTGGGAGGAAACAACCAAAACAGCAATGGCTACCAAATACCTCTGCCCTTTGGGATGATGGTCAGCTGAGACTCAAGTCCTACAGGCAGTTTTGCCCAATACAGAACAGCTCCGCAGTTCCAGACATCTTTCATTAACTACTTGGAGTAATTTCTTTCCCAGACATGAATTTCCACACTGATCAGAAACAAGCCGGCTGCTCAGTAGGGAACTGCTCACTGCTCTGTAGCACCTTCCTGGCAAAGGGCATCCTCACTGCTCCTAAATCCCACTTGGTAAGGCCTGAACTTCTGCTTGACCACCTCCTGCAGCTCTACAAAGCTCAAAGAGGAGCCATCTTAAAATTACATTTTAGCAAGAAAAGCTCTGCTTGAAATTATTGTGGGTCATTTCAACACATATTTCAGGTTTCCTGCAGTCATCAGAGCTGCTGGTGCAGGACACTGCTAGGAGAGTGGGGGGAAGGTCTCTGCTTCTCAGCTGAACATTGTGAGAGCTGTAGTTGTGAAAAATTTATCTGCACACCAAAAATGTGTGGGTTTTTTAGCAACAGGCATTTCCTAGCCAACAGCAAACCCTTGAAGTGCCCTTGGCTTCCAGAGAGCTACCCCACCTCCAGCTGCTGGGATCAGGGAGGGCATCAGGGAAGGTGGTACCCAGGAGGAGACACTGAAGGTCAAGGCTCAGGCTAGAGAAGATTTTCATCTGTCTGGTCAGCTGTTTGTGCAAGACTTTCTTACACTGGAATAGCAAGTAAAAGAAGATCTAAAGAAGGCAGGAAGGGTGACTGAAGTGACAGGGACAGGCATCTGCATGTCCAACTCTGACCTCTAACCAAACGAGGTCAGCTGGAGGGGGCCTTCGTGCCTTCACCCTGGGGACATCCAGCTGCCCCAGCAAGGAGAGGATGGTAACAGATGGCAAGTGATGCCCACAGTGTTTGCAGCACTGGACATAAGCCATCCTCAGAGGACAAATCTCCCAGCTTTCAGACCCACAGGCCTGTTCAAACACTATGAAAACACAGCACACTCAGCATCATTGCTCTGCCACAGACTACGAAAAAATAATAGCTGAGCACCAAGAGAATTTTATGATTTTGGACTGCCTGAATTCATCATAAAAATATAAGTACCATAGTTAACCTGAAATTCCTATCTGACTTGCACCAAAGCTGTAAGGATGTTTGATATCAATACAAACAATTCCAAGGAAAATCACATTTTCAACTCTTTTGTGAATCATCAATTAATAGCTTTGAGAGAAATAAAATGACCAAAAAAAAAAAGAAAAGCAAAGCTTATGCTAAAGACTGTAGGCCTCCTTGACAGTGTAGAAAATCATTTCGCTGCTTGCTTAACAATTCCTTAACTCTGCAATTCCAAGGTTTTTGAGCCAGAGTGAGCACAGCCCATTTCCTCAATAGGATGCTGTTGAAAAGTTCATCCCTGGAAAGGATTTCCTATGATTTAGTTTAAAGCACTCCACAAGAATCCCAGGGGCACCGTCCCTGGCCGACCAGTAAGTCACAAATCCTTTGGAGATTTATTCACAGAATGACTGAAAGATGGGGGTCAGAGGCAACCTCTGAGTCTCCAGTCCCTCCCCTGCCCACAGCAGGGCCAGCTCCAAGGCTCCTGGTACAGCCAAGTCCCCAAACCCTGAGACATCACCACCTGTCTGGGTCCCTGTCCCACCACTTCATTCTCATGCAGAAGGATTTTTTTTTCCTTAATATTTAACCAGGATTTCCTGTATCACAGCTGTGACCACTGCCTCCTGGCCTTTCACTGTGCACTACCCAGACTGAATGTGGAAGCAGCGAACAAGGTTTTAAGGGTGGGGGACCTTCTTCCTCAACCACATCCTGGGTATCCAGGGGGAAAAAAGACCTAAATTTATTGTCAGAGGTGAACCCACCGTGCATACTGGGGCCCCGTGGAGTCGTACCACTGGCTGGAGGCAGTGATGTCCTCATCCCGGATGGTGCCCTCGTGCATCCCCAGGGGGTAACGACAGATTGCTGCAAACGGGAACACAGGCAAGCAAACAACAAAGATCACCACTCACTTCTTTTAAAATCACCAGGCAAGTTTAGGTAAAAGCCTATCACACCCAAGGAATAAACATGGCAATGCTAAAATAAAGAATGCAAATAAAAATTATTAAATACTTCATAATTACCATAAACTGAAATGATAAGTAATGCATTAGACCTACAGTATCACTCAGCAAAGCCCAGACAAAGAAAAATTTCACAAAGAAACATTTTAAGAGCATGAAACCCCAAACCATATCGTTGTTACTGGTTGCATGGGCCCATTTTACATTGACAGATTATTTATCAATAATGATGTGACATAAGAAGGAAGCTTTTGTTCAAGATTTTTCTTCCCCTGGAATAAACTGGATGCTTGACTTGTGTTCAAATAGGAACAATTATTACCTTCACCAGCTCAGGTACAAGGGAGAAGTTAAACATCTATTACAGGTGACAAGTCATGGAAGCATCTGCTCTGTCCTGTCACTGCAGGCTGGAGTTCACATCTGACCATGAGTGCCTGTCCATCCATCCTGCCTTCTCCCAGCCTGTTCCTGCCTCCTGCCTCAACGGGAGCAAGCATTTCTCCCCAGCGTGGGAATACTCTCAAACTTGATGCCTCCAGGGAGCACAGACACCACTGGCTCAAGCCATGGATCTCCAAAAGCTCCCCACACCAGTACCCTGCAGATGCAGCTGACAAACCCAAGCTGGCCAGGTTCTCTCTCCTGACAGAAGTTTTTAAACGTGTCCTGGAATATTAGAGATGTTTGGGAAAACTCTAAATCTGATTGTATTCCCTGCCACATTGCTGCAGCCACAGGAGCAGTTCTGGCTGCCTCTCCCTCAGGCAGGGCTGCCCTGGGTGTCCTCCTGGTTTCCCAAAATCCCAGAATGGGCTGGGCTGGAAGGGACCTTGGAGGTGATCTACTGCCACCCTTGTACCAAACCTGGATACAGCACAACAGGAGATACATTTCAGGGATCCTCGTGGGTCCCTTCCAACTCAGGAGATTCTGGGATTCCATGAAATCCATTCAGCAGGTTCAGAAGCTACCAGACAAGACAGAGGGATGGAGCTCACCTTGCTGTTATCACTACACAGAATAAAGCACCCCAGGCTGAATAACTGCCTGACAGATCTCATGTAGAAATGTTTGCAAACAGAGGGTGGTGCTTCAATGAGGTTTGCCTGCAGCTGTTAGGCGCTGTATCAGTGAATGTGTGATGTGCTAAATATTCCTAAATCACCTGGTAAAGGAGATGGCTGATGAGGTGACGTTTGCTGATGACACTAGGTTATTTAATATTAAAAAATATTTCATATTTTTCAAAATTGTGGGAATACCTATGAAACAAACCGGAATTAGCATTACAGCACTGTATTCATGGTCAGATGCCAGGTAGATGAGGAATGGAGCTCTTGCTCCTTTCTTCCCTCATCAAAAGGCAGAGAAGGCAACACAGATGATGCAGAAGGAAAGATCAGCAGCCTCATCTTTACAAAAGGGATTACTGAAGTATGGCAAACATCATTTATATTGAACAATAGATATCCTCACTGTCTCTCAAAACACCAGAACCAGGAGGCATCAAAAGGTCAGGTAGGAGAGTTCAAAACCAGAATATAAATCCTTAACCTATTAAGCACTTCAATGCTACAGTTTCCCATGGGTTCAAAAAACCAGCTGAGCAAACTCACAGCCACCACAAGCAAATAAATACCCAGGCACTGGCTCTGGAAGCTGCAGTGATCTGAGGGCATCCCTGGGGCAGAGCTCTGCTGTGTGCCAGCCCACCCATGCACCTTTCAGCATCAGAGGGATGGGACCCTGCTGGAGTCAGGCCACTGAGCTGGGTGGGCCCCTGGTATCACCCACAACATTAACAGGCCTGGGGTTTGTCAAGAGGCCCGAACTCATTGAGAGGAAACTGGTGTCTGCCTGGGATCAAGAACAGTTGTGCCTGCTGAAAGCCAACCAAGAGTTCCAACTACTGCTCCCACACTGCACAATCAGGTTATTTGGGGAACCAAACCAGCCTCATCTGGCTTCATTCTCACCTGTCCCACCACAGACCAGTACAACCTGATCTGTTGCTGAACTATGGGTAAATACATGGAGGCTTTCTGAAAGGGTGGGCTCACCATCTGAAAGCAGAAAGTGCTTTTTGTGCTCCTGCAGTGGGAGTCCTGTCTGGTCACACCTTATTTAAAGGTCAGACACACACTGGCCAGCAATGCCAGATGGAGAGCTAGTTGGGAAGCACTCTGGGGGACTGAGTCTTCCTGCAATCCTGAACAAAACCCATTTGTTCACAACCCCAGGGCTGGCAGCAGAACCCAGAGTGTCCTTGGCATTGAGGGATGCACTCTGTGGGTGGCCACAGCTCTCACCAAAACCAGCAGCACGAGGCTCTCACCAATTGCACCTCTCGAGCAAAACCATCCTTGGGCTCTGTTTAGGTGCCACCAGGACTCCTGACCCCTTACTGTGCACTCAGGAGGCACTGGGGCTCAGAGAGGTGGCCCAGCCCATCTGTCAGTCAGGTCAAACCACTGCTGCAAGACAAGAGGACTCACAAGGACCCTGCTGCACAGGTCTGAAATCACCCCCAGAGCAGCCCCTGCAGGTTATAAGGCAATGCAGGACATGCTCCAGGCTGCTCCTGGAGCAGAGCAGGAGGTCAGGATAACCCATGGAGCCTGTGGCATCGCAGCCAAGGAGCACCAGCTGGGCCATGCTGCTGGAATCTGTCTGGGAAGAGCAGGGCCAGCCCCAGGCAGAGGCATGGGAGCAGCTGGGGAGCTGAGGAAGCAAAGCTGCCTGAGGATGTCCCAGGCAGAGCTGCGAAGTGTGAGTGGTTATTTCTTGGTGGAAGAGATTCCTGCAGGAGGTGGGACCACAGACCTGTGCTCAGAGCCCACCCACCTCCCTGGAGCTGGTGTGGAAAAGCTATTCCTGCACCTCTGGGTGCACTGACTCCTGCACCAACCACCATCAAAAGGAATCTGCATAGGACTGACCCCCCAGCTGCCATCCTCCTTCTTCCACAAGGTTTAACCATCAGAACCAGATGGCAGCCCCAGTTCCACACTGGGTGTTGGTGGGTTGCACAGTGCAGGGAATGCTGTGAACATGGAGCACAGGAATGCTGCTGAGCTCCCCCACAGCCCTCACTTCACTTCTGGCTGGTTGCAGCCCAACCTCAAACCTCTGCAAATACCCACAGGCCAGAGCAGGGTCAGAGCCAGCCACAAAGGACTCCAAACAAACAGAGCCAGCCCCAGCAGAGCCAGCACAGGCCCTCAGGGTAGCACTGCTGCCTCACCACACCTTCAGCCAAGCTGGAAAAGGATTAAACTCAATTATTTCACAGACTGTCTCCAGCTCAAAACACCTCATTACAGGAATTTTTGCAACACATTGCAGACCATTATTTTATGCATCTCCATCATGACTGTATCTTGCCAAATGCTGTAGGATAAGAGGTCCTGCCCTCCACAGCGACACACAGGCTCACATCCCTATCTCTGTGCTAGGTAAGGTTTTCTATCTTTCCTTCCACATTTCTCTCTCCAGAATGCCCCTTGCTGGCTGGAGAGCTGTGGCTGATGCTTTGCTAACTGCTGATTTGTTTTCCACAGTGAGCACAGAACCTCTGAGCCAGTCTGGAGCGAGGTTTATTCTGTAGGCCACACAGTCAAAGCGATGGAGGGATATTCAGAGCTCAAGACAGGCCTGGGTGGGCAGAGAAAGGAGCATGTCCATGTGCCTGGGCCTTCCTGGGATTGGCAGGAGCGTGTCCCACTCCAGCACAGCTGTCCAGGAACATCTCAGTCCAGAGGACATTTGGGAACTACGTTAGTGATCATCTCCACATGCAACCTTCACACTCAAACCCCACGAGAGGCAAAGAGAGGCTGAGAAGGAACACACAAAAGGTGGGAGATGAGTCCTCCCCCAGGCTGGCAGCTCCCTACCAGGGTTGACTTCGGTGCCAGAGGGCTCAGGCAGGGAGGCCAGCAGCAGCATGCAGAAGATCATGGTAGCAACCGGAGGTGCTGCGCAGGGTCAGACGGGTGTGAGTCCTTCAAAGGCAGCAGCTGCCATCTACATCTCTGAAAGACAAAGCAAAGAGAGAGGATGAGTCCTCCAGAGACAGGACTTCTCTGTGCTGCAGAGCTGCTGTGTGTCATTGCCTCGTGACGCGCTGGGCAATCTTCCCTGCCTTCAAGAGTGTCTTTGACCTCAACCCTGCTCTGCTCATCACCAGATCAGAGGCTTGGTGAAGGACCAATGATCACTTGACTGTCTACACCACCCCTAAGGCTACCAGTGCAATCCATCTTTCAGGCCCTCAGCTGCCATGACTCCTGGGTGGATGGATGTACCCTCTTAAGATGCTCTTAAACAAGTCCAGTGCAAAGTAATCTCTCCCTCAACAATTCTTCACTTTCCTTATTAAATTAACAAGTAGTGAAACTGCAGCTACAAATGAACCTGGGCAATCCAACCAGGCTCCCCAAGCAGGCTTTATCCACCTCTATTTTGGCACCAAGTGGCCAAGCAGGCACGTTGGAACTTGCCACACGACTTTCAAGTAAACGCCCAAAACAGGGTGAAAATAATCTCTCCCTGCGTGTCCACACTGCTGCCAAAAGTGCATGTGCACTCACATGGGTGAGCACACTTCATTTCCTGTTTGGAAATTAGGAAAATAGCAAAGGGCTGAAACACTGGCAATTTAATTGGAAAACCATGATAACACCTAAAGGAACAGGAGGTCAGATCAGCAGTTATGTGAATTCCTTGTGTCCACATTCACTACAAAGAGCCTCAAAAGGCTCCCATCCTGGAGGATAATTTTACAAAAGGCAGGTTAGAGGTTCTGTCTCATAATGGAGTGCCAGGAGAAAAGAAAACAGAACAAATCAATAAATGTAAAGTTGCCAGGACCAGAAGGTGTTTGCTCAAGAACCCTCAGAGTGGTAGTAAAAAGGCAACACTGAACGTTGGGATTTGTTAGTGAAGGAGGAGAAGCTGTAAAAGGGCCCATCACTGTGCCAGTGCATGCATGAGCATCAGATGCCATTAGCTCAGAGATTGGTAACAAAAGGCTCTCTTTTTCCACCCAACATAATTAAACTGTAGAAGTCACAGCCCTGAGTTGCCGTGGATACCCAAGGAACTGGATAGATTCACAACAGACAGATACACCACAGCTTCTTAAATCCAAAGGTAAAACCTTTGGCTCGGGAAATCCCCCAGCCACAGATTGCTGGATGCCCAGAAGCTAAATCGGGGTTAGAATCACTGGAGCTTGCCCTGTTTTTATTCTCTTTCCTAAGGATATGCTACTGGCCATTGTCCCTGCTGGATTCCATCAGAAAAGATGGCTCCGAGCCTGAAAAACAACTAAGGGCCTTCCTGGGAAGGGAGCCAAACACGCAGGCAGGAGGGGGAGCTAATGCTGGGTTGCTGTGCCGTGCTATGCCCAGCCAGGCAACCAAAAACCACCTTAAAATCACCAGGTCCCTCCTGCTTCAGCCACCTCCTGGCTCCCCACACGAGCACCCTGGCCAGGGCTAGGAAGGGGCTGTGATCCCGTGGCATCCCCTGTGGTGAGCCTGCAAAAGCAAAGCACAAGCCCAGATCTCAGCAGGAGGGTCTGGCGACCACAGAAGAGGTTTTGACCAAGCGCTCTCCAGCTGTTTGTGCATCCAAGGTCATCCTTCCCCCCTGGAATGGAAGGAGGTGATCGCTGATGAAAACAGATCAATTTCCACCATCCCAGGGCAGACTGCAACTCCCACAGAAAAGACACTTGGTGTACTCAAGTGGAGGGAGACTTTGGAAAGACGTTTTGGGGCAGAGTTTGAAGACAGACTTTGCGGGTGTTAATTTGCGCAGGTGATTTGCTCAGGCGTCCTGGGAGCTCCCAAAGCTGGGCCTGCAAAGGGAACTGCAGAGAGTTCAGCACTATGGGAGACAGTCCTGCCACAGGACCTGAGAAAGGGACCTGTCATCAACATCAAGGCTTTAACTAGAACCACCTTCCTGGAGGAGGTGATGGGAACTCAGCAGAGACCTGCTTGGTGGTGCCCTGACCACGACCCAGATCAGCTGCACCACAGGGGTGAAGTCTGGGATAGATCCTTCCCATGGGTGCCCAAGCTGGACCAGCCACTGACCAGAGCTGCAGCTTGCTGAGGAGGCCCTGGCAGGAGAGCAGCAGCTTGGAGACCTGTCCCAGGTGACTTCTGAGCTGGATGTTTAAAAGCTTCCAACAAGGAGCCCTCCAACGGCCAACAACATCACGCACAGACTGCACACCCTCATCTCCCCTCCAGAGCCTGGCAAACTGGGTGAGCTTCGGCCTTCCATAAAGACTCAGGCTGGCTCCACCAAAACGCCTGGGGATTTCTCTTGCCCAGGAATAAGGGGAAGGATAGCTGGAAAGCACTGAAATAGGAATTGTGGTTGGGTGGAGGGCTCGAGCCCCACCGCTGAAACGAGAAACAAATGAGAGCAGCCCCAGACACCAGTAAGTGTTCAAACACCCCAGTTTCCGTTTGGCCCAAAAGCCCAGCAAAGAAGGATCAAGAGCAGGGGATCATCCATCCTCTGCCATCAGCACAGCACTCACAGCCCAGCTGGGATGGGCTGCAGGCCCTGGAGAGGGGTATCACCTTGAGACTTAACACAAGGACTTTCCTTTGACAACAGAGTAGTTGTGCTGTGCCTCCTATCCTCTCAAAATGACAACAGCCACCAATGTCACTTCAACTGAATAAACGCACCACAAACAGCACCATTATCTCATTTGAACAAGCACCACAACTTAAGTGCCCATTTTTTTAATGCAAATATCAGACCATGTTCTAAATTACACATTTTGTACTGCCACAGAGCCAGTCACATAATTTAACCACCTGAATGTGGTGATAAGAATGAAAAATATCAGGGGGAAAGAAGGAATTAGGTGGGGGGGACAAGGGAAGTCACACAGAAATGCCCAAGCACCATGTCAGCTCCTGCCACCGAGCCAGCAGCCAGCCCTGGAGAAAAGGTACAAACTGGGGGGCACAGGCAGGTGTAGGTGCCACCCTGAGAACCAGGGGTTTCTCAGGACTTGATGGGTACATGGACCTCTGCAGGTCCACAAAAATAGCATGGCTTGGGAGAATTGCAAGCCAAAATTGGAAGATGTGGCCATAGAGGCCAACCTGGCCTCCAGGAGAGGAAATGAAAGGTCCAGAGCTGATCTAGAGCTCACCTGTCAGCAGCTCTGTGCCTCCAAAAGCTGGCTTTGAATTTCACCCTTGCCTAAAGAGTATCCAAGACAAGCAGGATGAAGCCTTTCTGGATGTGTGTCTGCTGTTGACAGAGGAAAAGGCTGGTCTGGACTAGTCTGTCACTCCCAGTTTGGTAACATGAATTCTCACCTTCGTATGTGGCAGTGGTGAACTATTTCCAGCAGCTCAGCCCTGCACAGGGACCTCAGCAGCTGGTTCAGGCTCTGCTGGGTTTGTTTCTCCCACCACATTTGGTTCCCAGCCCTGGATCACCAGAGTGCCTGTCAGTGAGTCCTGGGGGAGGTGATGCACTGAGGGAGCAAACAATGCCATTTCTCAGCTTTTAGTGCTCCACAGCAGCTGCAGCTCTAAGCAAGGTCACAGGAGAGGTTTTCACCCCTTCAGAGGGTGAAACATTTTGAAGGAGGTTCAGCCCCACTCAGGAGCTCCAACTGCAGAAATCACTGCTTGAGGAACTACTGATGTTGATTGGTGCTGAGTCTTAACCTCAGCCAGGAGTAGATTGGGCTCCCAAACTGCACGCTTCCCAGTGCTAGGACACACTGGAATTACTACTAAATACAACCCTCTGTACAAACTGCTTGGGAATCATCTTACTAAGGACTTTTTCTGTGTAAATGGCTCAATGCTTTTCTTTCAGCTGCATTAGAGTCCTTTGCTGTACTCATGCCTATCTTCCCACCCTGCCCACACATACACACCAAGTGCCAAAACTACAGCACAAGCCTGAAACCAGAAAAAACAGGATTAGCAACATCCTCTGAGAGGCAAGAAAGTGTTAAATTCTGTTCCCAGGCCCGACTGGATCAAGTTGCTAATTGCTAACAGCTGGCTGCTGGAGAATACAATCCTGTTACAATCATTGGGAGAGTGGAAAAAAAAATCTACTTGTTGAAAAACTCACCAAGAAATGCAAAAGAGGGCACTTTCCCCCAATAAACCCAGCAGATCCCATGCCTGAAAAGCCAGTCCATGCCTCCACAGAGAAGCAGCTGGCTGTGACCCAGCGCTGTCCCCGGCACTGCAAAGGCTCAGCGAGCACAGGAGGGAGCTATTCTTCAGTGATGTGCATGAAGAAGGTGGGACTTGGAGCTCCTCCACGTACTGTTCTCCCTCCAGAGATCCATTACGGAGGTCTGGCATGTTTGCAAGCCTCTCTAGATCCCAGCTGAAACAGGCATTTGTTTTAACTGGTTCCTTTGCAGACCATTATCCCGGAGTGGGACCTGAGGGTTTGCTGCAGGAATCCCATTCCAGATGCCCAGAGCTGCGCCAAGAAACTCCACAGTTGTGGGCAAGACACAGAGTGTATCACATACAGAGCTCTGTGTACAACAGGAGGAGCTGACCTGAATCAAAGCATCCTCAGAAGAGGTCCAGGAACAATTAGGAGGACTGGAAGGCATCTCCTAGCATTCCTAAAGGAACTCCAGGGGGAAGCAGCAAAGCTAATAATTGGGGCAATATCTGATGCTTGAAGAAATAAAAGGCTGGGAAGTGTGATTTCCATTTTTCTTTCTCCAAAACAACGATAGAGCATTTTTCTCTGCCTCAGAGTTAATCTGAGAGACCCCAGCCCCAGCAGTCTTCCCCTGGAGTACACGCAGCCCACGCAGCTCCGACCTGGACCAAACAGAATTTGGTGATGAAAACGCTTAGCAGAAAGAATTCTGATCACTTCTTAAAATGTTCTGCTTAGTTTACAATTCAAATACTGGCACAAGTCTGCAAAAACAGAGCAGGGCTGCTGGCCAGAGAACATGGCCACCCATTCCAGCAGAGCTGCTGGAGGGTGAAGGATGGACCAAGCCACGCTGCTTGAGCAGGAGCCCTTTGAAAAGAAGGCAACAAATTTCCCCTCAGGTGAACTCAGAGTGGTCTCTCTCTCCCTGGATTCAGTCAACCTGGCAGCAATGGAGAGGTCTCTACACGACACGTGGGTGGCACCTGGACAAACTAACTGCCAACAGTGACACCAAAAATCATCATGCCAGAATAACAGGGGAGCTGGGCAGGGCCAGCAAGATCCTGGCCTGAAGTGCAAGGCTGCAACAGGAGATTTTGGATTTAGGCACCAACAGGGATGGTCAGAAAGAAGAAAAACTCATTGCAATGTTAGGAACACGGTGGGGGACATTGGGCAGAAATAGTGACACCACAAAGTGATGCCCAGAGCAGCAACAAGGCTGGACAGATAAAAGCAAACACATTTTAGGTGAAAGGGTTGGGTTAATCAAGATACATGTGACAAGTAAATCACAGGAACAGGGAAATTGAGACAGGAATAGGCTCCAGTATCATCTTTGAGGCGGCATTAGGAGACCTGTCACAAGAGACACGAATGTGGGACTAAAAGGACAACATTCAGGAGTGGCACTTGGGGAGGGCACAGGGACATCAGAGAGCTGGGTCTGAGGCAGGGGCAGAAGAAAGAATGGAGCTCTGGGTGTACTTTGAAGTCACCCTCTTGAGAGGTGGGGATAGGCCTGCCCTGAGGCTGAGGAGGGTTTGAGCCTTGTTTTCTGTGTTGTAGCCAAATACCTCAATGGGGTTATGAAGGAAGTGACACCTCACTCCTGCTAGGTTTTAGGAGAAAAACAGCATTCCAGGCACCCACACCATAGCATTTAACACTGGGAGGAGCTTCAGCCCCTGGACTCAAACATGAGGCAGTGCCTCACCTACAGCCCAGAGAGGTGCTGGTGTTTCTGCACAAGACCAAAAAATCCTCCAGCTTTTCCCCACTGCCTGTCAGCCAGTCCTATGGGTGTGGGGTGTCCTCAGTTTGTGAAACTGCCCAGAACACTTCTGTCACAAAACCAGACTTGGGGATAAATGAACATGCATTAAATGTAATTTAATCCATCCAAGTAACAAGGCCAAAATTAGAAACCATTAGAAAGACAAAGCCAGAGATAAGGAAATGCAAATTCACTGCACTACAATGGTGGGGTTTAGCTCAGCTAAATCAAAACCAAAGCTTCCCCACCAACCCAGGGCATGGGAATTCTGTGCTCATCTCAACCAAGGAACCTGGAAGCACTTCCCACGACCCAGCCAGACCTGCCAGGCCCCTGCTCAGGACATGGCCATTCCCCAGGAACCCCCCACTCACAGCAGGGGCAGGGGAGCCTCCAGCACACCCTGCAAAATACACATCCCTCAACTGCAGAGGCTCCAGTTCCCAGTTTCCCACTCCAGGCTCCAGTGCCACTGTTTCTGTAGGACAGAAGTGGAGGGAAAACAAGATTGTGCACAAACCAGCAGTTCCAAGCACCTCCCTTCTCCCTGCCCAAGTAGCAGTGTCCCTTACTGTCCCTTTCCAGAGCTTCCTTCCCACCCTGACAGGCCCAAAGAGCACCCAGCACACGGACATTTTCACTGTTCCTTAACACTGGCATCTCTCTCCAGCTCCTTTTTTCTTTTTTTTTAACAATCCTTAAAATACATCAACTACAAGTCAGCAACAGTCCTCTCAAGGCCTACAATCTTCCACTGCAAAGTCTCACATAGCAACCATCCCCACGACATGTTAACCACAGAGATGACAGATGGGGTATTAAGAGCACTCAATCTAAACCACCTTCCTCCCTCCCCGTTCTCAGGGGGCTCCACCATAACCTTTTACTTAACTGTGCTCAAACTTGCACTCAGAAGGAGATCAGGTTCCTGAGTCGCAGAATTATTTGGGCTGGAGGAGATCCCCAGGAGAGCATCTAATCCCACCTCCTGCTCCAAGCAGGGTTAGCACCAATTTCAGAGCAGCCTGTGCAGGGCTTTGTCCAGCTGTGTCTTAAAAGCCAAGGATGGAGGCTCCCCCCACCTCTCTGGACAACCTCTCCCACTGCTCAGCTGTCTGAAGAAGGAAAACTTTATCCCTCTTTATCCCAAGGCAGAAACTCCTGTTATTTCATCTGACAATCACTGTCAGTCCTCCTGCTATGCACCTCCTTGATAATCTGCTCTTGGATATTCCAGAGCCTCCTCTTGTCCCAGCTAAACCACCCTGGCTCCATCAGCCTGCTATGGGAAGCCAAGTTTCAGCATTAATTTATTTAATCTTTTCTCCCAAGTTTCTCCCTGGTGAGACAGAGGCTCTCTCCAGGCAGTGGGACAGCTCTGGTCAGATTTTGCCATGACTCCCACTGGCTTGTTCACAGGGACACTGGGGAATAACTGAGTTTGTCCCACTCTGATGTCAGAGCGTGGCAGGAGCACTGCTCCTCAGCCCTCTGCTTACGGAGCGCAGGGATCACATTCCCACTGGGAACTATTTTTGAGGGGTATCGGGTGGCACTTTCTAAATCAGCTTCTTCAACACGGTGCTGACCAGCGACAGGGAGACTGAGACTCTGCCACCCTGGCACGGGGCAAGGGCAGGGGCTGGGGACAGGGATCAGAGCCCACCACAACTGCTCAGGTGGGTGTTCCTCAGCTCAGAGCCCGCCAGCAGTGCTGGGGCATCCTGGAAAGCATGAAGGACATGCCAGGGGTCAGTCCCTGCCCAGGGGATCCAACAGACTCCTGCTGCCAAAGCAAAGCCTCTTCTGCCTCCTGGGAGCAGCAGCCTTTGGTCGACAGCAGGGTTGGATCCCTCAGCATCCAGGTACATGATGTCAATGCAGCTCCTTTTGGCAACCAGTACAGGAATCTCAAAGCCACAACTGGAAGATTTTTTTGGACATGATCTGCTTTCCACCAGAGCACAGAGATCTCTGAGCGTGCTCCTTCTTTAATGTGACAGAGGTTGGTCTCCACTGCCCGCTGGTTACCTGCTCCCTTCTCCATTTTAAAACACTGCTACAACATTTATGTTTTCCCAAACTTCTGGAACTCCTTTGGTCTTCCCAGATTTATTACAAATTGGCAACCAGGATTCAGAAAGCTGCTTTGCCAATTTGTTTTAAACAAACAGGTTCCAGCATTGCTCAAGTTTCAAAAGACTTTGAAATGTTATCTTGGGTTTAACACGCTCCCTGGTTACCAGTGCAACAGGAGATATTCCGAGAGAGTATTATCCAGCTTCTCCACAAAAACGGGAAAGAGATGTTTTACTTCTCTGCATTGTTATCAGCAATCAGTTGGGTTTAACCTTCCCCAACCATATAAGCACCGCTGATGAAATTTATTTTGTTATACCGATATTAAAATATTTCTCACTCCCCCATGATACACTTGCTGTGCTTTTTCAGTTATCTTTAGCTTTCCTTATCAACAGCCTACCTTCAAAAATACCGACTTTACAGCAACAGGTCCTTATCGACAACCTTTGTTTTGCAAATTGCTCAGAGTTGAGCCTATTTAAAAGCTAAAACATGATTACTGGGGAAACTCTTTGCAAAACCAGAAGAGAAGTAAACCGTTGCATAGAGCTGCACTGCTGACTTTTGCAAGGGTGGAAGCCAATCTCCAAGAGACAGTTCAGTGAAAATCAAACAAGAAACAGGATTTTGGAACATCTACTAATTGAGCCGCCCATCTAGTCTCCATCAAACCACCACAAATGCTGATATTATAGAAAGCTACGTTTTATGAGTTTTGCAATTTCTCTTCATATTTGTAAAAATAAAACTCAGAGCACCTGTGGCTGGCACAGAGCCCCTGCCCTTTGCTGGAGGAGCACTATGGGCTCTGCTCCAGGGTCACCAAAAAATGTTAACAAAAATGAAGAGCCGTGCCCTACAGCCACAGGAAGATACCAGACTTGAAGAAGCTTTTCCAATATCAGAAAGAAGCATAACTTATCGTCCCTCACTGCATTCCACAGATTGCAATAACTCCAAATGCCAAAATGCAGTGAGTGGGAAGTGCTCCAGCCCTCCCACAGCACCCCAGGAGCCAGAGGGGACAATACAGGCTGTGACCTCAGTGGGTACCGTTTCTCCAGAGGCTGAGCACAACCTCCAGCCAAGGCAGCCAAGTCTGGGTACACACAGCTGTTGCATTTGGCTTGAGCAAACTTTGTTTACGACCCAAAGTGGTTTTAAAGCTTAATTTATGAAGTGCCTGGCAGAGATGGGAGCAGTGAGTGGCAACACTCACACATCACCTGAAAACACAGCACCAAGCCTGGAGACTCCAGCGAGGATTTCCAGGCAGGTCCAACCATGTTCCACCGCGTTTACTATTTACTAGTACAGCTCTGCAAGATAAAATTTAACTTCCCAAGTACAGAGATGAAGTTGCCATTAATTAAACATTCCAGCAAAATACCTACCATGACTAGAGACAGCTCAGAGAGGATCTTTGCTTACCACAATGTATTTCAAGCAATCAAAGCAAATGCTCTGCTTATAAACAAAGGAGAAGCCAAGAACACAGGAAAAGCTCAAGCAGCATTTCGCAGCTTGGGCAAGGCAGAATGACCAACTCTGATTAAATTTTCTCAATCCAGAACAAAAAACAGAAGCCCACAGAGATGTAATAAGATTCAGCAATTACACATAAGGCAGGTAGCAGTAGGAAAATCCTGGTATTGTTTGAGGCAAAGGCAAGAGAAACAGGAGAGATGAGAGGGGAAAAAAGAAACATGTAGAACAGTGATGCCTAAACCAGAAAAAAAAAGGACCCCATTTACCTCTTTTCCATATTGAAAACGAACTGAAATTAAAAAACAACAAATTAAAACTGAGGAAATGAAATTCCACAGCATACCATGTGCATTGACCCTCTGGGACATATTGCCACAGAGCAATGTGGGAGTAATTCAATAAAATATTGGAAGTAGATCTCCATAATAAGAACATCTGCGATTCCATTAGCAGAGTGAAAGAGAGCACACTGGAGATAAATTTTCCTCTAGCCAGGCATAAGCAAACCAGTAATTAATGTGACCAGAAAGTTATCTCCTACACGGGCAGGTTATTCCACAGCTGGCTGCACTCAGGCTCCGGGGCTTTCCTGTGCCTGTGATAAGATGGGTGCCTGAATAGGTGGGCTGTGATCCCAGCCAGTTTGGCAAGCTCTGCCTCTGTGGATAGAGATCACATTTCAGTTTTCAGCAGCTTATTGTGCAGCTTCTCAAAAAGAGAAACAACACAACCCACCTTTTTTTTTTTTTTTTTTTAAAGAGATTATCCTCTGTGACACAAAAAGAGCAGATGAAATTTCAGCCAAACCTATTAAAGAAATACCTGTGGAGCAGTGAGCGAGCCTGGAACACTCTTGGTGGAAACACAGCTATTTTGGAAAGTTCTCAGCACCCGAAAAAATGGGTTTACTGAGGAAATAAATCAGATTTTATCTGGAGGGGCTGCTACCAGAGAGCCCCATGGCTAACCCTAAAAACGAGGATTCTCAAGAGCACCTTCCTGCACATTCATCTCCCATGTTTCAGGATAAATGGGAGCCTGAGAAAGTTTAACAGTGACCAAAACTGCAGGAGGTGCTTCAGGAGGGGACAGGGTCTGCCTCTCCTCGGGGGAAGAGGTGAGTGAACACAGGAATGCACACGCACAGAACTCGTGTGGGGCAGGAGCTGCTGGGGCTCAGGACCACATTCCCCCACTTTCCACTGTCCACAGGCACTCTCTGCCAGCTCCAGTTTTTGCACATCGGTCCCAGCCTCAGCCCTGGCACATCTCAGCAGCACCTCAGAGCTCAAACACTGCACACGAGAGAGCCCCAGGAACCACTTCTGTCCAGAGCCCCCAGCCAGCGTCACGCTTGTGCCCATAGGGCACCCTGCAGGTCCCGGAGGTGCCCAGGCACACACCCCTGAGGGAATCCCCACGATTTCTGAACCCTCCCGGAACTGCGGGAGGGAAAACAGGGTGCGAAGAGCCACCCTCTCCCTGCCAGCCCAGGCAGAAAAGCCTTCGCCTCCCAGCACCGCCACCTCCACAAACCCCCTCCACCACTCCCAGCAAGCCTCCAAAGGCTTCATCCAAGGACAGGAACACGAGGGGAGAGAAGGGGGAGAGTGGATCCCAAGCTGAGAGCCAAGTTAAGCTGGAAGGATCCTACCTGCCTCTGCCAGGGCCTGCTGAGCACAGGGAACAACTGCCATGTCTCTCTGGAACTCCACAGGTTGAGCCAGGCTGTAGTTTCGACATTCCTTGCAACTTTCCACCAGCACACACATGATATGTTCAAACTTGAGTAACTCCTCCCTCCTCCCTCCCTCCACACACACAGACAGGCCCAGGAGATGGCCCTGCCTCTATCATCCCAGTTCCTATAGCAACTCCTGACCCAGCAGATGGAAAGAGAGCTGTTTTCTAGGCAAATCTGCCTTCTTGGATTCCTCTGCTCTTCCCTGCTGTTGGCCCCTCCTTGCTCCAGTGCTCTCCCTGGGGGCTGCTCCGCTGGCACCTGGCCCAGACTTTGCCTGGAGGAAGGCCAAGCTTTGAATTCATTTAGTAAAACCACAACATAAAGCAGCTCTCCTGCTCAGGAAGCAGGGCCCGTGTAGTCCCAGGGGCAGGCCAGGCACCGCAGAGCCAGCCTGCACCTTCTGGCTTAACGCAGCTGCCTGCGCTGGCCGGGAGGATCCCGCAGGAGCATCACCGCTCCTCACCTTCATCCTTCCCCAGCCTGTGCCGTCCACGGGGAAAGGTAACCAGCAGAGACAGAGCTAGTCATTTATTAGCAAGTCCAGCCAACAGAATTATTGTAACCCTGGGCACTTCTCAGACATTTCGACTTCTGCTTCCAAAGTCTTTCCTGGAAGAGGGAGAGCCCAGCTGTGACACCAGGGCTCCCTGCGTGTTCATCACAACAGCTCGCCCCATTGCTTTCCTCAGGTCAGGGCCCCACAGCAGTGGAGGTCACCAATGCAGCTGTCTGAAAACAGCACATCACATTCAGTACCTTTTCTCTAAAAATACAGAAATTGAGGGGAAAATGCAGAACTCAAAGCAGGCTGTGGCACTTCAAGGAAGATAATTACCAAGGGTGACAGTGGGAATGTCATGGGCAGGTAGCTCCATGGTGACAGGACAAGCAGGACTGCAGCAGGACACACGGGGCTGGGCACAGGGCCAGCAGGTTGTGGCACTCTGTGAGACCACCCGAACCCACCACAGGGGCTACAAAACCACTCTTGGGCTGCACAGCCCTGCAAAGCCCTTCCAGCCCCAGCCCCCACTGCCATCCCTGCCCACGTGGGCTCTGCTTCCCTGGCCACTGGAGAGCCCTGGAGGGCACAGCAGGATGGGGCCACGCTCACCTGGGTGACAAGGGCACTGGGGTTGGAGAGGAACATCTGAGGGCACTGGGATACAGCCCCAGCAGGAACCACGGCAGCACAGGGAGCCCAGAGCAGAAGGAATGTGCTGGCCCTGCCTGCTGGGAAATGCAGGTGCCAGCCTGCCCTCCTGCAAGGGAGCTGCTCAGCAAGGGAAGGGCTGCAATGCCTCACTCACACACCTGGCAGGGGTAGGACTCCTCCCAGGGCCAGCAGAGCAGGGCTGGGACAGCAGAGACGGGGTGGGAAGTGATGCCAACGTTGTACAGGACTCACGGAGACTCTACAGCAGGAGGGTGAAGAGAGGGGACAGCAGCCATTCAGCCCATCCTGCAGAACCCCACAGGCTACACCAGCTTCCAGCAGGAATCACAGCAAAGCCTCAACAGAAGCAGCAGGTGTTTTGGGTATCCCAAAGGAAGAAAGGAAGCAGACATGAAGCCTGCTGTGCCCACACTAAGTCCCAACTGGAAAATACAGCTGTGAGCTGCAAGATGCAGTCAGATGCCACCTTGCTCCCATTTTCCTCCCTACCTCCCTACCCCATCCCAGCTACAAAACCCACTATTTCTGGTGAATAGAAAACTATTTTATTTTTTGCCCCCATGGTAATTTTTCCATGCATCAGTGAGTTAATGAGCACAGATGGATGGGACAGTCCCTAAGGCTCGTAGATGGTTTGGGACATGACCAGCAGTAGGGTGGATGTGGGAAGACATCAGATCCCTTTCTGCCTGCTCCAAAAGGGCATTACTCATTCTGATAATGCCCTTCCAAGGCACTCTCCTCCCAAAACAAGGATGCCTGCCCTGAGAACATAATGGTACATGGGAACCAAGCTGGATACAGGCCCCTGGGGTAAAGTGGGACCAAACAATTCCCTTTGCAAGACACAGGGAAGTTTGTGGCAGCAGGAAATGCTGGACAATCTAGGAACAGGGAGTCTAGGAGCGGCATCAATAAAAGCATCAAAGCAGATGCATATCACACAAACAACAGCAAGGGTCTAGAAAAAGCTCCCAATTTCCCTGTGGTGTTGGGAAGAGCAATGGCTCAACTCACAAACAGATCTGAGGAGCTCCTTTCCCTGGGGAAGGACATTGCTGTGGAGGCACAAAACACTGCTGGAAAACTGCTGACCTTGCAGCCAGACTCACTTGAGCAGTTCAGCATAGAAAAAGGCTCTCTGCTGGATGCCCTCTGAGATGTAACTTGATCCCACAGTACACATCCACTAATCAATCGAGGGATAAAGCAAAGCAGAAAACAGTCCTTTTTTTTTTTTTACTGGAATGAGCCCAAATATGCACAATAACAGATCCCACTCTGAGCTATTGCAAACTCAAGTACTTGGGTGAGTTTTGCGTCTCACATCGCAGAGGGAGCATACTTCTGCAATAGCATCATTGCTTCTCAAATTGGGTATTTGAGAGACTTCCTAATGACCTCATAGCAGCACATGTGACCACTAAGTCATCTTCTCAAAGGACCAGGAATAACATCAACAGACCCTGTTTTGGTTGTGCACAGGACAGCTTTCCTCAGCACAAGCAGGTTCCTGAACGGCGAGGGAGCAGAAGGGAGCAGGACCCAGCTCAGGCCAGAGCTGGCATCGTGATCGCTCCTCCAACAGGTTCTGTTTGGCCTTGGAAAAGATCCATCCAATTAACAGATGAAGGCCCATTAGCATGTACTAAATTCCACATACAAATTTAGACACAAAAGCTTGTTTATCCCAATGCAGGCCAAATTCGTTGGGTTTAAGGCATCTATATGTTAATGTGAATCCCAGAAGTATTCCAAATGCATTCCAAGAGATAAGAGGTGAACTCACAAAATACAAAATAATGACTTGAAAGGGTTTCCAATTTTTTTTTTCTCCCAGTGCTTAAAAATAACCCAGTATGCTGAGCAGCAAAGTAGGAATTAGGAATTTGTGGGTGATGAACTGGTGAGCTAATCACATTGGGATGGGGAAGTTGCCTTCTGCTGACCCCAAGCCACCCCCGGTAAGGTGGCACTGGGAGAAATAAGTGAGTGAACACCTGTGATTATGTTGACAGAGGTGAAGGCAACTACACAAACAGCTGAAGACAAACTGATGGCCTTGAACACCTGAGGGGACCCCTCCTCTGTACCCAGCACAAGGCTCCTGCAGAGGAAAAGTGACAAAATCCCACTGTGGAAATGTCAAGAGACCCGCACCAGACCTGTGACCAGAGAACTGCCCCAGTTACCGACAGTGAGATGGGAACATGCATCCAAATAAGAATAAGGAACATCATGAAACAGCACCCAAGAGCTCCTTCTGCCAGGTCTCCCCTACAGCAGCAGCACAACAGGTCCAGAAAACCTCCTGTCCCTCCCCAGGGGCTCTGCTCCATGGGCCTTACACTCCTTGCCTCCTATGTTATGGCAGGATGTCCACCTGCCTTTTCCCAGGCAGGCTCCAGCAGGGGCTGGTGATCTTGTGAGCACCAACATCTCCTGTCACACAGGACCAGGACATCACCTGAGTGGCCTTGGGCTAAACACAGGCACAGCTGAGGAACACAGGGCAGCCCCACTAAGGAGGCTGGACCTGCACAATGTTAAAGCTTTTTATTCTTTCAGTGAGAGGTGGTGAAAGCCAGCTCCCGCCTTCACCTTTCCAGGAACTTTTGATGGAACACAGAAGCCTTCTGTAAAAGTGCTCTGTTTACCCCCTGCAGCCCTGTCCTGTCTTTACCCAGTGTGAGTTGTGTTCACTCCCACTACCCCATGAAACATCTGCTCAGCCCAGCTCTGCTGGAATCGTCCTTCCACTGCTGAGAAATCCACTTCCAGCCATAAACGTGGGAGAAGAGGGAAGTGGGGCAGAGTTTGGCATGATGAGGAAGGCAAGTTTGAGATGCGATATCTTCCAAGAAATAATGACAAACCACCTCCACATACCAGGTGCAGATTAGAGCTGTTCTGCAGGGTAACAGGAGGCTCAGAGCTGACAAGACAGAGCATGTGGTGACATTGCAGAGACCTGATGTGGGACACACCCTTCCCAAAGGGTGTAAACCAAGGGCTGCAAGGACTTACCTTCCGCCACATTCCCCCTACCCCGTGCCAAGGAAGCTTTTCCTGCTCTGAAGGGAGATTACCAGAGTCCTCAAAAGGGCAGGTACCAGAGCAGAACTTCTCCTTTGCCGAGTTGTCACTTCCCAAGCCACCAGCACAGCCTCTGGTCGAGCCATGGGACAGATACATCCTCATGTCCCCAGCTGCTAAAGTTCTGCCGCTGTGCCAAGCTCCTTGTTTCTGGGCACACAGGCAGCTGCTCAGCAAAGCCCTGTCCTGCTGGGACATGGGAGCAGAGGCCTCAGCACCCCTTTGCCATCACAGCTCCCTCTCCCAGGAACCAGAACAGCTGGGGAGGTGGACATGGAGGAACAACGACTCTTCTCCAGCTCCAAAAATCCCTCCCAGAGCTTTAATGTTACCAGGAAAGATCCAAACAGGAGCAGCCTCCCATCTGCCCTGCGTTTAAACAACAGGATCCCATCATGGGCTGCCTCGAAAGTGGTGAAGAGGGTGAAGGGGGGTAACCCCAGGTCAGAACCAGGGCAGTGAGCTCAGCTCAGCTTCAGTTGCTGCAATGACAAAGGTCCAGAGAACACGTCATCCACGAGGACTGAGCTGCTGGCACAGAGCAGTGCTCAGCAGGGACGCACTTGTAAACACTCTCCCTGGCCATCTTCACTGACGCAGCCGCGAGGACGGGGCAGAGAAAACCATTATCTGCAAGCAGACATCCCTCCCTATCCCTGGACACCGGGACCAGCCCAAGCAGGATATCTCCAGCCTTTCTCTTGTCTGCATGTTGAGCCAAAAACCCTCTGGTGTCCTGCTGCAGGTGAGGATCACTGCCACGTCAAGGAGAGGCTCAACTCCCACACACCAGAAAACCTCTGCTCTGGGGTTTGACTCCTAACCCCTGGAAGCAGTCGGTATATTCAGCAGGCACAAGGCCTCTTTCAAAGCTGGCCTTTCTTCTTGAAGCACTAGGTAGTATCTAGCAACCTGAGCATTATCCTTCACGTGTTCCTCCCCTCCATGGCAGCAGGCAGCTCTTTTTGCCCATCATCCCTGCCAGGAGTTTGGAGCAAGGAGATGGTGTAAGGAGTTCTAACAAGCAGAGCTACACAGGTCCTGGTACTGCTGGGGACAAAGTCCTGCTGTCTCTCTCACAGTGATACTTCTCCACGTCTTCCTCTCTCCCAGAAGTTTCCCAGATAAATCCATGTTGGCATATCACATCTCAAAACTACAAGCTGTGGGGATCTCAGGAGACCAACGTCTGAGCAGCAATTACACATCCAGCTCAAGAAAAGCTAATCAGCATCCTTCACCAGAGATTTTATTGCAGACACATAGAAAACAACAGCAGAAAAACCAGAGCAAACCATAAGCACTGGCTGTAATCTTCATCAAGGAGGAACAGCATGAGGGAAGGGAGAGATTCAGCACCAGCCATGTGATTTTCCCAGCAAGGGACACCAACCCAACTGAACCATGGAATGGGCAGAGCCCAGTAGTGGCAGCAATGCCACTACAGCTCCTCCCCCTGCAGCACACAAAGACAGACGTCTGCAGAAATAAGAGGTGCATGGAAAAACTGGTGGTAACAAAAGAGCTGTCAGCCAATGTCAGCCTGTAGCTGACACCCCTGAAGCCCTTTACAGCTGCTGCTCCAGGACCCTCTGGTCATACAACCCCAAACCTGACCTCTGCACTTTGGACCCGAGCAAGCACGTGGAGAGCAGCTGACAACAGTGATCCCCACATTTCTGTGATTCCTCAGCAAGGACCCTCATCTTCAAATAACCAGAGCACGCAGAAGCCGATGCTCCCAGCCCTTTTGGCTGCCCTTTGTGGCATGGAAACAAAAGGCAGGAGCAGTTCAGATGTGGAGGATACCAAAGGGCCCCTCCGCAAGTGAGAATTTGTAACCCACCCAAGGACACTGCTGCTCACTCCACAGCACCAGGCTCATCCTTATATAAGGACTGGTTTGCACTCTAACAGGAACACAACATGAATCCCCAGAGCAGATGGCAGTGCCAAGATCAGGACCAGACCACAGGAGCTCTCTTTTTCAGTGCCCATGAAGCATTCACACAATTCCTGAACCTTCCTGTTGCACAAGGGGATGCACAGTCCAGGGATACAGAGCTGAATCTAGCAAAGAGGCCTTGGCTAGGGAAGCTTCCATCGCCTCAGCAGCTCTTTCCATCTCAGCCACTTCCCTTCCAAGCAAGGCTTCCTGGCCAGAGCAGGCACCAGGGTGTTGCAATCCACAGTTCTGTCTGAAGAAATCCAGCCCAGCCCAGACACAGCAGCAGACCTCTGGTCTGGCCTGACTACGTGCCATCCCTGGACACCCACTGTGTCCAGAAGCTCATGGCATGTCAAAAGGCAAGTTTACTCCTCAGATGTAGAGAGCTGTTCTGCTCCCATTAACAAGCAGGACCAAGATGGGTATCTCAGATGTGCACACACTCATCTCATGGCCTGGGAGTTTTTCTGAAATAAATGCAGCAGACTCTGGGGAAAACGGATGGTGAGGGGCTGAGGAGGGTGGATAAAAGGCAGCTGTGTGCCTTGTGCATGTGTGGCCTCAGTCTGGGCAGCATCGATCCCACACTCAGCTTCGGGGTGAAGGATGCTCAGGGGTGCTCATCCCGTGCTTCCTGACGAACACCACAGCTAATCCCAGTGGGAAAACACCCATGAGCTCATTGCAGCAACAGGACATGCCCTACAGGCACTGTTTCACCTGCAATTCCCCATGCAAACACGGGAAAACCACCTAACAGGATCCCTGCCTTTTCCTGCAGAAACAGCACGAGGGTCTGCTCATGTTTCCCATGTTAGCACAGAAAAGACAGAAGGATTTGGATCTATTACGCATTACATTAACCCTACTGGGACATTTCCCACAGCTCACTTAAATGTTTTCAAACCTGCAGGATGAGGTCATTCCACACTCTCCGAGGTGGTTCACTAGGTACAACTCCCAAGCAAAAGCAAACAAAAGCTGATCTGGTGTGATACCCTGCTCCATCCCCGACATGTTCAAGACTTGGCCAGACAGAGCCGTGGCTGAGGTGATCACACATGCTGGAGACAGTCCCACTTCAAGCAGGAGGTCAGGCCAGAGACCCCCAGATATCCTTTCAACCAGTGCTTCCATCATTCTGTGGCAGCAAATGAGAAGAGGCAGAACAATTACTGCCAACAAGAAAGACTTGCATCAAGTTTCTCTGGAGAGATCCTTCTAGATAATATTAAAAGCTTGGTTAGCAGAGATGTCGGCACTGACACAATGAGGGCTAATTCTGTACTGGCAGGAATACTGGAGTGCCAGGATCTGAGCCTTGATGTATTGCACGGGTCTCAAACAGGGTCAGCACACTGCGTCACACTGTCCTTGCACAAATTAACACCTGCCAGAAGAGATTCCTTTTTGGCAATTTAACTTCAGCTATGCATTCAAATAAAATAGCTTGCAATAATCCAAGAACACAGGTTAAAAGCCAGACAGCCAATAGCTCTCAAGACATTAGAAGCAACTAGAAAATTCATTTCCCACTATAAGTCTTTACTCTAGGGAGGTCTCAGCAGTTCTGCTGCTATTTGGTGTCCTTCCAGTGCTGGGAGAAGGCCAAAAAATGCTGTAGCAGAGACTGAACCACACTAATCACTGGTGGGTTCAGTCCTTGGGAAGAAGGCAGAGTGTCTACACAAGGTGCTGTCTGGAGGGTAATGAGGAAGCAGCTGCTGGCACTGAGGAGATGAAAGAGGGTTGTTGGTCACCAGAGGAACTGCCATCAGTGCTGTTCCTTCCAGATGTCCACCCATGGTGTTGCCAGGACTGACTCATGGTATCCACACATGACACTGGCCAGCAAAGCTCATTTTCTCAGAGTAAAGCCCTGTCCAGGTTGCCCCAAAACGTAAAAGAAAATACAAGATTGCTGCTAGCCAAGTACGCAGACAGAAGGCGTCAAACCAATGGAAAGAGCAAGGACACTTTGTGGAGTTACTAGGATAATATCCATCACAATCCAGAGAAATGCAAAACACATGCACTTAAAAACAAAAAGTCCACCGGATGCATTCACAGCACTGGGACCCCCATGCAGGGAAAAGTGAGGGAGCTCTGCATGGCAGCTCTGCTGGTCGGGTTTGTGCCCTTCAGCTGCTGCACCACAGCGCACAGGGGCAGTGCCTCATCCCAAACAACAACAGGGCATTGGAGGCACATTCCCAGCACCCCCAGCTCAGCTCCACTACAAATGCAGAAATGAAAGATAAACATTCCTGGAAGATCACATTACCCAGCATGAAGATATGACAGCTTGTCAGGAGCAGCAGAAACAGGCTGAGCTCAGTGAAAAGCACTTTCATTATAGGCTGACATCTTCTATTGGAGAATACTGATACTCCAGCTATTTCTGCTACAGTATTTAATTTATTATTTTTTTACCTTTTGACAGGCAGAAACAAACAAGCACAAGTGAAATAACATAACAGTAATCGAGATGGACAACAAAACCTGACACTTGGCTAGTTTAGCTCTCCATGAGAAGGCCACACAAATGGCTGACACCGTGACCAAATGATAAATGCAACAAAAACACGCCCAGACTCTCATCCTTCAAGGAAAAAGAAGAGCTGCAAAGGCAGTGTGCTCTGCAGGCTCCATCTCTGTATTTGCTTGTTCTTGAGCAGCTCTTCGTTACTGATGGGTGGGACGTTTTAACACCTTAAATGCTATTCCCAGAGAAACTGAACTAACTCCTCATTTTCACAGCACAAATTCATCTGGTTGGAAGAAAATACTCCGCCCTATTCCTCTGGCCTCCAAACTGCAGCTGGCAGCCTCAGGACACAGGACAGTCCGGGGAAGAAACACAACTGTTTTCTGTGTTTGCCTGTCCCTCCTCCCTCCCCAAGGTCAGGCAGGAGCCGATCATCTCCCATCTCCGTGCCACCTCCTGACAAGAGCTGACTTGTTTCAGGTTCATTACGTGCCCGAGCTCTGCACTGCAGAGCTCTGCAGACAGATTTGGGCACAGCACCCAAGCATCAAGAAAGAAAAGTCAGATCAGGTCAGGAGAGCATCATCCATGCTGGGAGCACTTCCAAGCAAACACCCAAAGCTGCTGCATTAGGAGCAGACAGGCCCCAAATCCAAATTTTGGAACGACTCCACCCAGTTTAATGCCTTGGTCATGCATTCTGCAAGCATTAGCTCTGAGTGGGCTGGGGTTCTAACAGCTCCACACTTGAAGCTTCATGGACAAAACAAGGTTTAGGCAGCCCTTTTCAGAGTACAGATCACCTCCCACGTGGGATGACCATCAGCCAGGCTCCAGGTGGACAGACCCAGCAGGATCCCATCCAGGAGCAGAGTGAAGAGTGAAATGGTTGAGCTGCTACAAAAAATATACAACCTCACTGCCATCCATCAGAGCAACAAGTGTTCTACCAGTCCTTCCCATGAAAAGAAGGGATTATTAGCCAGTAAGGGCATGGAACCAAAGCAACTTGTGCTCACAACTATTTTACCTAAAGAATAAAACAATGCAAATAAAATAAAAAGCAGATATTTAGTGTATGCAGTACGTGCATTAGTACACAATCTCAAGGAAGCCAAATGAAGTTTGATGACCTGCATGCAGGAGTTTTCCACTTTCACATGCTTGACTTTCCACCTACGTAAAATACCTTTGTGAAATTAAATGGTGAAGAAGCTTCTGATAAACTCCCATGGAAAAAACATGCTTAGGTGACAGGAAAAAAAAATACCACCAAGCCTGTGCTGATCTGTAAATTTTACTTTCAATGATTTGTTTCAAAAAGACAGCTCACAGGAGGGACCCAGAGGAGACTACAGGCAGAGCATGGCTATGGAGTAGTAGGACGTTTTAACACATCTTGCCTTATGCATTCCTGTCTTCGAGTTGCAGAAAATGTTGATAGATTTAAAGTTTGGGATTTGAAACTTTCCCCTCCCAGTCTGACTCCATTGTTAATTTTTTTTAAAGAGAGGTTGGGATCAAGTGGCTCTTTGGCTCCTATTTCCACAGCCAATAAAAACTCCACCCGCCCTCAATCCATTTTTGCGTAATTAATGCCTTCTTGATTGGCAAGAGGTGATTTTAGGCACAAGGAGGCTCTGGCATCAGGAAGGTGCCTTCCTACCTTGCCTGTGAGAACAGGTTGTACTTTAAAGCTACTGGCAACGAAAGTTCCCTGTGCTGGGAACACTACCCAGCATCACCTCACAACAGCTTTGCTCAATTTTCAACACTCTCAAACGATGGCTGTGATTATTTTGGAAGAGTAACCCAGTTGCCATCAGGTGAAATGGAAACCAGCATCCCTGTTGAAAGTGAGACCAGAGATTGCTGGGATCCTCTGCAGCAGAACATTACCATCAAGCCTTCCCTGTTCAGAATGTTCTCATGCATTAACAGAAAAAAACACCATCAATTCTACATAAATTCCTTTGCTGAAGCCAGCAGAAAAACGTCTGCGGAATTAAGGCAGATGAGAGCCTTCCCTCGCTTGGGCTTATCCCAACCCCACACACACTAAAGAGAGAAACAGAGCTCAGGAAAGATGAAATACTTCCTTGCCATCATCTCCCGTTGCTGTCCAAGCAACAGGCCCCAGCAGTTGAGAGCATCCCTGGGTGTTCTGCCTGCTCAGAAAGCTCCTGTTGGAGCACAAAGCCACCCTGAGCTCACCCTGTCCCAGTCTCTGGGGTTCTGTGTGTGCCATGAGGACACCGGGCATGTGACTTGCGTGTTAAAACTTTCTGGCTCACCACTCGAAGTGCAGATTCTTTCCCTGCAAAACACACTGCATGATCTCATCTGCAAGCAATCAGCCTGAGAAATCAGCTTGTTAAAGGAAGCTTCTAGGAAAGGAGAGATGTCTCTGGAGGATTTGGGGGCCTATATAATTTTAACCACTTTGTTAAACCCCAGCTGCTCTTCTCCCCATTGGGGTCACACAACCAAGAAACCATTTCTCCTCCCACACTACTCCAGACAGGACAGTTTGCCAACACCTAACTGCAGCATCCTATTTGCATTCTCCACAGCCTGAAAACACTCTCATTTTCAAGCAAAGCTCATCTCAAGCGGGCGCTGAAAGAGTGCAAGGACAAACTCAGAGCTGCAAGCTGAGCAGCATCCAGAAAAGCAATTCGTTAAACATGCAACAGTGATCATGTCAATGTGTAAACCATAATATTCTCTGAATTTCTGGATGTGTATTTCAGCATTTCCTCACAATTCTCACGTGGACCCGAGACATGCACCAGAAGACAGGAATAACCACTACAGTGGAGTGAGGGAACAAGCAATAAACCCCCTGGAATGCCAGCTTTGTCTTGCGATTGCTCAAAGTGACATAACAGAATTTTACCTGAGCTTCTGGTGATGCTGCAGGAGCATCCAGGAGCCCTACGCTCCTCCCTGTGCTACAACACCCCCAGAAGGCCATACCTTTTACCCCCCAGTGAAAACCCTGGGGAAGCAGCACTGCAGAGTGTAGGACAAAGTGCAGCATTTTAATCCCAGATTGCCCTCCCAGTTCAGCTGTCCACGGCACTGTGGTGAGCAGAACAAGCAGCATGAGTCCTGTGCTCACACACTCAGTCACATTTGCATCCCCCGAGCTGCCAGAAGCAGGACCACCGCTCTCGCACTCAGCAGGGAGGGAGGGAAGATCAGAGCAGCATCCTGCCTTCTTCACTTCCTTCCATGCTGTCACACCCTGCCTCAGCTGCTCCCAGCAGCATCTCCCAGGCAACCCTTTCCCAGCTGCCCCTCGCTGGTCATTCAAGTGCTTTGAAAGACTTTCCCTAAAATTCTTGCATAGAAATCACTGTTTAATGTTCAGCACAGAACACAGGAGGGAGGGGGGAAAAAAGCCAGCCTGTCTCTAACAAAGGAGATCTGCAGGACTGAGCCCTTGGCTCTTCCCGGCTGTGGATTATTCCAAGTGAAGTGATTATTCACCACTTCCAGCACCTATTTTCAGTTCAACTCGCAGAAGTAACTGTTCTGAAACAAACAGAAGGAAGCAAAGATCAGGCAACACACATTTATTATCCTGAGAGCAGAGGAAAAAGTTAATCACACCGGGTTCTCCCTCGATTTGTACTTATATAAAGTAGCTTTTGTAAAGATAAAGTAACTTTTTCACAAATGTTACTTTATTTAAGGATTATGAACAACTCAGCCCATAGTTGTTGAAGCCACTGTGCAAATCCAGGGTGAGGGACTTTGCCCTGGACAACGCAGGATCACAGTCATGCTGCAAATTTTTGGTCAATGGTGGCACCTTCTAGTTCCAAATGACACTGTGAAGCTCACGGCAATTTGAAATAACTGCCTTAGAAAAGCTTTATGCTTTCTGTGTCTTTAACAAACACATAGCTCTGACTGCAAACATTCAGGCTAAACAAAATGTTAAGAGACAAAAAAAAAGTCTCCTTCAAGCTTTTTACTCCCCAGCCAAATTCCTAATTTTACCAAATTAAGAGCAGACACCCCCCTCACCCCACCCCCAAACTGATGTCCACTACTAAAATCAAGGTGCAGGACAACTGCCCCCAGGTTCCTGGAAAACCACAGCTCAGAAAATTCAAAGTATAAAGGGAGGGGGGCAATACTGAAGGGCTCAGCTGCTGGCTCCTCTGGTGAAACTTCTCAACTAAATCATGAAAGAAGAAGAAAAAGGAGACTTTCCAGCTCAAGTTCCAAGTCCTTTTTAAAAATCAGTTTATAACCACTAAAATAAACACAGTAAGAACAACTGTGCAGTAACTGGGAACCTGCAAAAACAGCTGCAGTTTAAGAGCAGTTTAGGCGATGGTCTGGCAAATGCCAGCAGATACAACAGCCCAGGAGGATGGCAGCATGTTGAGGAATGAAACAGTGAATTTTACCCACAAGCTCATGGAGGAACTGCCTGAAGTTCACCCACGCTGGGCAGAAGCAGCTATTCTGTGCTGTTTACTGCTATGGTGAGCGTTTGCTTCCTGTTAGAACTGCCTCTCTCCCAAATTCCAGTCTCCTCCTGGATGCCCAGGCTTCTCCCATGCCCCCACCTGCCCCGTGCTGCCTCAGCCCAGCCAAGAGTTTCCCAAAGCACCTGACACCCAGGTGGGGACACTGCTCCCCTCTCGGGCTTGTCACCCAAAAACCTTCTGCTGGTCAGCCAAAAACCTTCTGCTGGTCCCTCCAGGACACAGATCCCTGCTGCACCCAACTTCCCCAGGGAACAGCCACCTTGAAGGCAAGGAAGGGCAAGAAACCTGGAACAAGCAGACTACTCCAAAACACCACAACTTGGCTATTTCAGCTGTTTTAAGTCACTTGAGGACATCTCCAGAACAACAGCAACCATGGCAGATGGTGCAGAATGACAGCACCAAGCAGCACCTCTGAAGGAAAGCCACCCATGGCCCTACTGCCATCTCACCTTTGGGCTCCAGCCAACAGAACTCCCCAGGATTTGGACATTCTGACTTCCTTTAGAACTGAAGATCCAATTCTACATTCAGTATTATCCGAGGAGCTACCCCAAGCCACATGCTTTGAACATCCTCCTCTGCTGCAAAGCTGACAGTTTTCAATTACAGCCAGTTGGAGTTGTTCTTGGCTCTCCATCCCTCACCACAGACCTGTGCTCTCCATGGCCGGGCTTCTCAGTGTGCACATAAAGCAAATTCAGAAAAGATGCGACAAATAAAAGCCTTCCTGGACACTGACTGGAACTGGAAAGACAAAAACTCCAAGGAAAGGCAAGGAGACAGCCCTGGGGGAGGAGGAGGTGACCTGGGCCATTTCCAGGGGAGGAAAAGGACAAGGAGCCTCAGGGTCTCACTCTTGGAAGTTTTAAAGTTAAGTCGGACAAGGGTAAAACTTCTAAACAAAAAGAGAGGAGATGTAGATTAGATATGAGGAAGCAGGATTTTTGAAATGAGGGTGGAGAGGCCCTGGTACAGGTTGCCCAGAGAAGCTGTGGCTTCCCCACCCCTGGAACAGTGCAAGGCCAGGTTGGACAGGGCTTGGAGCAACCTGGGATCGTTGGAGATATTCCTAAGCACTGCAGGAGGGTTGGACTAGAAGATCTTTAAAGATGCTTTCCAACTCAAACTATTCAGTGGTTCTAAGATGCTGCAAATGTCAGACTGCAGCCTGAGACCATCAGAAGGATAGAGATCATTTGCTCACAGCAAAAGAAAGCTCCCACCACCTGATACCTGCCCAGGGGACGAGCACACACCTGGATAATAGATTTAAGGCTTCTTAAAATACAATTACTTTCCTAATTATACACCAGAGGCCAGAACCCACAGGCTGAGCAAGCCACGAGCAGCACAGCAGCTAATTCACAGAGAGCTCCTCTTGATTTCCACAGCCCACATTACCCAGACATCAGACTGAATGGACATCGGAGCCTTTCTAATTTTATAGTCCACAGAGACAAGGCAGGAACGGCTGATGGAAGAGCAGCAAGGCTTCTCTGCCCACACACACCACTGCTGCTGGCTCCACAACTGCAGAACTGCTTCTACATTTTTTTAAATTTTTTTTTTTAATGGAGTCAGCTGAAGAGAAAATGAAGAGCTCGGCATTTTAAACCAAAGCATTTCAAAATGCTCGTTTATCTTCCAGCCTCAAAAGAAGAGAAATAAAGTGAAACAAAATCTCAGTCATTCCCTCATAAGTTTTTCCTCTCTGCCTCCAACAAAGCAAAGTGCCCTGAGCTCCACTTGATCACTTTTTCTTTTCTTTCCCCTTTGGCTTACAACATTTCAATTAGAGAAGTTGACACAAAACAGTCCCAGATTCTCATATTTTATCTTTTCCCCATCCTACCTCTCCATTAAAGAGTATTTAGAGGGCAGAGCAGTCAAAGGAACAGTGCATCCAACCCAAAAAAAGAATGAGGAAACACACCAACGAACAAGCAACGGCATAAACCAACAAAGGCTACAACAAAAATTTAAAAGCAAAGTTTTCCCACAGAGGTCTGCTTAAGGAAAAAAAATGGAAAGCTCTTTTTTTTTTTCACAAGGGAGAAAAAACCCAGGCAAAGGAGCCATGAGGCAGCACGAGTGCCCAACTCTCAAACTTGCGAGGAAGAACCAGATCTCGGGACCCGAGCCGAACAAACTCGGCCGCTCCGCACCGCGCTGGGGCTTCCCTCCGACCTCGCACAGCCGCTGCTGGGGCAGCGGGCACCGAAACCACCCGCGGGAAGGGCCGGAGCGGGGCAGGGGAGCCGAACCCCGGCGGGA
>VZTG01008555.1:75235-113739 GCA_013397845.1 Melanocharis versteri | reverse complement strand
CGAAACCCCCCGCGGGAAGGGCCGGAGCGGGGCAGGGGAGCCGACCCCCGGCGGGAACCCCCGGGCGGGCGCGGGGCCGCTCCGGCGGGGCGGAGAGGCCGAACAAAGCCCCGGCCCTCGCTTTGCGGAGCTCCCGGGCACGTCCCTGCCCCGAGCCCCGCGCGGTCCCGGGCAGCGCTCCCGCAGCTTTGGGGGCTCCGGGGGGACCGAGCCCGGCGCGGCCGCGCACAGCCCGGGGCCACCCCGGGGACCCCGGCCCGACNGGCAGCCGGGAACCCTGTGCATCAGAGTCTCTTCATGTCCCCTCAGCGCCGGCCTCGGCAGCCGTGTGTGCCTTGTGCATCGGAGTACTTCCACATCCCCTGCGCTCCGAGACTGTGTACCCGCGTTCCCTGTGCATCAGAGTCTCTTCATGTCCCCTCAGCGCCGGCCTCGGCAGCCGTGTGTGCCTTGTGCATCGGAGTACTTCCACATCCCCTGCGCTCCGAGACTGTGTACCCGTGTCCCCTGTGCATCGGAGTCCTTTCATGTCCCCTGAGTGTCAGGACTGTGCAGTGCCAGCACTGCCACCCATGTGCCCTGTGGTGCAGGGCTGGGCACTCGTGTCCCCTGTGCATCAGAGTCCTTTCAGGTCCTCCGAGCGCCGGGGCTGTGTGTCCGTGTCCCTTGTGCATCAGAGTCCCTCCGTGTCCCCTCGGCGCCGGGCTGGGCACCAGTGTGCCCTGTGCTCGAGGGCTGTGCAGCCGTGTCCGCTGACCTCCAGGGCTGGGCACCTGTGTGCCCTGTGCATCAGAGGCCTTTCAGGTTCCCCGAGCGCCGGGGCTCTGCATCCTTGTCCCCTGTGCATCAGAGTCCCTCCACATCCCCTGTGCATCCCGGCTCTGCGCTCATGCCCTCGTGCACCCTGTGGGATGACTGTCCCCCCCGTGCCTCACGGCTCCTCCATGTCCCGCTGTGTCCCTCCATGTCCCCCTGTGCCTCACAGCCACTCTGCATCCCCTGTGCCTCACGGTCCCTCCATGTGACCGGGGTGATGCGCTTTAGTGGTCGTGGGATTGTGGCGGTAATTCTGGGTGGACATTTGGATGGGATGAGCTTGAAGGTCTTTTCCAACTCTGATGATTCTATCTCCCCATGTGCCTCAGGGCTGCTTAAGGATACGTGTCCCCGTATGCCTTGAGGCTGAAACATGTCCCCACATTCCTATGTACCTCACAGCCCTCCATGTCCCCTACATCCCTCCATGTCCCCATGTGTCTCGTGGCCTCCCTGTGTCCCCGTGTTTCTGAGGGCCCTGCTGTGTCCCGGGTGCCTCTGGGCTGAGCCATGCCCCTCATGTGCCTCACTTTCTGAAGATACTGTTTAAGAGCAGATAGTGCTGAAGAACATTGTTTTGCTCCAGGAAGCAGAAGCCCTGCGTGTTCAAGTAATCCTGTGGTTCTAACTACCAAAATTTCTGTCTCCCATAAAGAATTTTAACTCCTTTTTTGCTATATAAGTGTGCACAATCCATTTTCAATATCATGTCTTTTAGCTCTGCCAAGTGGCTCTCTGTTGCTATGAGGCAAAGAGAGGCACAGACCCTGCAATGTCTTCACTAGATTGCTCATTGATTTATTGCATTCTTATCACTTCCCCCTGGCTTTTTTCTCCTTTCTAAGTCTTATTTACAGCAGCATTTTCAGCCTCCCCTTTCTCAGACAGCCAGTTGTGCAACGGAGTAGAGCAGCACGCAACATCTAGGTGAGGCAAAGCAATGAGAAACCACTTTAATATGTTCTCCACTACGCTCCTGAGACATCACCAGTCCAACAGAGAGTGAGCCAGGGGGTGAATAACATGCCTGAAGAAAGCAGCTGTGTTTATAATTCCCATGGCACGCCTCCGCAGGGTGCAGCTCTGGTGCCCTTGTGCCGCAGGAGGGGAAGCGGGGCCGGCTCCTACGTTTGAAGGAGAGTCAGGAAGCTGCCACAGAGCTTTCTCTGCTAGTGAGGGTGTGAAAAATCTTCTTACAGCTTCCTGGGAAAAACTACTGAGCAGCTCCAGGTCCAGTCTGGATGGGCATGGGGGCAGTCCAGTGTTCATGTTGTAGGATTAGGGAAATACGGAGAAAGGTGCTCCTTTAGGAGCATCTTTGGAGTGCTGCATAAAGTCATACAATCATTAAGGGTGCAAAAGCACTCTAAGATCAACCATTAACCCAGCATCCCTGTGTTCACCACTGAACTATGTCTCCAAGTGCCACACCTACACATTTTTTGGACAGTTCCAGGGATGGTGACATCAGCTCTGGGCAGCCTGTTCAAATCCCTGACCGTCCTTTCAGAGAAGAAGAAATTTTTCCTGAAATCCAATCTAAGCAGATATTAGGATCTCCCAGTGTGCCTGGTCCTGTAGGACACATCTCTAGTACCAAATTAAGCCACTCCTCAGGACACTGCTGGGTGACAAATGCAATCGCGTGTAATGACAACCTGCCAGAATGGTCCCTGGCCTGGCTTTGGGGCATTGCATCCCTCACACTCCCCAGGGGCAGTTCCAGGTAGGGAACATGGTGGGAATGTCCCAGGAGCTGCTCCCAGGGCACATCTGGATGCTGATTGCTTAAAGGCCAAGGGATTTTACCAGAAGGGACATGTGCTGGAGCCAAGGCCTCTGTGCCCAGGGACAGGGCTGGGGGACACTGGGGCAGCAGGATGGGGGGGCTGAGGTGGCCTAAGGAGACTTGGGTATGGAAGGAGGCTGGAGGGAGGGGTGGTGTGAGGAAAGGAGGGGCTGTCCCATGGATCGGGAAGGCTCTGGAGCACGGAACAGGGAACTGGAAGCTCTGGGAGAGGAAGGAGGGAGACAAGTTTTGAGCCAAGGTGGGAGTGGAGGCCACTGAGGTACAAGGGGCTTCTCTCACGGAGAAGGCACAGGAGCCACAAGCCTTGAGCAGGACTGGGAATGCCAGCTCAGAACTGAGTCCTGGCCTGTCCCTGCCACAGAACCTGTTTGGATACAGGGCTTTGCCACCTGGGGTGTAGCACAGATGCATTATCCTTCCACTGATAAGGCATTCCATGGCTCCCAAAGCCATCCTGGGGCTGCCTCGGTCCCTGTGCACTCATCTGGAGCTGGGACACGTCTCTGAATGGCCTTGGTGATGCACAGGCCTGGGGGAAGCTACAGCAGGGCTGGGCAAAGCTGGGCTCACGCCCAGCAGGGAGCTATGGAGCAGGGATGTGCGCTCCCAGCAGTGTCCCTCGCTCCTGCCCTCACCTGAGCTGTCCTGACCGTGCTGCGCCCTGCCAAAAGCAAATGTTGGAGCAAACGGGGATGAAACAGCCAGGAGGAGGGGCTGGCCATGACAGGAACCACCAGACTTCATGCAACAGACTGACTGTAAAGGTCTCATTTTCAGCGAGCTCATCCAAGTTACCAGGTCTGAAATGGATTTTTGCAGGTTGCATTCAGTTCTCAGTGTCGGGCAGCTGGTGAAGGCAGCCTGTGCTTTACCTCAGCTCACCATCTCACACTGTGTGAACAATAAAACCTCCCACCCATAGGACTCAGGGATGGGATGTTCTATTTAAGCCATCTGTGTCTATTCTGCTGGGTTATGCCCCAGCACGCTCGTTTATTTTGACAGATTTTGGGTTCCTACCAGCAGCATGCTCAGCAATGCCTCCTACCTGCACCACTGCGGTTTCAGATTTGGTGTTTGGAGCACTGCAGGCCACTGCCTGTGCGTCCTGCTCAGCTCCTGTCTCTGCTGCCCTCTCGTGATGCCTCCGTGTGTGCTGGGCTTGGGGGAAGACCTTGCTTCCCCCATCGACTCTGAGAGATGTCAACACCATTGTTAAAAGCTGTTTCTATTTCCAACAGCGTTTATAATTCCTGAATTTTACAAGACTTCACAATCAGTTGTTCCTTGTGTTTGTGTGTCCTCCCCTACTTACTCCTCTGAAGAGCTCGTCCTGGATCATCACTCACATAAGTTGTGTCCCAGCAGCTCCTTAATCCAGACAGTGCCTTTGCTTTTATTTTTCTTTCCCAGTAGAAATTAAGCAGCTAAAATCTTACAGTGATTCAGTTTTTTCAGCTCCTTTTTTTGAGGCAAATGGGTGTCTGCATTCACCATGGGCTGCAGCAACTCCCTGTTCTCCTCTGCCTTGGTCTGCAGTGCTGCACTCGGCTTTTCCACCCCTCCTCTGCAATCACTGCATGTGCCACCCAGCTTCCTCCCATCCCTGGGTCACACCTGCCTGCTGTGGGTCATTATGAAACCTCTGAATTCTGGTTTTATCCAGACCTGAGGAAATAACTGCTGTTCCCAAGCAAACATCTGCTTTCTGGAACACTCTGCTCAGTGAACAGCTGTGCGAGGCTCGCCACCTCTGTCATCATGTGCCATGGAATTAATTGGAATTAAGTCCTAGGCAAGTGTAAGAGATTGGCCAAGGAGGTGGTGAAGTCCCCATGCTTGGAGATTTTTAAAAGTTGGGCTGGACACGGCCCTGCGCAAGCTGGTGGGAGTTTGAGGTTGTTCTGCAGAGTGGATGGTTGGACTGGAGACCTGGAGGGCGAAGCTTGGGTTTCACAGACATAACGTGGCCTTTTGGGGATGAACTTCGTGGGGAAGCTGTGATACATGAGAGACAGGAGTCTGGAGCATGGGCATGGCTTGGAGAAGGGGTTTCAGGTGCCTTTCCCCAGGCAGGCTCTTCCCAGGAGACCGGGCTGGGAAAATCCCAGGATGCCTTACTCAGACCTTCCTCAGGATGCCTAAATTAGGGCAGCTGAATCCCAGCCTCCGGGGCTGTCTGATGAAACAGCCCAGGAAACTCAGTAAGCTGAAAATCCCATCCACTGGAAATCTTGCACTCTGCATTTCCTGCTAGGAGCCATGAGTGGCTCTTTGCAATGAGCCCCAAGGAGCAGAAGCAGCTCCTGGGCCAGATTTCTTCGCTCCTGGCTCCCACAGCCTGCTCGTGTGTGGAGGCAGCTGCCCCACCCGAGCTGCCCCGGCTGTGCAGCCCCTGTCACTGTGAGTGGCAGTAAGGAGAGCAGAACACACACCAAGCCGTAGAAAGCAAAAGTGTGACAGACTTTATTTTGATTCTAACTTTTATACAGAGATATATACATAATAGTGATTGGACAGTGTCATCCCACCCCTCAGGGGGATTGGGTGAAGCCTTACAGCTCCAGTTAGCAAAACATAAGATTAGAAAGAGAGTAAAAATGTCCCAGTTTATCTTTGTTTTCCTACAGAGTTTGTGAGAAGGAGAAAATTCTTAGGACTGCACATCCACAAGCCCCCACACAGCATCACTCTCCCCAAAAAACCGACACCTGCACTGCCCTGGAGCTGGGGCAATCCTGTGTTTTGTGCACAGAACCACCCAGAAACCCCCTGATCAGCACAGAAATAAATGGTGGAACTGAGAAGGGACCACTGGTGATTTCTAGTTCAACCACCCCTCGATCAGCCCTTTTTCTCAGCACGTCCCGTGGTTTTAGGGATCTCCCAGGATTCTCCCAGAAGATATCCCAGTGCTGGGATCATCTGGTGCCCCATGTCCCCAACTAGAGCTGTAGCATCTGCCACAGGTTGATGGACCTCTCCCAGGGCTCACCACCAGCATGCCGATGTCCAGGTCACGCCGTGGTTCCCACCCCACTATCCCTGTTGTTTGGACAGTTTTATTTCCCCAAGATGGCCAGCAAATCTTAATTTTACAATCTAAATTGTAAAACACGCTGTGAAAGTCTGCTCTCAGCAGTTTATTCTTAGTGTTACCGAGGGAGAACGGCGCTCGGGAGCTCCGCGCTCCGGTTACTCTGAGAGCTGAGCCGCTTTGTTTTAACTCCTGAGAGCTGACGCTGAATTACAACACGCGAATACAGGCACCGAAACAAGTCATGCAGCAGGGACAGGCAGGTCAGCACAGCACAAACCCGGCCCGGGAGAGTAATTCTAATTCCTGCAGCCTTTTGTCACAGCTCTCGGAAACCACAGTCTCTAATCACAGTCACAAACAAATCAGCGGGGAAAACTGCCCAGCTCTTGCTGCTGGGCTTTCATCACCGCCTCCCGTGGCCACTGCTGGCTCGGTGTCACCGTCCAGAGTCCCGGTGTCCCCTCGGCGGGGTGCAGGAGCCCACAGGCTGCTCGGGCAGGTGTCCGAGCACGGGAGCGGGGCAGCTCCTGGCAGGCAGCTCGGAGCTCCGCCCGGGAGGAGCAGCGCCCGCAGAAGGCGTGCGGGTGGCTCCGGGCTTGCTGTGGCACATCGGCCGTGCCGTGCCCGAGAGCCCGGTGCCCCGGAGCTGCGGAGGAAATGATTCCTGCGACAGCTGAGTGTTCTCTGGAGCGGTTCCGTGCGAGCCCGGCAGCTGCCGGGGATGCTGCTGCACAGAGCAGCTTCTGCCCCCCAGCCAGGCTCTCCTCTCGGGAGCCTCAGTCAACACCTGGATGAGGATGATGCCAGCACAGAAGAGCAGCCACCGCTTGACTGGGTCTTTCTCTTGACGTGGCAAATATTTTCTCACGTGGGCTGGGTACAGCACCTTCCTGGCTTTCCTGCTCCGCTTTGTTGAGAGGCCTGAAGGTCTCCTGACAGCTTGGGCAGCAAACATCGGCCTGGACAGATTTTTTGAATTGTTTTTCAGCAGATCTATGCTGGAGAAACTGTTTTCTCTGGTGTGAGACAGCACGTCCTCAGCAGCCTGCAGGCGTAGCTCTGAAAGCTGGGAGAACTCCATGGAAATACCTCAGAGATGATTTTAATGCAAAAAGCAGACCGCTGAAAAGATATTAAGAAATATTAATAATAACACTAGAGTTTTTATTCGCTCTCATTAAAGCAAAAAATGCAGAGCCCCAGAGCTGAACTCTTGGAGTGATTTATGCCTCTTTCTGGGGAGCTCCTCTTTGATTTCTCCCCCTGCTCCAACCTGTGCTATAAATACTTACTTTGATGAGTGAAGTGATGATGGGAGGAGCTCAGCTGGCTCAGAAATCGCTCTGGAATGTCTGTACCCCAGCAGCCGCTATCTGCCCAGCATCTGCCCACGGGCACTCACTGCTAACAGCAGTGTAAGGGCACGCTCCAAGTTTTCTCCTCCTCGGTTCTGTTATCCTTTATTACCACTGTCTACCACAAGGCTTTGCCTCGAGACATTTCAGTGCTTTTGAGAGTGTGTCCTTCATTGAAATCCACGTATTTGCTGTAAAGAACAGAATCTGAGGATGGCCATGCTCTCCCCTGCCTTCCTTTCCCATCCACCAGTAACCCTGGCCTTGAGCTGGAGGGATGGAGATGGGAGACCACAGTTTCTGCTATGACCCTGTGCAATCTCAGCACTCTGCCCCAGAAAAATGAGCAACCTCAGCACTTGCTCTGGCAAGCTCCATCTCAGATATGCCCAGAAAAGGAAAAAAGCAGCACTCATGTTCGAATTCTTTGTGCCTTATAATGACTAAACAGAGTCTGAAAGGGCTGAGTGCCCACAAACCTGCTGGAAAGGGCTCAAGCTCTCTCAGGTCTTTGTCATGAATTTAGAAGATTTAGCTGCAAACTTCATGTGTCTTGGTCATTGTGGGCCATCTCATGCCCTGAGCAGGTGGGAATGAAGGATGGATTTCTGTAAAAAGACCTTGGGCAGTCACCTCTGGATGGCTACTGCAAAATCAAACAATAGAATCATAAAGTCCTAGAATGGTTTGGGTTGGAAGGGGCCTTAAAGACCATCTGGTTCCAATCCCACTGCCATGGGCAGGGACACCTTCCACCAGATCAGATAAATAAAACTTGATCACTCCTAAGTCTTTTCAGGCAGACTTTAGCCACCACAAAGCAGCAAAGGGCAAAAATGCAAATTTTAAAACTATCTTTTGACAATTGTAAAACTATCCTTTGACATCTCCTCTTGCCCTTTGGGCTCCCTAACGTTGCTTGCTTTCTGCTTCTCAGAAGACCGAAGAGACGTTGGCTTTGGGTCAGCAGGCATCAAAGCCCTGTGCTGCCAGCACTGTAAATCCCCACTGTGACACCTGCTGTGCCTCACTCTTCAGGCTTATTCCACTGGAAACTCAGGCGAAAATAAAGCAACACAGTGACTACAGTACATGGGGTCCCACTTGTAGGAACGTGCCACCCAGCACATCCAGGGTGATGGGACATCCCTTCCACACAGCAACACCGCTGGTGCCTTTTGCAATCACCCCTAATCCCCATTCAAACCTGGAGCTGGAGCCTGTGGCTCCCCTCAAGGCACTTCCTGCTGAAAGACCCTTCCTCAGGGCACTCTTGTGCTGCCCAGGTGAGTGCTTAAACCTGAGGCACAGCCAGGGCTTGCAGACAGCACCTCAGTGGTCTTTGGTAATCTCTTCCCCTCTGTTCTCTACAAGGCAAAGTCCAGAGGGCTGGGAGAAAAAACTGCTGCTCCCAAAATCCCCCACTCATGGCAAAGCAGCTCCTAAGATGTACAGAATTGGCTCAGGTGGCCTCGTGAGTCACCATCTCTCAGGGAAGCTGGTTGGAGTGGGGTGGAGTGGCTCATTCCTTAATTCTGATGGCAAACACTGTGCTCAGTGACCACGGCCCTGTCACTGCCCACCCCTGTCTGGACTGGTCAAATGTTGTCAGGCAGCACTCAAGGCACATTAGTGGTTTAAAAGAAGCACACAATTAAGGAATAACTCATGTGGATTGCTGCTGCTTTGCTCTGTGGTGCCTGGGCCCTCAGACCCACCCTGGTCCCAACACCTGAGTGAGTCAGGCTGGGGACTGGTAACATCCTCCCAGACGGGGTTTCAGGCCAGGAGAGAGTGCCACAGGCACTGCCCCAAATGGACACCTGGGTGTTGGGTGGATGTTAAAGACAAAACCCAAAGATCTGGTATTACATTCAACTCTCAGCTTTATTTCAATCAAGATCATATCCCAGGAGAGAGAACAAATCAGTTTTTTCCAGCTGTCCCATCGCCCGAGCTGTGTCACCCTGGTGCAGTTAACAGGCAGCTCCCCACGCACAGGCACCCAGGGGCTGACTCCAGCTCTGGCACCAGTGGCATCACCTGCTGTTCATCACGTAGAGGTTTTCAGCGAAGTTCCACATCTCACCCTCCTGATCCATCTGCCCAGCATTGCCCAACTCCCAGCTGGAGGGAGGCGAGTACGAACCCAGCCTCGCAAGGAGCCCCAGGAAGAGGGGGGAACCTGTAGGGACAAATCCTGTTCCTATTTCCAATCCCCGTTACCCATCATTGTCATGCCAGTGGAACACAGGGATGCATTTATAACTCCCAGGTGAGCTTGTCCAAGCAGGTCACCGGATCCTCCTCAGGTGAGGAGATGAATCAGTACTGCAAGCAGCAGATCTTCTGCCCACCAGGTGCCAGGAGAAATAAAAATACCTGTTGAGCTGGATCCAAATAATTGAATTTCATCCACCCTTTCTCACCCAGACACTTCAGAGTCTTCAGTGCATTCCACTGACCACCAAAGGCAAAAACTGAGCCGTGGATGCATCGGGAGCAGCACTCAGAGCTGGAAGTGCTGGATGTTTGGCAGGAGGAAGCACCGAGGAGTGGCTTTTGCAGCTGGAGGTGACGGAGGCCACGGCACAGATGGAGCTGAGGACACCAGGTCGCGTCAGGCCAAAGAGTTCTGCAATGCTCAGCATGGTGTTCTGACCTCGAGCCACCCAGGAATCCAGAGCTGTTTGTGCTGTTTGGGCTGCAGGGATCTGCAGGGAGGGGCAGAAACGCTCATTCCATCATCCAGAACGGCTGGAGCAAACCCAAGGCACTTCTTCACTTGGGGAGAGAAGCAACAACCTTGAAGCCAAGGGCCAGCTTATCCTCGAAGGAAAAGCTCAGAACTGACTTTCCAAGGCCCCCACGGCACCCAGGGAGATGCAGGCCCTCAGTGGAGGCAGAGCAAGCCTGTGACTCAGGGACCTTGATCCCACAGGGGGGTGGATGAAGTCGTCTCAGGAAGAACTGGGCAGTTTGCTTGGTATGTCAGGGAAAGCACAGGATGGAAACACCGGGTTGTGCCAGCTGAGAGGGCACAAACTCCTTCAGTCACAGCTTTTCCAGGGAAACCTGGCAGCTGGGGATGGCTGGGTGGGAATGCAGCACGGGATTCCCTGATTTCAGACAGTCACACCTGCAACTACTGCAACACAAAAATTGTGTTGGGTAGCTCAGAGAGTTTAAAAGGAAACCATAAGCTCTGGCAATGTCTTTTTGCAGGATTTTGAATTTTTTTTAACTTTTTTTTTTCCCCCAGGAGAACAGGCAAGATACCACGTGGGTCTGGTTCGAGTGAGAGCATTTGGACAGTGAGGCACATTTGGATAGGAGCAGGAGAGGGGCAAAGGTAGAGGTGAAAACAGGGTCTGGTTGCAATTAATGCTTTACATTCTTTCACATATCACTTGCTGGCCTCAAAAATGTCCACTCACCTCAGGGGACAGGTTTCACCTCAGGAAAGGTTTTCCAGGTGGTCTTTTCCCAAGCCTGGGTTCCTGGACAGGCTTTTTTCAGGAGGCGGGGATGGGGAAATCCCAGACAGACTTACTCAGGCTTCCTCAAGTTACCAAAATTAGGGCAGCTGAATCCCAGCCTGAGGGATGAACTGATAAGACATCGCAGGAAGCACAGAACTCGAATTAGCATCCACAGAAGATCCTGGGCTGTTTGTATCCTGCATGGAGCTGTGAGTGGCTCTGCTCTGACCTCCACAGCTGGAGGAGGAGCAGGAGCTGATGCCACACCCGACACTGCCCAGGGAAACGGGGAGAGACCACCAGCTCCACATCTGTAACTGGAGAACACCCAACCGTGCTGGGGAGGGCCGTTCCTTCTGCAGGCTCTTCCTGGGGATGGCTGTGAGTCCCCTGAGGTAGCTCTAGATACAGACCCTAAAATAATGCCTAATACATATCGATAAACTGAATCGATTAGGGGAAAGTGTCGAGGGGAAGTAAACGAGTTTCCAGATTAGTTTATGACATCATTAACTCTTCTGCACGCTCTCGGTTCAGTGCTGGCTGCTTCCCACCTGGAAATCGATTCACCTGGGCAGTGCCTCGCTGATCTCACCACACTGCCCCAGGCTGGCAGTTTTCAGATGCAGCTGCCCAAAACTTCGCACCTAAATCCAGGCGAATTTTAGGAACTGAAGCACATCTCTTACAGAGGAATGATGTTAAATTGGTGCAATCTCTGACACCTGAGCACTGCCAGCGAGAGCAGCTCTGTGCTGGGCAGGGGAAAATTCCAGCTGGAGCCTTGACAGGCACGAGGGGTGACAGAGAACAGGCAAAGTGGGACCTCCTGAGACCCCTGAGCAGAGTCCTGTCTAAACCACCCTCTGTCCCCAGGCTCAGCGGCAGCAACTCTGCAGCCTCTCTACTCAATCCACGTCGGTGCTGCGCTTCCACAGCTCCAGCAATTTCCCCAAAGTTTTACATAAACCTCGCTCTCCGGAGCCAACTCCACGCCCTGCCCAAGGAAGGCTGGGAGAACCAAGCACGGCTGTCTCCTTTCTGCCCGTGTTTTGCATATTTGAAACCTCTTATCGTGCTTCACCTGAAACTTCTCCCCGGGCTCCATCGCTCCCGTCCTGCGCTCCCCGTTCCCGGCAGGATGCTGGGGAGGCACAGCACCGAGCTCTCCCTCCCCGAGAGGTGCCCAAATATGGTGCCACACTGCTGCAGCGTGGCCCTGCATTACTTCACCCCTTGCATATGCAACACACCTATTTATACATTTTAATGGGATGTTTGCCATTCTCGAGCCCCGGGGTGTTATCCCTCCTGTGGAGCGTGAGCGCTGCGATGCCCCCGGGTTTGTTTTCCTTTCAGCCCTTCACCCTCCCCACCCTGGAACGTGCGTTGGCTCACTCCCACCCTCCTCTGCAGCACCTTCTTTCAGACCTTTCCTCCAATTTATGCTTTCCATCCCAAGCCTGTCTCCTGCAGAGCTCGAGTGCCTCTCAGCTCCCCTTCCCCTCCAAATTCCATGGGCAGACAAATCGTGTCTGTCTCTGTCTGACTCTGTTCTCCCACCATTTATGGAATATTTCGTTTTCCCAGCCCTGGAAAACTCTTTCCAGTTCATCCCAGGAACTATTAACAGCCATTCTCTGAATATTCTGTAAGAGGAAGAAATTCGATTCTGTGGTTACAACTATTTTTGAAAAACGTTGGATGTCATTTCTCCCATCTCTTCAGGATGCTCAGAGGTGATGCATTCACTCCTGTATTTGCCTGTGCCGCCTCCTCCTTCCCAAGGAGAGGGGATGCTTGTCCTCCTTCCACTTTTCCAGGACTCACCCCATCCCTGCATGGTCTCAAAAGCCACTGCAGACATTCCCTCTGCACCCTCGGAGGAGCTGCAGCCCTGACCTACCCGGGCTGTCCTTGCTCTTTTCTCCTCTGCTGCAGCCCTGATCTTCCTCTGCCATCACCGGGGTCAAAATCTGCTTTCCTGGTGGCACCTCACCCATTTAGGGATGACCACAGGGGTTGGAAAGAGCAATAAATCCCTTGTAGGGATTGGCAGCAGCTTTTCCTTGCCCTGAGCACGAGGACAAGTCACTGGTGTAGGTGGAGATGGGATCCCCCTGCACCCCTGCAAGCAGCACCTTCATTTGCCTCTCTGCAAACCCTGTTCAGGTGCCCTGGGCCAACATCACAGATCCTCTGTGGGCTTTGGGACAGCCAGAAGCATCGGGAGAGAGGACAGAGTCCTGCTGGGTGGGCACAGAGCAGCGGCAGAGCCCCAGCAGCACTAGAGAGCTCCATGAGCAGGCAAGCCCAGCCAGGCTGGGGTGATGCTGTGCTGTGTGACAGAGAGCTCTGGGCAGGCTCATCACACCTTCCCGTGGTGCAGGGAAACCCCAGGAGGACTCAGGCTGGCAGCCAGGCTGGCCCCACCAGCCAGCACCCACCTCTGGAGGCAGCTTCAGACAGGCTGCTTTGATTAAGGGAGGCTGCTGGGATTAGGTCCTTTTTAGGAACATTTAAATCCAGAGCTCTTCTCCCCGAGGCAGCTGAAGTTACCCAGAGCTCCTGCAGAACGTGCACCCACCCACCTTCCTCTGGCTGGAGCTGGGCCGTGTCCGTGGGGAAGCACAGGGCACATCCCAGCCCTGGTGCAGGAGTGTCCCGGGGACCCTGGCCACAGCGCTCCTGCCCACGGTGCTGCAAGCCCACAGGGCTGGGGAGAGCCCTTCATAACCACTGTATGAAATAAAACAAAACAAACCCCTCCCAACTCACACACAGGAGCAATCTGAGCTCCTGCCCATGGGCCCCCCTGTCCTGAACCTGGCCCTGGGAAAGCTGCAGCAGTGGGGTCACAGTCTGTGCTCTCAGGACGTGAACTATTTCACGTTCATTGTTACCCTCCTCCTTCACTGCCCTGCTCTCGTGGGCAGCGACAGCATCCTCACTACAGAGCTGTCTGGAATCACCCTGCACTTTCCCCAGTGCAGATGCAAAAAGGGAATTCAGTCCAAACCCCTCTCTGGCTTTGGGATGCAGCTGCAGGGTGCAGAGTACCCACACGTGTCCCCACGAGCCCCAGCCAGCGGTGACAGGGAACAGCCACCCCANTGCACCCCTGCAAGCAGCACCTTCATTTGCCTCTCTGCAAACCCTGTTCAGGTGCCCTGGGCCAACATCACAGATCCTCTGTGGGCTTTGGGACAGCCAGAAGCATCGGGAGAGAGGACAGGGTCCTGCTGGGTGGGCACAGAGCAGCGGCAGAGCCCCAGCAGCACTAGAGAGCTCCATGAGCAGGCAAGCCCAGCCAGGCTGGGGTGATGCTGTGCTGTGTGACAGAGAGCTCTGGGCAGGCTCATCACACCTTCCCGTGGTGCAGGGAAACCCCAGGAGGACTCAGGCTGGCAGCCAGGCTGGCCCCACCAGCCAGCACCCACCTCTGGAGGCAGCTTCAGACAGGCTGCTTTGATTAAGGGAGGCTGCTGGGATTAGGTCCTTTTTAGGAACATTTAAATCCAGAGCTCTTCTCCCCGAGGCAGCTGAAGTTACCCAGAGCTCCTTCAGAACGTGCACCCACCCACCTTCCTCTGGCTGGAGCTGGGCCGTGTCCGTGGGGAAGCACAGGGCACATCCCACCCCTGCTCCCTCACCCCTGGTGCAGGAGTGTCCTGGGGACCCCGGCCACAGCGCTCCTGCCCAGGGTGCTGCAAGCCCACAGGCCTGGGGAGAGNCAGCATCCTCACTACAGAGCTGTCTGGAATCACCCTGCACTTTCCCCAGTGCAGATGCAAAAAGGGAATTCAGTCCAAACCCCTCTCTGGCTTTGGGATGCAGCTGCAGGGTGCAGAGTACCTGCATGTGTCTCCACGAGCCCCAGCCAGCGGTGACAGGGAACAGCCACCCCAGAGCTGCTGGAACTGCTGAACCAGAGGGGTCAAACAGTGTCTGCAGCAGGGTGGGAGCAGCCTGCCACAAATCACTGCTCCAAGCACAACAGAGATGTGTCCTGACTCAGGAAGAGCTTTTGCCAACTGAGGAAGCCTTTGGGGACAACCCGAAGAGCCATTTGAGCTGGGATTCGAGTCCTGCATCCTATCTTCTGGCAGGGAAAGTCCTCTCCAAAGCCTGGAGGTTCCTCTGCTGTCTGACGAGAGGCTCCAGAGGCTCCAGAGGCTGAGGGATGAGGTGGTCTTCATGCAGGAGGAAGCTGAGCCCCACTTCTGAGCACTGAGAGGAGCTTTGTGGAAGGCAAAGACCTCAGCAGGTCTTCAAGGTGCACAGGGCACTCAGCAAAACTCATGCTCAGGGAAGGGCTGGGAGCCCTGATTTAGGGCAGGTGAGTCTTAGAGCAGTGGAAACAAACTCTGCAGAGGCTCAGCTCCACTTGAAGCCACCCTCCCCTTTTGCACAGGGTGATGGTTGGCGTGGAGGCACCTCTGGCACAACCAAACACCCCACGAGTGGCTATTTATAAACAAAAGATACTGTTAAAACAATCAGAACTAACATCTGTCCCTCTCCCAGATGGAAGAAGAGGGGAATGCTGGTTCTTGAGCTGTTTCTCACCCAGGATAAAAACATCCCAACTGTCTTAGCAGTAAAGTCCCTCTAAGCTGTGGAAACCAGCTCCCACACGTCGGTTTTTGAGGCCACTTGAGTTTAGGAGGTGGCTTAGATGGAGTGCTTTTGGCACTGCTGCACTGTGTGGGTTTGGGATTGGGCTCACCAGGGCACACCTGGAGCTGCTGCACCCACACTGCATCGAGGTGGGCAGCAAAAAACACACCACAAAGCTCTGGCCTTGCCCCAAGCCGAGTCACTGGGAAGCACAGGCATGGCAGTGCAGCCACACGGCTCCAGAAGGGAAATTTGGGAGGAAATCCACATTTCAGTCAAATGAAAGAAATGTACTTTGAATTATTTTATTCAGGATAGTTTGGGTTTATTCCTGACAGTAACTCTGGAAGCAGGAGTTTGTGACGGAGTCTCTGGAGACCAACAATTAGAAAGAGGTGAGTCAAACCCCCAGTGCAAACATCCACGGGGTTTCTTGTCTGGGAATTCACAGCAAGCTGTAGAAATCTTGTACAAAACCACAACCTGAGAAAACAATGTCATAAATACCTGCTCAGTTTTGCTCAAAACATGGCTGTGTGCTCTTCCCGAGCTGCTCCCAGGCCACATCTCACCCGGGACTCCACAGCAGAGCCTCTTCTTGGCCTCTCAGGACTGGGAACAAGCCCAGGATTCCCACTCCATCAGCCCAAACTGTCTTTTCCAGTGTGTGTTGCTTAGAATCCATCAGTTGCTGCTTTGGGCTTTGTAGACAACGTCTGACCACAGTGACGTGTCCCCAGAGGCAAAAAGCAGAAGAGCTCTGAGGATGAGGCGTCACCACCAGACCCGAAACAATCCAGAGGTTATTTCTGCACCATCTGGCACAGCTGAGCAGTCTCTGAGGCGAGCCCAAACACACCTGCAGGTGAAAAATCTCACTGCAGGTGCCAAAGGTGAGCTCAGGGATGAGCTCAGAAGAGCAGCAGCTCAGGAACAGGTCCAAAAAGTGTTCTCCAGAGGATGTGGTCACGTAGGAGCTGGGGAAGGCAGGGCTCTGAGTGCCTGCACGTCTCGGGGAGCAGGAGCCACAAACTGTCCCAGTGCCAGGTGTCCAGCCCTGCCTCTGCTCTGCCACACCAGCCAGGACCAAGAACAGCAAGGAGCTGTGAGCCTGGAGGGAGTGAGATACATGAGGTGACACATTCTGCAGGGGCACTGAGGCAGGAACTGTTTCATCCTATTTATATCCTGCAGCTTCTGATACCATCTCACAAGCACTCAATGACAAGAATCCCAAATGACAATGTGAGGAACAAAGCATCTTGCAATTATTGGGAGGTGGCTCAGGCTTCCTTGCCCTTCCTTTTTCACAGAACATCAGGAAAAAGCAAAGTCTCTGGAGGAGAACAGAGACCACGTTGCCCAGGCTGCCACCCCCCCACCTGGACCAGGGCAGAGCCAGTGCAGGGCTGAGAAAGGACACCTTGAGCACAGCCTGCTGTAACTTACTCCTCATAAGCACAGAACTTTGCAAATCCCGAGAGCAGGGCTTGGTCCCTGCAGTAAATCCCTACAGCAGGTTGACTTTGGCCACAACCTGCTTGCAGCCCATGCTGGAGTACTGCTTGTCCCCTGTAGTGTAGTAACTGAGCTGATTTGCCAAATTTTCAATGTGCTTCTGGTCAGGATAGAGCCCTTCCCTCCTCATCTGCTCCAGGAAGCAGTTTATGACGTGGGACTTCTCCAGAAGGACAAAGGGGATGATGTCTGCAGCCTTCCACAGAGGGTGGACACTGGCCAGGACTGGCTGGATGATGCTCAGCAGCTCTTCAGCTCCCCGTTGCTGGTGCAGGAGCTCAGTGGATGCATTCTGGATAACGAACTTTGTGATTTCAGCACCTCCCAGGTTGCTTATTAAAATGTAGATGGCATTGAGGAACTCGTTGGTTTGATTGGGTTCAAAGAATCGGCTGAGAGTGTCCAGCAGCACGGGGGACATGAGCTCAACCTCATCCAGGATAAACAGCGGGGTCTTCTCCTCTATCTCAGCTCTGGTAACCATGTCAGAAATCTTCTTGGACAGATCTATTTCACACGTGAGCGGAGCCACCCCGCTGGGGCAGTGATGCATCACAAAGTACTGGAGCACAAAGTCATTGTCCATGACAGAGCGAAAGTGCTTGGCCAGCACCCAGCCAACGTGGCTCTTCCCAACCCCTGTCGGGCCATTCAGAGAGATCACCAGAGGCTTGTTGTGGATGTGGGTAGCCAGATAGTCTTTCAGTAATTCCACAATACTTTCCACAGCAACCTTCTGCCCAAATACTTCCCTGTGCATGGTTTTCTCCAAACCATCGAGGTCGTATTTTTGGAGGTTATCATCCAGGTTCTCTATTGCATTGAGAATCTGAAAGAAGATAATGGCAATGAGCAAGAGGAGGCAGCGTTTTGCCTTGCTTTTCTCCTCTGCTGGGAGGTATTTTTTTGTTTTATCTGGGTAGAGGACCATCCTGGATTTCCTCCGGCTCTTTTTCCGCCTGCACTTTTTCACGGAGTAATGTTCCACAGATGTGTCAAAGGTGAAGTACTGGGAGCTCTCAAAGCCAGACTGATTAAAGAAGGACATGGAAGGGCTGTACAGGGAAGTTCGGTTCAGGGACAGCTGCCTTTGAAGCAGCCTGGTGTGGACAAACTCTGGAGACTTTTCCCGAGGGAGCTCTAAATGCAGGCGACTTTTCTTCAGCCCCCGGTAGCGCCGGCGCAGGCGGACGATGGCCCGCAAGGGAGAGGAAATAGAAGTTATTTTCTTGGAAGCAGCAGGGATTACAGCAGCTGGTACTTCCTCCGCGTCACTCTCGGAGCAAGACGCCTCTTCTTTTGCATCACAGGGTATTTCCCCTTCCCCATAGCTATCGGTGACAGGAATCTCCCCTTCCCTGTCACTGCCAGTGCCAGGAATTTCCTCTTCTCCATCACTGCCAGTGCTGGGAATCTCCCCCTCCCCATCACTGCCAGTGCCAGGAATTTTCCCTTCCCCATCACTGCCAGTGGTGCCCAGCGTCTCTCCTTCCAAGCTGCCCTCAGTGAAGACAATTCCTGGGTCACAAGGAGCCTCTTCTTCTGAGCTGCTCTCAGCACAGGGCACCTCTCCTGCATCCTTCTCTGCTCCACATGCTTCTCCTATGGGATTGCTCTCCACGCAGGGCATCTCCGCTCCCAGATCCCTGAGGACACTTTTTCCATCCACCTCAGAGCAGGGCAGCTCTTCCTCCATCTCGTCTGGTTCTTACAGCCCATTCACATCATCTTCTTTCTAAAAAGAAAGGGAATGATGTAAAATCAACCTTCGTAACACCAGGAAGTGACAGATAACAGTGGAATTAGACAGATGTCTCCCTTTCTAATGGGCAGAAACCCGCAGCAGTCAGCAATGGCAAGGCGGCAGAGACTTTCGGACCTAAGCTGACTTTCTGGAAGATGGGCCAGATGTGCAAAACTACAGATGAAATTCAGTGTAAATTAATGCAAATTAATGTATAACACAAACCCAACCCTGCCTTCAGATGCAGGAGGGAAGGTCAGAGCTGGCTGGGGCCAAAGCCAGAGGCTCTGCTGTGAGCAGGAGGCCAGACAGCAGGACAGACTGAGCCACGGGCTGAACCAGAGCTGCCCAGTCCTCTTTCCCTACACCTGCTAAATTTAAGGAAGACACAAAGCCCCACCTCCGTGCCAGCACATGCACACAGGCACGTACACAGCCTGTGGGAAGCCACCCGTCCACCCCCGGACACCTCTCGGGCTGTGGGAGTAACTCGCTGTCGTTCCCATCCCGGCTCTGGTGGCATCTCCCGGTGGGAGGATTTTCCAGGCTGTGCCGATGGACGTGCCTGGCAGAGAGGTGAGATGAGAGCTGCCTCTGGATGGGAAGGGCTCAGAGGGGCTGCAGAGAAGCAGCGTGGCTGTGCCTGAGCCTGCCAGCAGCACAGGGCTGTGGGGAGAGCAGCGGGACAGCCCCACAGCACCCCAACCCTGCTCCCCCAGGTCCTTCCCTGCCCTGTGTGCCCACACACTCCTGGACACGCAGAGGGACACAGGGGCTGCCACGTGAGACCCTGGAGCTGCACGGGAGAGCTCAGGGATGTGGCCATCCTGGGATAACCATCTGAAAGGACAAACCTCAGCTGGCAAACAAGGAGAAGGAGAGGGCACAGGGATGTGACAAGAGGCACAGACCCAGCAGGGAACCCCTGGGAGAACACAGCTCTGCAGGGCTGGATGCAGCCCCATGAGCACCCCCGTGTGCTGCCCTGACCCTGCCGGCACAAAGCTGGAGGTGGCAGAAGCTGTGTCATGGTGGGAGGGCATTTTTCCGGCACCTCTGGGCTGCAGCAGTGCAGACACGAGGGACAGTTTGCTGCTGTGACACTGCCAGCCCCAGAGCAGGGAGCCGGCACGGGCAGCGTGAGGAAACGCCACTTCCAACAGCCATCCTTAAAAAATCAACACTGGCTCTTGCCAAAAGCACCACGACTCTGGAGAGAACAAGGAGGTCTGGAAGTTTGTTATTAACTCGCTGCAGCTCAGCAGGAAGTCACCAACCTGCACAAAGTCACGCTCTGGACAAGGTTTTACTTCCCCTGCGCAAGGCGGCCGCCGTCACCCACCGAGCCCGAGGGCACCCCGGGAGCTGTGCGGGAGCCACCGGCACCGGGAAATGCTCCCGCTGCCTCCCCGCTTCACCCCACACCCTTCCTGGCTCCTCTGAAAGGCAAACCTTCACTCCCACCCCACGCACAAGTTGATTCTGGGACCATGTGCAGGCAGCGAGTGAGCCCAGTGGTCATCGCTGGACCTGCCACTGCTGTGCAGCAATTAATCCGAGTGCTAATTGCTGACCTAATTCCTGACCCAGTGCAGCGTTTGTTGAGCAAAGGCAAAACCAGCCAGACAAGATCTGACAATGAGGCCCTGAGGCGGCACCAGGAAGGAGGGCTGGGTGCCACTATCACTGGGATGCCACCCTAAGGATGCCACTGGGGTCCTGGGCTGTCCCCACACCACCCTGGGGGCACACCCGTGCACCTCTCCATCCTGCATCACCTTGCTCACACAGTGCCTCAAGGTCCCCAGAGGGACAACTGTCCCCAAAGCCACCGGGGAGCAGCTCCTGCAGCTCAGACCAGCACTGACCAGGGACACCACAGAGCCCAGCCAGGGATGAGAAAACCCTCCAGGCACTGACACACATCCCCACAAGCACAGGGTGAAGCTTTCTCAGCCCCAAGCCCTTGCAGGTGAAGAGGGGGTTGGTTAAATGCCAGGGGAGAGGCTATGGAAATTCACAGGAAAAGTTTTAGAGAACAGAAGGATCACAGAATCATGGAATAGTTATGGCTGGATGGACCCTTCAAAGATCATCTCCTTTCAAACCCCTGCCATGGGCAGGGACACCTTCCACTAGCCCAGGTTGCTCCAAGCCCCATCCAACCAGGCCTGGAATGTTTCCAGGGATGGGGCAGCCACTCTGGACAACCCATGCCGTGGCCTCACCACCCTCATTCTCAGAAACTTCCTTATATCTATCTAAATCCATTCTCTTCTAGTTTAAAACCATCACCCCTTGTCCTGTCATAACAGGACCTGCTAAAAATTTTGTCTCTATCTTTTTCACCAGCTCCCTTCAAGGACTGGGAGGCTGCTCCTGGCAGGGAAACACGGGCACCCCAAACCCTCCCCACGGACACTGCCAGCCCACAGCCAGGTGCTGCTGCAGCTGAAGCATGAAGGGATTTGGCTGCTCACAGCCCAGAGCCAGCTCTCCCACTGCCATGTCCATGCAGAGAGCCCGAAGCCCCTACAAGACCCGTGGGGAATGGTGAGGACTGAATTCTCACCAGCTGGGAGATGTTCAAGACCCTCTTTCCCAAAAGCCCACCAGCACATCCATCCCACCGGTGTGGGATGCCCAACCCTCCAGACGAGCTGAGCAAGGCAGGGTGGAAGGACAAAACCCCATCCTGAGCAAGGAATCTGTCCAGTCATGAACATAATAACCCTGTTAATGCCGTGACTCAGTCCCTAATACCTGCTTGGTATTTACAAAGGACTTGAAGTTTCTAAGAGCAGCCCCTGGCCACTCAGTGTCGGGTCAGAGCCGGGCAGGAGACTGTGCCAGCCTGCAATGATGCACTTTCGGCAGCTTAATTTAATATTTGGTGAAAACAACAGGAAAGAGGACACGTGAATTCAGTCTGCAGCATCCCAGTGCTCATGTAAACACTGTTAATCGCTGTTCTGTGCCGAGCCCGGACACCGCAGGAAAACTTGCACTTGGAAACACTCCTGGGAAGCCTCCAGCTTTCCTGCTTCAGCTCTTGCAGTGTTTGCATTTGGGCACCCTGCTGCTCCAAAACAACGTTTCCACAACAGAGGAGCCTGTGTGGGCAGCCAGAGGCAGCCCGGGAGAGGGGACCGGCGTGGGGACAGCCCCCGGGCAGGCGACAAAAGCCCCTGGTGGCAGGAGAGGCCAGCGGAGAAACGTGGTCTGGGTTAAAGCACCCCCGGCTGGGGAGGCTGCACCCCAAACTCAGCCTCTCTGGATGAGCAAAGCTGCCGGGAAAAGGCAACAGCTGGGAAGATTGATATTCCCCCAGCTGGAAGCCAAACCCTCCACCCAGAAGGGAGCATTCCCACGGGGAAGGTGGAACAAAGCAGCCCCTTGCAGTGGGAGCTGCAGATAAAGGGGCCAGCGGCTGGGAGGAGGATCCGGAACGCCGGCAGGGGCCAGCACGGCCCCGGCATCCCGAGCTGCAGCTGCCCGGGGGCCCCGCTCGGGAACAAGCTGAGCATCGTGGATGGATTCACGGCCGGAGCTCGGCGAGTGCAGGCGCCCACCCTCCCCGAAAACGGCGCAGGGTGACAGGGGTGACAGCCAGCAACCCCCCCGACAGCCTGTTGGCCACCAAACCCCACCAGCCCAGCCCCGAGTTTTGCCAAGCCCCAAAGCCAAGCCCGAAGGGAAGGACAGCAAGCGGAGGGGAAGGACCTGAAGCATCCCGAACCATCGGGAGCAGGAGCATCCCTGCAAAACCGAGGCGGCTTTTGGTGGAGAGGAGCGACTGGGGACGAGCAGGAGCCGGTGGCAGGGATGGGGCTGGAAGTAGCCGAGGGATGCCCTGGAGACCCCTGAGGGGTGGGAGCAGGACGGGGGAGCCGATGCCAGCGCAGTTACCTGCGGTGTCCCCTCGGGTCGCTCACCGGCGCTTCCCTCCGCCGGCCGAGCACAGCCTCCGGCCCCCGGACAGCTCCTCTGCGGCCGCTCTCATCCGTAAAGAAACCGGCCCCGAGGAGGAAATGGTGAGGAGGAGTGGCCCTGGGCGGCACTTCCTTCTCCCCGTGGCGTGGGATGGCCGCTGCCGGCCGGTTCCGTGTGCCCGTGCTGCCCAGAGCCCTCCCCGGGCGCTGCCGTCACCGCACCGTGCGAGCGGACACGGCCGGCAGCGGGCAGCGGGCTGAGCTCACCACCCACCCCGACAGCCCCGAGAGCCCGGGCAAAACATCCCCACCCTCAGGGGTGTCATTCGTTAGTCATTAGCCCGGAACCCGTCACCCTAAAGGTCAAAGCGGTGACGCTGCCAAGAGAGGTTAATTGGGGCTGACGCGGTGCTTGGGTGCTTCCCCTCGCCAACAGGAGAAACAGGGAGAAAACAGAGTGAATCTGGGGGGAAAGAGTGAGTCCATGAGAAATAATGAGTCTGGAAAAAACCAGCAAGTCCAGAGGGGTTGGTTGGACCCTGGGCAGGTCCTGCCTGCAGCCGCTCCTGCTCTGCCGGCCCTCCCGGAGCTCTTGGCCCCGTGGCAGCTCTGTCCCTGCCGCACGGGGACACGGGGACACGGAGACACGGGGACACGGGGACAGCCAGGGTCAGGCTGCACGGCGCCCGTGGGACCAAGTCGTAGTGTGGGCACAAAAACTCCCCGGTGAAAACCGCTTCATCCATTCAGAGCAGGAAGCAGTGTGGGGTTTTCCGCACCCAGCAGTGCAAAAGTTCATCACGGCGGCTCCTCCTCATCCGCACTCCCCTTTCCTTCAGCCCTGATGAATGCCCTGGCACGTCCCACCTCTCACCTGTACTCGCACATCCTGGCCAAGGCTTTTTCCCTCAGAACAAGCCCATTTGGTAAAGCCAGAGAAGCCCAAAGTGATCTCTTGCTGGTAGTTCAAGCTCCTATTTTTTGATAACCGGCACCCTGTGAGCCCAGCTGCATAGGACCAAAAATAAGGGGGAAAAACCCGAATTTGGGGGGTTTTGGAGCATGACAGTGCAGATCCCACGCTGGCTATGATGCACACTAATCCTCCCCGCTTCAGGGGAGGGGATGATCTGAGCAAGTTTCCCCAGCCTGGACCCACAAAGTCTCCCCAGCCCCGTGCCAGGCAGCTGGATGTGCCTCTGCTGTGACCAGTGGGATTTGCCTAACAAATCCTTGCAAATGTGGGGATTTCTGTGCCACGAAGGTGCAGGAGCTCAGCTGGGGCTGACACAGCAGCTGGGAGCTGCCCTCGGGGTTGGGGAGCCAAGCAGGGCTGACCCAAAGTAGAGATCCTGGCCAGAGGAGCTTGGCAGGCATTTTGGGAGCAGCCACGAAGAGAGACGCTCTTGTGGCTAATTCAGGTTTTTGAGAAGGAGGAGCTTCCCCCAAGCAGTGTGGTTGGTAACCATTAAAAAAAGCCCAAAACACAGCGTCCCCCAAAACTCTGAAAGATTCAACATTAGAGAAGCAAGAAGCTGCCACCCTGCTCGAGGGCTCAACAGCCCAACAAAACCTGTTTTGCTGTAACTGGGAAGGAGTTTGAGCCATTCCAGCACCTCATGGGCAGCTGGGGGCGAGGGGGGGATGGGGTAGGAAACCTCCAGAACACAGCAGAAAACCCAGGGAGGGTGGAAGATGCTCAGCCTGCTTCTAAACCCCTCCCGAGCTGGGGACAGAGAGTGCTGCCGGAGCAGAGGGTGACGAGCTCCTGGTGACAGCGGGGACGTGGGACTGACCCCGTGCTGCTGCTGGAGCTGGATGGCACGTGGGGACGAGATCTGGGGGGGCAGCTTGGCCACTGCCAGCCTGTGCTGACCAGGGGCCAGGCACAGCTGGGCGGTGGCCACACAGGTGACACAGTGAGGCAGGGCTGGGGACACCGTCCTGGTGCCGATGCCAACTCCAAAATCACGGGTTCAGTTTGGAGTGGCTGCCAAAAAATCCTGGGGAGTACCTGGGGAGGGCAAGGTCATTGGTGGCACCAGGAGGTGTCTGTCCCGTGTAGGGACAAGGACAGGATGATGGAGAACCTGCTCATGCTCCCGGCCAAAATATCCCCCTGAGCTGCTCCTGGCCCTGGTGTGGGGGCTGTGTCCCCCCACGGGGCTTTGGGGACCTCCAGCACCCCAAACTGGAGGGGACAAGCTGCTGTGTGCCGCGGGGGGGACAAGCAGGCACAGAGGTAGTGTTTTTTGGGGGGTTGTTTTCCACGGGGGGCACTGCCATGGGGCGGGGGCTGCACGGGGCAGTGCCATAATGTTTTTTGGGGGGTTGTTTTCCACGGGGGGCACTGCCATGGGGCGGGGGCTGCACGGGGCAGTGCCATAATGTTTTTTGGGGGGTTGTTTTCCACGGGGGGCAGTGCCACGGGGGGCTGCCTGCAGGTGGGGCATGTGTGGGCTGTGCACATGGGGGGCTGTGCCTTGGGGGGCACACGGGGGCACCAGGGCAGTGCAATGGGGGGGGAGGCAGTGCGTGGGGGGCCATGTGGGAGCAAACTGGGGCCACCAGCCCTGTCCCCCAGGGCCTTGAGGCCACCAGCCCTGTCCCCCGTGTCCCTGCGGGTGCCGAGGCCGGGCCCCCCAGCCGGGCCCCGCGGGGAGGAAACGGGTGTGGGGCCAGGATGGGGACGAGAGGTGCCACAGCCCTTCCTGCGGCCACGGATGCAAATCCTGCACAAACACGGCCTCTCCCACACGGAGAGAGGGAGAGAACGTCCTGGGGAGAGGGGGACAGTGACCCTGAGCTGAGATTTTGGTACCAGCCTCTGACTGGTACCCACTGCTCTGGGCACCCCTGGGTTTGGTACCCACCAGGAGGCATCGCCGGAGCTTGGGTGGCACCAACTTATGTGACCATTTTAGGGTTTTCCTTCAAATTTTTGCTCATTGCCTGTTTAGCCAGAACACTGCTAGGGCTGAGGAGCAGCAGCTGCATCCCAGACACGGGTTAAACCCCCCCTGTGTGCCCTGGGAAACCAGAATTAGGTGAAGGAACCACCCAGGGTGCCTTTGGGGAAGCTGTGGGGTGCTCAGAGCTCAGAATGGGTCCAGTGTGACCCCCAGCAGCTCCAGGATGGGGTGTACCATACCTGCAGCACTGGCCTTGCCCAGAGAAACTCTGCAAAAAAAGAGGAAAATGTAAAAAAGAAATTAAAAGCAGCTGAAGAAGTCATGAGCTTGGAGCCAGCAGGAAAACGGATGTAGAGATCAGAAATACGGCCCATGGATGTAAAGCCTGCAGCGGGCAGGGAGTCCTGAAACTGAAAGTGAGAGGCTGCAAGTGGAGAAGGGGAAATGGGGCCAGGGTTGGGGACAGAAACCCCTGAGGAGCCCATGGGCCCTGACCTCGGAGCCAGCCCCTCCTGCAGCCCCAAAAGGGAAGAATAAAAGAGTATCACAAAATAATCTGATCCCTGGTGGGCAGGTCCCACACAGGGGGGGTCAGCAGCCCCTGGCAGGGCTGCAGAATCCTGTCCTGCAGGGTCATTCCCAGACCCAAAGATCTTTTTTCCAAGCATGGATTTGCCCTTTTGCAGTGTGACCCCCAGCTCCCCAGCCACATCAGCTCTGGATTGGGCTGGTGGGTGGATTTTTTTTCCCTTTTACATCACCCACCTTGTGTTGATCTGCCCTAAATTGCTGCTGCTGCTCCTTGGGGTCCCCCTGAACCATCAGCCCTCCTGAATCCTAAATCCAGTGTAAATTCCCTGGATGCATTCCCAGGGTCATCAAGACAGACCCCTCACGCTTCCCAATCTCATTCTTAGCAAAACTTTCCAGCCTCTGTGAGCAGCTTTAACACGTCCTGAATAACCCAAACAGTTTATCCCTGGGCTGGGGAATATCCCCCGCAGGGAGGCCGCATCCTGCCTGGGTTATCGTGACCCTTCCAAACAGTTTATAAATAGACCAAGGTAAATGAGGGGAGTGCTCTGTGTCAGAGGATTTTTATCTCATTTCTTGTTTTCAAGCCGTTCAAGGGGTGCTGGGCCAGATGACCACTCCTAAGGCCCAAGTTAAAGCTGCTGCTTCTTTCTCCTCCAGCTGAGCTCCATCCTTACCTCGCTAGAACAGTAAAAAAGAGGTAAAAGCCAAGAAAAATGGGTTTGGCAGGTTCAGCCCCTCACCTGTGGGGCCATGAGGCACCATCCAGGCCCAGCACCAGGGTGGCAGAGGGAGAGGGCAGGGACCAGCACTGCTGCACCTGGGAAGTTGTGGCTCAGGCTGCTTTGGAAAACAGAAGGGGTACATCTGGGAAAAAAATGTAAAATTTGAGAAATAGTATGGAAAATATGGAGAGCAGTGAGTACCTGCAGTGCTCCTCCTGTCACCAAGAGTGTCCCACCACCAGCATCCCCCAGTGCCATTGATATCACCTCATGCCACAAGTGGTGACTGGAGAAAATCCCTGTAACACCTTCCCCCAGTGTCCACATCAGGGCTTGTATCGTCCACCAAGGGCTCTGTAAAACACCCCCAAAGAAATGGAGCCATTCCCAGCCATCTAAGAAGAGTCCAAGGCCAGGTTGGATGGGGCTTGGAGCAACCTGGGATAGTGGAAGGTGTCCCTGCCCATGGCAGGGGTGGAACAAGATGAGCTTTGAAGTCCTTTCCAACCCAGGCCATACGACTTTATGTGCATTTTTGAGCTATAAATATGTTTTTCTTTCTTTCCTCTGGAGTGGGAGTGATTTGCAAAGGCGACAGCCCTGGGACAGGGACAGCCCTGGCCAGCAGACACAGCTCCAGCCTGAAGCAACAGGGCTGCACAGCAAGTGGCACAGGGAACAGCACAAAGCCCTTTTTTCCCCCCCAGCTTCCTCTGTTCATTCTGAAAAAAATCACATTTCCAGCTTGTTTCAATTAACTTCAAGACTTCTATATTCCATGAAAGCTGAAGCAGTCATTAAACCACAGTTTTTCCTGTTGTAACACTTTGAAACAACCACACCACAGCTCAGCTGGTGGCTCTGGCTCCTCCACTTCAGGACCTCCCATGGGCAGAGGTGACTCCAGGTCTCCTCAGTGGTGGCATTGCTCATCCTCTGGCTCAGGATGGACAAACTCATCACACCCCACGGGTCCAGCCCATGGGGCAGCATGAGAAGCTGGGAAAAGTCAGGATGGGAATGATGCTTATCCCGTGCCCTTCCAGGGCACGGCCATGGCTTTGGGAAGGGCTGGGAGTGTTCCTCATCTCATCCCAGAGTCTGGGAATGCTGCTGGGATGGGGTACAGGACACACTCACTGCCCCACAGCCCCTGCACTCGGGGTGAGGAAGCACCACAGAGCAATAAATCCACCTGCACAACACGTAAATAAATCAATATTTTTGCACCCATAAGCAAAGCAGACGCAGCCAAGGCCCTGAGTCACCGTGGGCCACGTCCCTTGTCCCAGCAGTGGTGAGTGGGGACAGCCCTGCTGCCAGCTCTGCTCCAAACTGGCAGCTCCTTTGATCTCCCCACATCAAAAGGAGCCTTTTCCCTGCCCCGTCGCAGCCACAGCAGACTCAGACACTCCTTAGGACACTCTGTGGGATGGAGCTGGCACACCCTGGGCTGCCAGACACTGACCCCACTGACCCCCACTGCCAGCCCTTCCACATCCCTCCATGTGCTCAGTGTTCTTTCACAAAAAATAATATAATAAAAGAGAAAGAAAAAAGAGAGAGGAGAGGAGAGGAGAGAGAGAGCAGAGGGGGGAGAGGGAGGAGAGGGGAGGGAAAGGCAAAGGCTCCTCTGGCACTCAGGCATGGATGTCCATCCTTTCCCTGCTGATGACACTGTGGATTTACTGTCCTTTGGGGTTTTTTGGCTTTACCTCGAGTAATCACAGACTGGTATTTATTCAGTTATTACCAGATCCTCTTCAGCACGAGGAACGTTTTAACCTTCACAACAGGACACACCAGGTTCCCAGTGTCACACCCCTGCCAGCCAGGAGCAAAGTACCCCGGGGGGATCAAGAAATTGTGCTTTTACCCCCAGAGGAAAACACCAACGTGCCCAAGGGGAGAGAACTGCTGCACCCTGCTGCCTGCAGCTGCAGGAGGGATGCCACAGGGACTTTAGGCACTGAAAAACAAGGTTGAGTGTTAAATAGGGGGTGATTTCTATGTTCCACAGGGCTCTCACACACCTGAATGGAAGGCCAGGCTCACAGCTGCTCCTGTGTTTTGCCTGTGGCTCTTTGGTATCTCAACCCCAGCTACTGCAGTGCCCACAGGCTGGGACTGGAGATTCAGCAGAGGAGGAAAGAGGCTCCTTGGGTTGTGGAAACTCATTGTTTGCTCCACAGAAAACATACTTTTAGTAAAAACCAGACTTTCCCAGCGTATTTCTCCTGATGAGCAAAGCCCATGTGGAAAGCAGGACTGAGGAAACGTGATCACTGTGGAGATGGGAGGCAATCCTGAAACTGCTCCATAGCTGGGTGGGGGCACGGTGTTTGCCCAGGAGCTCTGGCACTATCCCATCCAATTTCCTTGTGTGGTGCCAACAACTCTGAAGCTCCCCAGGACACTGTCCCCGAGGGCAGCCCCGTGGTGCTGGGACACAGACAGGTACCTGTGCCAGGGCAAAGCAATCCCACCAGGGCCTGGACAATCCACTGGGTCTCCTCCAGGACCAACCAGCTCGCCCTGAAGAACTGCTGCATCTCATCCATCTAAAGCATTCTTCATCCCACCATAAAATTATTCCACACAATTTCAGAGTCCCAAACAAGGGCACCCTGGAGTTGTTCCCTCCCTGTCAGAGACAGCACCAAGCCTTGTTTTTGGGCAGGGTCTCTCTCACCACATCCAGCTGCAAGACACTGCTTTGGCCACACACAGAGCCCCAGGCAGCAGCTGGAGCCAACAGCCCCCTCCCAAAAACTCCTGGGGCTGCACACGGAGACCCAAGGAAAGGGGGATGGTGCCCAGCAGACTGGGGAGTTTCCTGCCTGCCCTTCCAGCATGGAGAGGTGCCAAGAGGAAAGAAAAGAGTTGGCACCATTGGAAAAAGGAGCCTGCTGTTATTTATTAACCAGGGAGGTGGGCCCAGGCACTCACGTGGGGGAGGAAGGAATGTGGGGAGCAGACCCAGACGTTGTGGGGTGCCCAGGCTGCTGCTGAGCTGCCTCCATGTGGAAAGCAACACCCATTTGGGGAAGGGGGCACAGCAAACCCCCAGGGCAGAGAACCCCCCAGCAGGACACTGAGAGCTGGTGGCACTCTGGAGCAGAGCTCAGGCACAGGCAGGGATGCCCAGGGGGGCAGGGACACTGCCAGGTTAGTTGCAGTTCTTGGGCAGGCGATAGACCCCCCCTGAGTAGATGAGCTGCTGGTCCCGGACCTTCTTCTGGAGGAATCCCTGCAGCTCCTGGATATCGATCTCAGTAACCACAGGGCCGGTCATCACAAACATCTTGAGCATGCTGTGAATCCTCTCCAGGGACAGGCTCTCCAGGTTGGTCAGCATGGCCTGGATGTACGTCCAGAACAGCTGCAGAGGGACACAGGCAACAGTGAATCACTGCCACTACAAAACACAGGAAATATCCCACACCCCAAAAACAAGGCAGGGACGCAGCTGGCAGTCAGTTCTGCTCTCAGCCATCAGCGTGGGGTCCTTAAACAGGGCATATCCAAGAATAGCAGCAGAGTGTTGGGACACACAGACAGAGGGATCTGACGTGCAGCACACGCATGACCCTCCGTGGATGAACACCAGTATGACAATGCTGTGTTGCACAACACACACACACAGCATGACTCACAGGCAGGAAAGGCACTGGAAATGTCCAGGAACCACAACAGAGGGAAGGCAGAGATCCAGCTGCTAGTGCTGGGTAAGTCTTTTGGGCAGTCTGAAGTGCCAAAAAGTGTTGCTCGGGTGCATCCAAACAAGTTATGACTATTTCCAAATATGAAATCATGTCTCAGACTTTTTTCTTTTTTTAAACTGTAAAAAACCAATTTGGAGATTTCCAAATGGTTCCCTGACTCAGCAGCTGGGCACTTGTCTGGACAGAAGGCTGTGATCCAGCACCAAGAGATTAACCAAGAGAAACCCACTTCAAAACCCAAATGCTTGTGCTGGACTCAGCCACTTGCAGTGGAAAATGCAAATCCAAAGCACAAATTGAATCCATCATCTTAACTGGATTCCCCAACCCAAAAGCACGGGATGTCTGCATCATCATGGGGACAGGTACCTGCAGCTCCTCCTCCTTCTGGTCAGCCTGTGAGGCCATGGCAGAGTCCCCCTCCTCGTCACTGTCAATCAGAACAACCTTCTCCACCTGGTCCTTCTGCTCCTCCTCGATGACGGTGAAGGTGCCCTCGGGCTCTTCCCGCAGGACTCCCTGCTGCAGCCACAGAGTCATCTTCCTCTTCAGCGATGTCACAGGCACCTTGAGCACTTCACTCAGCTCTGTCAGCGTCCAGGTACCTGCAGAGACCATGGAGATCAGACAGAAGAGGTCTCAGCACGCCAGGATTTGGTAGGAAGCTGGGGACAGCAGGGGAGGCACTGCCAGGAGCAAGCAGAGGGGTGCAGAGCTGTGGCCCTGCTGGGTGCAGGAGACCCTGTGGTAGATCCAAACCCATGCACCACGTCTTGGTCCTCCTGCCAGAGCCCTCAGAGCCTCCAGCCACCCGAGGAACGTGGCTTCCCACCCACGGAAGCACAGACAGGGGTTCCCCAGCACTCACTCTTGGTCTGGAAGTGCAGGATGATGGCAGCGTGCACGGGAGACACGGACAGGGACAGCGTGCGATCAGCCAGCTCCACGTCCAGGCTCACCAGCCCCAGGTGGTACTTCCAGTTCAGGGTCCTCATGGCCTTGAAAAGGAGGAAGGAGCTGCTCACAGCAGATCTCCCAGCAGGAACCACTAAGTGCTGGGTTATTGCAAACCCCACTGTAACAGCGTGGGCAAACCAGCAGCTAAAGTCCAGAGAACTGCATAAAGCCTACAGCTTTCATGAGGGTTAAGGTGGCCTCACCTTTAATTTCTCATACTTCTTGGAATACGCTTCCATGGCTTCCTTGACCTGTTCTGGAAGCTCCAGCTTCTCCTCTTTGAGTGGTGGCCAGAACTCACTGGACAGGATAACGGCCACGAGGCTGAAGGGAGGCCTCTCCTCCTCAGGGAGCTTCTCCTCCTCATCCCGAATGTTGGCGTTAATGCGCCGCGAGTCGGCCATGTCCTGGAACAGACAGAGGAGGCTGAGGTGGCTCCTTCCCTTCAGAGTCAGGGCTAACCCTTAGTGAAGGAGAGGCTTAAACAAGGTGAACAGTGTTGTCTCCAAACGATGATGGAGACACTGGAAAGGACATGATCAGGTGTGTCTACTTGAAAGTCTGCTACATACTCAGAAACATTTGTGGGACGTTAGAGGAAGGGGTTACAACTCAACACTGCCTTCACTGGAGGCCCTCCACACCTGTGTTCTTCCTAGAGTGCTCCAAAACAATCACACTCCAGAGTCCCAACCCCAGAGGAACTGGAGGAGCCCAGCTCTCCAATGCCAGGATACTGCAGGAAGGGCAGGAGAGACAGCAGCACCAGAGCAACCATTCCCCAGAGCTGATAATCCAACCCACAGGGCTTAAAAACAGACATGATTTAAATGCACTTCTGCCTGCCACAAATCAGCCCCTCACTGGCATTCTGAGACCCCTACTTTCCTAAAAGACCCTTTTTGGGTCACTCCTCAAGTCCCTCCCCTTCCCCAATGGGTTCAAACACCCACGACTTGAATTAAAAAAAAAAAAAAAAAAGAGTTACTTTTAACATGACTTCACAGTAGTGCATCTGAGCTTCACCAAACCTCAGCTTCAGCAGCTCCACATTGCGGATTTCCCTGGAAAGAGACACAGCAGGTGAGACACGGGGCCCTCGGATGGACAAGCCTGGCTTGGCCTCCACCCCTCACCACACAGCCAAAAAAAGGGAGTTCCTGGCACAAGGGTGATCCTCCTAGGAAGCCTTGCAAGACACAGTGTCTGCCCAGGATGGCTCCTGGTACCCAGGTGAGGAAGAGCCACCTCCTCTAGGCCAGCAGCTTTTTGAAGACAGAATCCCAGAATGGTTCAGGCTGGAAGGGAGCACTGGAGCTCATCCAGTTCCACCTCCCTGCTCAAGCAGAGTCCCCTGGAGCAGCCAGTCAGGGTTGTGTCCAGATGGGTTTGGAATATCTCCAGAGAAGGAGACCCCACAGCCTCTCTGGGCTCCTGTTCCATTACCCAGGCACCTCACAGTAAAGAAGTTTCTCCCTCATGTTCAGGTGGAACTTTCAGTGTTTCAGAAACACAAATCTTCCCATCCCTTCCATTTTGAGTGGGCCATCACAACATGTGGGACGGAGCTAAGAGGGTGTCAGTGTCTCCAATTTCCTACATGCTGCCCTATCAGCACAAGCAAAGGGCAGGACTGAGCACAGAATTCTAGAGGCAAACTCAAAGCTGCAAAGGAAATGGCCAAAGGCAATCCCGGCTCCACAAACAGCCTTTGACAGGACTGAGTCTGAAGGTTCTACCCTTCAGACAGCAGGTAAAAGAAAACTCAGGTGATTCTGGCATGGAAAGCCCTGGGGCTGGGCACTGGGGCCTCACCTCTCAGCACTGTAGTTGAACTGGTGCAGCAGCCTGTCAGCCAGCAGCGTGCGGTACTCGTTGATGAACAGGTCCTTGCTGCCGTAGATGCTCACCAGGAGGCTGATGATGTCTGAGGAGCGGCGCTTGGAGCTCGATTTTCCTGGTGGAATCCAGCAGGCAACGGTGTGAGATTAACAGGGACCTGCCCCAGCCCAGCTCAGCTCCAGAGAACCAGCAAATGAGCTGCTCAAGGCTACAGCCCACCAGGGAAACCAGTCGGCTGCCAGGACTGCTGGGCTTGGCATCTCACCTGGATCTGCATCGACTGGGTCAGGAACCCAGTCCCCTGGCTCTGAGATGTCATCATCACTCTCCTGGCCGTTCTCCAGGGTCACTGGATCAGCTTTGGAGAGCTCATTTGCCAGGTCACCCGAGCCCTCAGCATCCCCCGTGAGACCGGCCACGATCTGTCGCACCGTGTCCTCCCGAGTCCTGCGAGCAGCAATGGAGCAAGTGAGGGAAGGGAAGGGAAAGGGGATGTGTCAGACTGCCCCACACGTCTCCTACCTCAGGTACTTCCTGATGGGCTCACAGGCGACCTCCAGGATAACCATGGAAGGGTCCAGCTCCCGCAGGGCCTTGATGGCCGAGATATAGAGAGTGATGATGTCGGAGGTGTTGACTCCTACAGGAGAGGAGCAGAGGGAGTCAGAGTCCTGCAGCACAGAATAGTGGCTTGGATAGAAGGGGTTTGGACGGTTCAAGCCCTCTGTTCTATCTGTGGTGTTGGGGGAGGAGGGCTTGCTGCCCTACTGCCCCAGGCAATGAGGCAGATCAGATCCATGTGCCTGAGAAACCAGTTCTGAGCATGAATGGAGGCTCAGAGCTGAGCCCTGACGGTGCAAAGAGGCCTTTGCCCACCTGGACCAAAGCCAAACTTTGTGCTCCTGACCACAGTGTCAAAATGAGGCCAAAGGGGGCTGGGATGCCACCAGCTGCTGCTGCCATGCCCACTGAAACATGGAGAGCGTGCGATGGGCACAGTGACTGCCCCTCGCTCCTCAAACAGGAGACCAGACTGGCTCCCAGGCTCCTTGCAGTCAGGACACAGACAGGGATGTAAAACCCACCAGGGTGCAGAAGTCTCATTTCCAGAGCACTTTTCAGGGAGCTGAGCAGCTGCTGCCTCTGGTTAGTTCTCTCCAGGCAGAACTTGAGGTCCTCCACAGCAGGCTTTGACTCTGGGAAATCTGCAAACCAAGCAGTTATCAGGAGCAGTGCCAGGCTCCGAGGGGAGGCAGGGGGAGGCAGTGTGGCACATCAGAGAGATCCCCCACCCTCCCAGTCCCAGCCCCAGCCCAAGGATGAAGCACCTCGGATGATGCTGAAGAGCTCCTCGATGCGCATGCTGGCGTAGATGCGGTAGAAGAACCTCTGGACGTGGCAGCGCCAGCGTTTCAGGGTGCTGCTGGCTTCTGGGGAGGACTGTGCCGAGGGGCCATCCTGCAGGAACACCCTGCTGAGCCACCCAATCACCTTCTCTATCCACTGCACGAGAGGGAGACACAGATGTGGTGAACACACGGCTGGATGCACGACGACATCCCAGCCCACCCCAGGCAGCCACCACAGCCGGCAGAAAGGGGCAGCTGGACCAGAACAGCATCACCCCCAGCTGCTCTTCAGATGTGCCCCAGCCTGGGTTATAGCTGGGGAAAGCCCAGCTGAAAGAACTGGAACTTTAACTAAAGATACAGGATATGGACTGTGCAGCTGGGTGTGAGAAGATAAGGGGTGACCACGGACTGTGTGCAGGCGCTGGACTCCAAAAAGGACACGGTTTATTCCAAAACTTGCAGCCTATTCCATTCTTACAGAGTTTCATGCCATTCTATACTTGCAGAACTGTCCCATTCATAAGAAAATGAGCAAATTGCCCATTACACCATCCTTGGCCCAAAATTTCTATGGTTCCTGAAATCAGTGAAAAGCACACAAGATATCCCAAGGAGTCACAGACACTCAAACCAAATCAAGCACTTAAAACCCAAATACCAGCCTAGTCACTGAATTACAAAATAAAAACCTGAACAGAGAGCATCAAAAGGTTATTTCTTTATATTTGAGCTTTAGTGAGAAACGTGTAATTGTCAAATTTCAAACTTACTCAATTACAATATCCAGATGTTTAAAATAAATGCCTTTTTTTCCCCATCTATTAGTAAATATATGCTACTTCCTGGGATAGTATTTGTGTACCAATATACTACTAGATGTTCTACTACTACTCTACTACTAGATATTAGTATTTTTTTTAATAGATTCAGACAGCCTGAAACAAAAAAGGTAAGTGAAGGTTTGGTTTGCTGTTGTTTGTTTTTAATTATCTACTCGACTGAAGAAACACTGAAGAAATGCACAAGTTCTGCCAGGACAAACCAGAGTACTACAAACACCCGGGCAAAACTGTGGAGAAGCTGATAAAGAATTCCCTTAAAGGACAAAAGGACAGGACTATAACTGATGCAAAGCAACACGATTTTAAGGAATTATTATTAAACCAACCCATTCTTCCCCCTGAGTTTATCTTCCCTGAGTGCTCCTGTTACAGCCTGATTGTGACCCAACGCTCCAGGCAGCTGCTGCTGTGTCTGCAAAGAGGCTTTGCCCTCAGCAGCTGTATTTTCAGTGAGCTGTTTTCCAGACTTTTCTATTTTACCTTTAGATTGCCAGATCTGTGCTTTTATTTTTTTTTTTACTTCAAATTATCTCTTCGAATCCTGACATGCTCCAATATTCTGTGGCCAAACAAGAGGTGGAAGCAAGGGCAGCATCTGACGAGCAGAATGCAGTTGTGTTTTCCCTGGTGCCCTTAAAATATCCTTAAACAATCTCCAGGTCATTCAAAAGCATTTCACGCGGGGTGCAATGAAGAAAGTGCTGCACAACAACTAAAAGGAAGTAAACACAAAAAGATTCCTGATGTTTGCAGGCAACAAAAACGGTTGGCATGGCAAAGAGTGAGGGATCCAGAGTGTCTGGCTTGCATGGGAGCCTGGCTGCAGGCCTGGTTCTCCAGCACAGCCAAAGGCAAGGTCATGGGCAAGCGACACTGAGCTCAGGATTGTGTCCTGGAAGAGCCACAACCCAGAGGAGAATTGTGTTTTAAAGTCATGGTGGGTAAACAGCTCAACACAAACTTAGTTTAAGTAGCAGCAAAGCAACTGGGCAGCTGCAAAGAAAGATTTTAATTCTCTGTGTGGCCACTGGTGAGATTAATAAGAGTATCCTCTCTCATCCTCACTTCCTATTTTACAGGGGAATTGGAAAGGGGACTGAAAACAGCCAGAGAAATTTTAATAATGGGCTCACCTACACAGAGGGAGGGTCCTCTGCAGGCCAGGTGCCACTTGTGGATATTGTGGTTGGTAAACTGGAACCACAGAAATTCTCTCATTACTACAGACATCACGAGGTGATATGTGACAGTCCTTCATGCACAGGTCAGAGCAAACCTTCTCCTCCAGCATCAGCCAAAATCGGGAGTTTTAACCACGTCTCCTGCCAGGCGTGGTGGAAGTCATAGCCCTGGTGTTTTAAGGTGTTTAAGTTGGAATCTGCTTTTAGCCTGAGCTGCTAAAAACCAACAACACCCGCGCATCTCCCACAGAGGACTCTCCCACGCCTGCCTTACCTCCTGGAACTCGTTGAGGAAGGAGTGCTCGTATTCCCCCCGGCAGCGCTGCTCCATCCTCTCCTCGATCATCCTGTGCAAGATGGTGGTGACGGCGTCAGCACTCACCCTCTCCAGCAAATTCAGCCGGCGGCTGCGGGCACAGGGACACCGTCAGGAGCGTGCGGGAGCAAAGGCACAAGCAAACCAAGAAAATCTTACACCTGAAGGCACCACCCTCCCTGTACGTTGCACAGAGGCAGGCACAGCTCAGTCCACACGCTCCGACAGCCCACACAGATGCACTACAGATGTAACACATGGCACTACTGCTATCCCTTCTTCCTTACAGACATTATTTATAGCCATCAAAAGCTTTCTCATTTAGAAGAGTTTCATAGAATCACAGAGTGGTTTGGGTTGGAAGAGACCTTAAAGATCATCTAGTTCAAACCCCTGCCATGGGCAGGGACACCTTCCTCTAGTTTGCTTCTTTGTGGTCAGAGGCCTCAGAGCAAGAGGAGGATATTCTCATATCCAGGGAGAGGAACTTTATGTCTAAAGATCTGCTCTTGCTCAAACACCAGGTGAAAGCAGAAAGCCCGTGTTGAGTTCTCTACCCAGTACCACGACACAGCCTAACCTCACACAACTCCTCCTGTTCTCAGGGATCAATAAAATCTGCTGCTGCTCCCCATCCAGACCCCGCCTTGTTCCGAGTGACAGCCACCACCCCGTGAGATACCTACAGAATGTCATTGAGCTGCTGGAACTGCTCCATGGCTTCGGGGCACCAGCACTGCTCCCTCTTGCTGCTGCAGCCCGCACAGAGCGGGCCCTCTCCTCCGCCCTCCTCTGGGTCACTCTCCTGCTCAGTCTCACTCATGCTGCTCTCACACTCGTTTGTTCCATCTTCTGCTTTCTTCCACTGACGCATGTATATCCTGAATGTGCGGCTGTAGAACTGCTGGATCATCTCCTGGAAGGATTTGGTGGTGGAGAAGAAGAGGATAGCTTTGAACATGGTGTAGACCTTCTCCTGCAGCGTTTGAGCGCCTGTCCCCAGGAGCAGGCCTGCCTTGGTCCACTGCTCCAGGAGCTCCAGGCTGTTCAGGTAGGGCTCCAGGCGGCACTTGAGCAGACGGAACGCGTCCAGCAGCAGCACGGCGCACTGGGGCTCCTCGGCCGTGTTCTCACACTGGCCAATGCAGATCCAGAACTCGGGGGCGATATTCGCCTGCAGGTCGGTCTGCAGCACCTCGATGAACCACTCCTCCACAATGGAGTGCAAGTCGTAGCACTGTAGCACGTCCAGGGCTGCCCGGAGCCCGGCATCCTGCAGCGGCCCCGCAGCTTCGGGCCTCGGGGCTGCCTGGAAAGCGGAGGGGACACGAGTCAAGCACTTGACGGTGCACACAGGGACTCTGCTGTCACACCGCACCGGGGGGATGCTGCTCCGCCGTGGCGACCTGCCGGCGTCTCAGCCCACGGCTGGAAGCCCAGCGCGCACGTCCCAGGGCTCACAGCCGCACGCATCACTGCTGTCCCTGCTGGTGGCTGCTGCAGGACACGGCTGCTGGTGGGAATGCTGCACCCTTGGGTGCCCGGAACGCCAGGCTCTGGCGCAAAACCCTTCCTTGGCCAACACCAGCTCCCTCGGACGGAGTGAGAGCAGAGCCACAGCACGGCCGGACAAGCTGTGGCCCTTTGGTCCCGCTCCCGGTCGGGGTGATGGGGAGAGAGGCCGGCTGGACCCGCGGCCCTTCCCTGACAGCCCCCAGCAGACATCACGTCCCGCACAACCAGGAGCCCCTTCCCCTCCTCCCCGGCCCCGGCAGCCCCGGCCGTTCCTCCCTCAGCCCCG
>VZTG01008555.1:53625-74899 GCA_013397845.1 Melanocharis versteri | reverse complement strand
GCACCATCGCCGAGATGGACACGGCCTCCGGGCAGGTACTGACAGCGAGCAGCGCTGAGGGCTCGGTGTGTTCAGCCTGAAGGAGGAGGGGAGACATCGCACTGTGCGGCTTCCTCGTGAGTGGACGAGGAGGGACGGCAGCGATCTCTGCTTTCTGTGACCAGGGACACGACCCAAGGGAATCACTGAATCCGAATAACCCGAGGATCATCCAGTGCAGCTCCTGGCCCTGCACAGACACCCCAACAACCCCACCCTGTGCATCCCTGGCAGCGCTGTCCCAACGCTCCTGGAGCTCTGGCAGCCTCGGGGCCGTGCCCATTCCCTGGGGAGCCTGGGCAGTGCCCAGCACCCTCTGGGGAGGAATCTTTTCCTGATCTCCAACCTAACGGTGTGTCAGGGGAGGTTTAGGATATATATATATATATATGTCTGTGTGTGTATATATATATATGTATATATATGTATGTATGTGTGTATATGTATACATATATGTATATGTGAACTCAGGCTCTGTATTTACCTGAAGGTCGGTTGGAGCACCTCGATGAACCACCACTCCTCCCTGAGTCGTAGCTCTACAGCCAAAACAACTCCCAGGACCTGGGGTGCAGCTCTGGCACACAGACCCCATCACAAATGGGTTGGGTTGGGGTTTGTTTTGGTGCTGCTTGGGCTTGGGCAAAGTTTATTGTCAAAATACATCAAAAATGGCTTTTGGAACAGACCCCTAAAAATGACCACCTCACACCCATGGGTTGGGGGAAAAGGAGGAAACCAGAGACATGACACAGACCCACAATCCCACTAATTCATGCAGGTAACAACGGTGCTGATGGAGCTGTTGGCCTGCCACTCTTCCTGCCCAGTATTTAGTGTAGCTTCTTTCATCTTTAAGGGACCAATATCATTAAAGGAGTCAAATTGTTAGGGCAGTAAAGGGTGGGAAGGAGACAAACAGCACAAGGGCTGGCACTGTCATTTGGTTCCTGGGGCAGCTTTACCTTTTCTCCTTTCCTGTGTGTGTTACTGCCAGGCAGGGACTCCTTAATCCCCACAGACGGGGCACAGCTGAAGGCACTTCTGCATTACACAGTAACAGCTTTTGTTTTTAAAAAAAGGATCTTCCCAGCCTCTTTTCAGATAAGTGACAATCTCCCTTCTCTTAGTGACCGGGCAGAGTTTGGGTCAGAAGCACCCTTTTCCCTATTAGCTGCTGCCTAAATTCTCCTCCCATTTGCTTTTTGAATGTGATCAACTGCTGCGTCAGGTCCTCTTCCTCTTCCAAAGTCAGTACTTTTCCATGACAATCACTTTTCAGATGAAGCTGGAGCTGTTTCCTTGACCTCCTTCAAGACCCGATGGTTTGAAGTGAAGGGGAAAACTCACATAAAAATTTAAAAGCTTAAAAACCGTGTTGTAAGGTACACAAACAAACAGGCCCTTTGAAAGAAACCTTACCTGAGACCCAAGTCACAGCCCCAGCCTACAGATGAATTCCTGTTTATTGAAATGAACTGACACTCACAGGAGGTAGAAAGAGGTGGTGAGGAGGAGATGCTGGTGTCCTACAGACAGAAACCAGTAACAAAGTTCCTTTCCTGTGGATGTACATCCCTAGTTTGTCACTCCTTGCCTTCTGCCAGCCCCCACAGGATTTCACCGTCCTCCAGCACCTCGTCCTGTGGGGCACTTCCCTCAGCTCCTCTCTGACCACTTGGTGATTTCCACAAACTCACAGGAACATAAATGACTTTTGGGACTATAACCATCACACTTGGTTACAACTGTCCACTGTATTAAAATTTTTAACTGGTGAAATGGGACAGGCAGCAAGGTCTCCTAAATATGATGTTGCCTAGAGCACAGTAAGCAGTGATGTTAGATTATGTACACAGTGAGCTAAAAATAGGAGAAAATTAATAAAATATCTAGTCTGATGTAAGGTCACTGTAGAGTTGCATTAGTCTTGAAGCCAGAAACCCAAAATAAGCAGTTCTAACAGTGGAAGAGAGTTAAAACTGGGTCAGCTGAGCACAATTTAATACTGATCTAAAAAGCCCAGGTACCAAACCTCCCTTAAAAAAACCACCCAACCAACACCAAACCAACCCAAAACCCTCCAGTCTGCTTCAGGAAGTTCTCTGCCTCGTGCTCCAAGTAGATAAATTGTGGAAGGCCTTTCATATTCAGAATATGAACACAAACCAGAGAAATTCCCCCACAGATATTCCCACAGTGACACAGGATAATGAATCATCAGGAATTAGAGGCTGAAGGGCTGGAGAACCCCTCTTGCTGCAAGGCAGATCAGCTGAATTGGAAGGGAACTCATAAGAGAAACAGTTTATGTAAAAATAAGCTATTTTTATTTCTTTCCCAGATACTGGACAATTCTCAGACATTGCTAGATGTCCTGAAGGAGGAAATGGGGGATCTTGGTAAAGCCATTGAGCCACAAAGCACTTCATTAGGACCACGAGTACGTCGACAGAAGCGTTCCTAAATTTCTTCAGCCTGGAAAGTCCTGTTGGCCAGGGAGAGCTGCTGCTGTGGTACTAGGATGCCACATTTAATAAAACCCTTTGTTTTGCAGAAGCAAATTTTCCTTTCAGATGTGCTTTGGTATTAGTCAGAGATCCGCTAAAGCTGATCCTCGAATGCTACAGATCAGGGTAGGCGTTAACAAAAAGAAATACCCTTCATTTTGAGCACAGCGATCCTGAGGCACATCCCAGGAGGTGACTGATGAGCTGATGCTCCTGCTGTCGGGACAGCACTCACCCTGCTCTGCCTGGAGGGAGCTGAGTACCTGGGCTGGGATTAGAGCACGAAGCTGGGAAGTGCAAAGGAGTGCTCAGCGAGGTGTGAATCACAGCTCCAAGGTGGAGCAGGATCGCCGGGGGAAGCAGAGCCAGCAGCACACTCTGCACTCCCACCCCCCGAGCTGTCCTGCCCACAGGGCTGCAGGCACAGAGTGGACTCACAGTACCAGAGCAGTGTTTGAGCTGCAGGACAGTGCTGGCTTTAGCATTCCTCATGCATCCATAGCAGAACTAAGCCAGGGCTAGATCAGACACCTTGTCCCTAACTTGAGCTGAAAGCAGCTTTGCTTCACCACCTGCAGTTTTGCTGGAAACAGAGCTGCCTCAAACTGACCTGAGCTTTTCCATGAGGAAAGATGCTCACTGGGACCTTTTCTGCTAGGAAAGCTGTACTGAAAACTCCCCCCTTAAATGAGCAGTCACCAGCAGTCTCACATTTTCCCTCATTCTACCCCAGTCTCAGCACCTTATCCTGAAGTATTTCATTAAAAGGAGAAGTCTTAACACATGGAACTCCATGGTCCTTGTGTCATGTCCCAGGCAGATGCACTGCAGACACATCCTGCTCCTGGCAAGTCACACAGGCAGCAGATCTCAAATTAGCTTGGAATGGACAAGGAGGTGCAAAATGTTTCTTTGTGGCCCCCCCAGCCAACATCTAACAAACTACTGAGTAGCTCTTTTTTTTTTTTTCTTTTTTTTCATTATCTTTCCAAAAGTATTTAGGCACCCAGGGCAGAAGGGAACAGCTACAAGTAGGTATGTCCTAACATTCAATCCCGTGTTTTTCAGCAGAACAACCTTCCTCTGCTGCTACACCACGCACCAAGCCAAGTGCAAGGTATGCAGAGCATTTTCAGTTCACAGACCAGTGTCACTTGAGCAGACATTCATCATCTATAATAGACAAACCAATAACCATCAAATTTAATCAGAGATACCAGCCTGTTCCTTTGGATCACACCCCACACTGGGGTACCACTCATTCCATAAAGCCCAAAGAGGCCGGATCTGTTCCCACCACATCTCTTTTAATCCCAAAGTACTAATCACATTAGCAGCACTGCTCCATCTGTTCCAGAGTGCAATTTTGACCCTGAGTTTACAGTAGTAGAAAACTTGAATGGAAGATTCTAGCAGATTCCTTTGCATATTGGCTGCATTAAACAATTACAATAGAACTATAAAAATCCTAGAAAAAACAAAAAAAACCCACATTCCTTGTTCAAGTTCTGCAGAAGAAAGGAGTGACACTGCTCTCCTGTGCTTTGATTAGAGGAGCAGAGCAAGTGTGGCTCAAAGGAAGCAATCAAGGGAGATCAATAAGATCTGGAACAAAGCAACAAGAGGAACTGGCAAACTGGAGCACAACCAGCAATTCCAAGAGACTGGATGCCAGAGTTGGGAAGGACAGACCAAAGCTATGGCCAATGTTTGGGAATCTTCAAGAGGCTCGAGACAGTTTGGACACTTCTCTACTGATTGGTGCAAAAATAACACCTGGAGCTGAAGGCATTCATTGCTCTTCCATCCCTCCCTCAGGGTGTTCAGTGAACTCCACCAGCACGTAACTGGCACATGAATTCAGTGAAACCAGAGCCAGAAACATGCCAAGGACAAAACATGAACCTTCAATGGTTTTCCAAACTGACACCCAACGTGTCAAATCACAGCCACGCTGTGAACCGACCTAACTGCCCAGTGCTCCCAGTGCTCCCACTCCAGAGCCATCCTCCACTGGGGAGAAGGGTTGCAAAAGCTGTCCAGACCCTGCACAGTGCCTGGACTCAGATAAGCACTGAGAAAAATCAACATCCATCCCGGGATTACAGATGCCCCTCCCACACTTGCCTAACCGGCAGCTGATCTTGAACAAGGAATATGCAAGGCCACAGGCAGAATAAATCATACGCCTCGAAAGCAGTAATTCGGTCCCAAAGTCCAGTGCAAATATTCTCCGAAGATGCCCCAGAGCATCTGGTCCACCCTTGGCAGCAGGATCCGGGGACAGCCGCGTTTTGGGGCGGTTTCGGTGGCGGTTCCCGTGCGGACACGGCGGCTGCACTGCCCCGTCCTGCCCAGCAGCCGCTGCTGCAGCACCGCGGAGCAGCCTCAGAAATAGAGCGCGGGCTCGCTGCTGAAATCCGAGAGGCCGCCCTTCTCCGCCGGGGTGAGCTGTGGGCAGAGCACAGGGACACGGCCGTGCCGTCAGAGCCGGGCCAAAGGAGCCCCCTCACCCGTGTATAACGCCTTGGCACCTTGCTAACCGGGCAGGTTCAGTTAATCCCCCCTCCAAACGTGCCCTGGAGTATCGTAAAGTCCTGCAATGGTTTGGGTTGGACGGGACCTTAAAACTCACCCAGTTCTACCCCCCTGCCATGTGCAGGGACACCTTCCACTATCCCAGGCTGCTCCAAGCCCTGTCCAACCCGGCCTTGGACACTGCCAGGGATCCAGGGGCAGCCACCCTGTGCCAAGGCTTCACCACCATCAGAGGGAACAATTTCTTCCCAATATCTACTCTAAATCTCTTCTCTTTTAGTTTAAAATGGTTCCCCCTTGTCCTACCACCTGCCCATGGAAAAAAAAAAAAAAAAGAAATCGATCTCCCTTTTTTTCACAAGCCCTCTTTAGGCCCTGAAAGGGGCTCTGAGCTCTCCCTGGAGCCTTCTCTTTTCCAGGTGAGCACCCCCAGCTCTCCCAGCCTGGCTCCAGAGCAGAGGGGCTCCAGCACTCAGAGCGTCTCCATGGCCCCCTCTGGACTTGTTCCAACAGATCCATGTCTTTCCTGTGCTGAGCACAGAGTGTGCCAGCTGCCTTGAGCCTCCTTCACGCAGCCGAGGAGGGGCAGGTGTGTTGGTGGCAGTGGGACGGTGTGTTGGTCCCTTTGGGAGCAGTGATACAGCTCCCTGGGCAGGAACACAAACACAGGTGTGCAGGGAAAGGCACATCCTGTCCCATCCAGTGCCCGGAACAATCCCCACCCTACAAGAGAGCACAAGACTTGCTGATTTATAGCCTCACCATGACTTGGTTCCCATGGGAATCAGCTTCCTTTGGGAGGGATCCCTCTGCAGCAGGACCCTCATACTTCTGCTCCTGCCACTCGCTGAACTTCACGGAGTGCTTTGGGGTGTAGCTGGATAAATCTGCTGGAAGGAGAAAGATGAGGTAAATATTCCTCACCACCCCAAAAAGAAGCGGGACCAGGATCCCAGCAGGATCTGCCCATCTGCAGCTCCCTGTTCACCTCCATCAGCATTTCCCCCCATGTGGAGCCCCTTAAGGGTCTGTAGGAGATGTGGACAGTGTCAGACACCACCAGAAACCCCACAGTGCCAACACAGTGCCCCGCTCACCTGCGTTAGGTGTACTGGGATGCAAAGTGCCATTTGGGCGTGGAACATAGAAGGTACGAGACTTTTCCTCCTCTGTTTCAGAAGCCTGTCCTTCCTCTTCCTCATCCTCTTCTGCCAGGGAGCTCTCTGAGGGATACTCAAACATCGTCTGCAAACTTGTCTCGTTGAAAGAGATCTTCATCTGGACAACAGCAAAGGAGAATTATCAGAGAGAAGCACAAGAACCCGCTGATCCCCACGCTGGCTCTGGCACAGGCCACTGCACACGCCAGGGCTGCCCCTGGTTTGAAGCAGCCACTGCAGATCCCCCCATCCCTCCCCAGGTGCCTTGGTGGATTTCTTGCCACGCTGAGGGAAACCCCAAAGGCAGAGCCAAATGGATGGGATGGAGGCAGGAGGCCCAGGGGTCTGGAGTACCTCTGGCTTTGTGCCCTCTACCAGCACCTCACACTGATGCCCAGCACCCAGGGGCTGCCACCACATCTCTCATGGGAGAGACAAGCAGGAAAGCACACACATATTGGAAAGGTGACATTGCTAATTCCTGGCAACTCCTTTGAGTGTCCAAGCTCCAGAAAACAGAAACACCCACAATCAGGACTCCAGTCTTGGGAGGACATTCTGACAAAGAGCTATTTAAGCTACATAAAACAGGGCTTAAAACCAGAAGTGAGAAGAAGGAAGTAGCTAAAGGAGAGATGGTAACAGCTGGTAGCAGATAGGGAAATTACTGGACGAGGGGAAGGCCTTAAAGGTTCTGGTTTGAAACCAGTTTTATCCGGTATTGTCACTAATGACCTTTCCACAGTCACCAGGAGACTGAGAAATGAAAGTGACTCAAACACAAGAGTTCATCAAGGGCTAACCAGAATTTTATGGTCGTGAAGAAAACTGGAAAGCAAAAACACTAGAAATGGAATCACATTTAAGAGCAACCCTTGCACTAAGAGAAGTTCATCACCCATGAATAACTGAGGAAGAAAATTTGGGATTGGCTGTAGGACTGTAATCATCATTAGGATGCTGCTTAAATAAACCAGGAATGAAGCAAGGCATTTCTGCTGGAAATAGGGGCTGCCTGGCTCTCTCCTCCCTGTAACACCCAGCAGGTGGTGGAAGTAACTCCAGATGTGCTCATCCAAGCTGAAAAGAAAAGCTGAGGAAGGGTTTGTTCCCCTGCAGCCCTGCCTGTCCTAATCATTATCTACCGTTGTGCTCCAGGGATCTGGTTACAGGTCACCTCCACAGGTGCAGAGGAGATTCACTGGCAAAAACTTCACACCAGCAAAGTGAAGGTGGAGAAAAAGCACAACAGCCCTCTGTAAGTACTCCAGAAAATAACCACCGAGGAGCAGGGAACTGCTGGTGCCAGCACACAGCAGACAAACAAGGAGGGTAAGCTTGCCAGGAGTAAGTTCGTGCCAGAAGTAGGGAAGCATTTAGCCAACACAGATCAAGGTTCAGGAGCAGCTGTCTAAAAGGGTGTTGTGATCCCTTTACTTTTAAATACAATTAAAATTCAGCTAATAGGGTTATGAACAGAATGGAAAGGACGTGGCAGCTTGCGAGAGGTGGCAGGAGCCAGATGGTTCTGATCTCTCCAGATGCCATGTAATGACTGGCCAGGAGCAAGTACAGCACATTTATCCCATATTTTCATCACACAGAATCCCCAGAGGCTGGGAAGTGGCACCTGGCCCCAGGCAGCTCTCCAGCACCACAGTGCCCAGGTGCACCCATTCCCTGTCACAGCACAGGAGTGACACTGCTAGGGGCTGCCAAAGTCACGCCTGGCTGTGCCCAGAGCTGCCAGCAGGTCACAGTGCTGCCCATGCACAGGAGACCTGGAGGGATCAGAGCAGGACAGGGAGCACTTCACTGCTGCTTTTCAGCAAAGCAGTGAGGGGAGCTTAGCTCGGATCTGGGTGACAGAGGGAGCAGCTGCAGCTCCTCCACACTGCAAACCCACAGCTGAAGCTCTGTGCTGCTCTGCTCCAGGGCAGGATGGACCTTGGGCACAGGCTGGCTCCCTTGCCCTGCTCCCAGCAGAAGGCAGGATGGAAACTGCATGCCTTTCCCCACTGCCTGCCCCAGCCCTGGCCAGAGCCATTCTGAGTTTCCCCAAATGACACATGGGGAGAAGAATGATTCTATTTCAGAGAAAAGGGGTTGGAATAAAACGGTCCTGAAGCTTAGAGCACCCCACTTGCTGCTCCCTGAATTTCCCATCCCTGCTGCTGACCTAGATGCTCCCTGATCCGAGCCAGGCTGTCGCTGCTCACAATGTGGTGTCTGTCCTGTGGGGATGAGCCACGCTGCCAGGCACGAAGGCCACGAGGGTGGAGGTGCCCAGGGCCCCTGGAAGCTCAGGAGCTACCCCAGAACCAGAAACTGCACACAGGCCACGTACCAGTGCTGCCAGTGGCACTGAAGGGCAAGAAGTACTTGGCTAAACATGGAAGACAAAGGAGACAGGGGACATAGGGCTTGTGGTTCAGAACTTAAGCCTGGGAGATGGAACTGAATGTTCCTGGTTTTCTGCTATCTGGAGGAAATCTCTAAGAAAAATTACTTTGAGTCCAGTTTGGACCAAAGGTGCATGCAGTGCTGGAGGAGAAAACAGCCTCAGCAGGGAGCAAAACCAAAGAGCAGAACAGAGCAGAAACGACCCGGAGACACCCACATCCCACACAGAGCCCAGAGGCAACACCAACACCCCAAACTCAACAGCTCCCACTCCCCACAGCCAATTCAAGCAGGAGGCAATGCTGGAGCCCTTCACACAGAGCAACCAGCCAGCCCCTGGCACCCAGCGCACAGCTGGGGCCAAGATCACCTGCAAGGCTCTCACAGGCAGTTGTGTGTGGCACGGGGGCACCATGGCACAATTTCCCCCAAACCACACTGAGCTGCCCTAGGGCAGATCCCAGCTCCCAGAGCCTGCAGCAGGCAGAGCCCCACGGCTGCTGCAGTAAAGCCCTGGGCACACCCAGGCAGAGCAAACACCAGGCACAACCAGGCACTGGCACAGGATGGACCCTGGGGCACCCAGTCAGCCCTGCCCGTGGGGAGAGAGCCCCAAACCCCAAAACCTGCTGTGGCAGCATCTGAGCTCCCCTCTAAGCACAACGTGGTTCCAGGGAAGCACAAAGCAGCTCTGCTTGACCCAACAGTACAGGGAGGGTGAAGCATTCAGGGGACACATGGGGCAGAGAAACGCTCTGAGTGGCTACAGAGCAGAAATGAGTGCTGTGTGTGAGGAACACAGGCAGCTTCAGCCCCAGGAACCAGCTAAAAAGGAAAACCAAGAGCCCAGTCATGGCACAGACAACAGGTTTGCACAGCCAGCAGCGCCTTGCCAGACCACAGAGACTTTTATGGGAACACAAAAGGCAACAGGGGACATTTCTTTAGAAGAAAAGCGTGTCCCAGCAGAGCCAAGCTCACTGGAGCCCAGCCAGAGGCCTCTGCTCAGCCCTGTCTCAGCACTGCTTCCCCTGTTTCTGCCCCAGCAGCAGCTGCCAGTTGTGGCAAGGAAGAATTTTGCACCCTTCAGCTGTGGATGTTTGCAGGGATTTGTCACTCTTTGCTCAGCTGGAGGCTTCACCCACAGCTGTGTCACAAACCCAGGGTCCAACCCAAACCCATATATACATATATACACACATATATACGTATATAAATACTCTGCCAAGCAATCACGCACACTGGAAACAGCAAAGCAGGCTTTTCAGGAAATATTGTGCTGTTCAACCAATAGGTTCTTGTTGCCATAGAAAAAATCATTTATTTATTTGCTAGGATTTGAACAGTAATGAGTAACAGAATATCCAGGAAAGAGAAGCCAAGGCAAACACTGCCCAACAAAGCATAAATCTGAGCAGTCATACAAAGCTCACTTAGAAAAGGGAAGTCAGCCTTGCTTCAGGCTGTCAGGACTCAGGCTGCACGCACACCAGCCACCAAAGAGCCCCCACATAGAGAGATTTATTAAAAACAAAAATAACTGATTTATAGAACCCAACCTACGACATGAGCAATGAGAGCCAGCAGCCACCTCACCTCCAAAAAGGAGGTGGGAAAGTCTGCAGGCAGTTTGAATGGCAGAGGACCCGATGGCTTCTCACACACCAGGGACCTCTCTGGAATTCTCCAGGGTTAATCTGCATCCTCAGCTCCAGAAGCAATCTCCTTACTTTGGCTTTCCTCTTCTCCTCCCATTATCACATTTGCTGCTTGGCTGATGAGCCAAAGCGATAATGTAGGGTGTTTACACCTTCTAAACTGAAACTTCTTTGGCAATCCAAATCCTCACCTTGTAACAGCCAGGAAAAAATAATTATTCTAGGCATTAAAATAATAAAATCATCCTATCATTATATTCCAGGGGATATAATTATCTCTTGCAGGGAGAGTCCGAGCCAGCATTTGATCCCCATCACAGAAGCCCAGAACAGGGGGGCTGAGAAGGACTGAGCCCATCTCCCTTCCCTGCGAGTGGTTCCCATCTCTCAAACCCAGGGCTCCTGCCGGAGTTGCCATCCCTGCTCTGTCCTTGGAGGAGCACGATGGGATGGCAGGTGGTGAAGCACAAGCTGGGCTCCATCCCTGCCCTGCTGCCATCCCACAGCACCTCCAGCACATCCCAACCCACCAAGTGCCTCACCAGATCCAAACAGCTGAGCAGCACCAGGGATCAAGACCCGTTCTCTTCAGGTACTGATTTTCCTCTAATCATCCTCTGTCCTCGGTAATTCCCAAGTGACAAACCCAGGGAGGGCACTGACTCTCCAGGACATGCAGGGGCTGCCAGGTGCTGCTGGGTGTGATGTAAAACAGCTTTTCACACCTGGTCCATCACAGGATCCCAGAATAAGCTGACTTGGAAGGGACCCACACGGATCACAAATCCCTGGCCCTGCACAGACACCCCAACATCCCACCCTGTGCATCCCTGGCAGCGCTGTCCAAACGCTCCTGGAGCTCTGGCAGCCTCGGGGCCGTGCCCATTCCCTGGGGAGCCTGGGCAGTGCCCAGCACCCTCTGGGGGAAGAACCTTGCCCTGATCTCCAGCCTGAGCCTGCCCTGCCCAGCTGCAGCCGTTCCCTGGCTCCTGTCCCTGGTCACCACAGACAAGAGATCAGTGTCTGCCCCTCCTCTTCCCCTCACGAGGAAGTCGCCTCCTCTCTCAGCAGCGCAGGAGGGTTTGGCTGGCATCTGCAGGAAGGGTGGACAATCCAGCATGAACACAAAGCAGGGGTCGACATCTCTGAGAGATCAAGCACACACGAAACGAGTGTTCTGAAGAACCTTGTGCTCCTGTGCCACCTCACATGGAGGCACGTTTGCTGCTGCACTGGTTGTCTAAAGATTGGGTCAAAGAGATGAAAGCACAAGACATCACACCTGATACCTGAACCTGCAGCCAGCTGGGAGTGTCAGCAAGCCTGTGCACACAGAGCATCCCAGGGAGGGCTGCAAACAGCCCCGAGCTGGGCAGAAAAGCTGCTCGAGCTCCAAACCCGTTGGGTTGGTGGGTGGAGGCTCAGAACCTGTATAAAGAGGAGGGTCTGACACAGAACAACATCCCAGCTGCCACGGAGTGAGAGGGAAGGTCTCTGCACAGAAATAACTGCTTGTGAGACTGGAAACAGGGTAGAAGCAGAGATTTTATGGTGGACAAAGATCCCCGAAGGGTTTACCCTGTTCTTCCCATCTGACAGTCCCACAGAGCAGAGCAGATTTAGTAAAAGGAGACAGAAAAGCAGTTCATGAACTCCAAACCTCTGCAGGGATCTTCAGTATTTTTTCAGCAGCCTGCAGTCAATGATCTAGACAGTTCCCATGAAAAGAAACTTTTAGATAAAGGATTTTTGGGAAAATGAGCCATTTTTTTGGAGTTAGCAATGAGCTTAACTATGTGTCTGTGCTTGTCCTGAAAACACAGTCATGTGTCAGCCCAAATTGTTGAATAACTCCAGGCACAAACTATGTGGGCAGCCTGGAACAGCACCCCGGGGACTGCAGTAGCACCAGCACATCACCAAGGCATTTGCTATCATTCAGAAGATAAGGAGCTTTTGTGCCTCTAAAGCCTTTGCTTGACACAGAAAGAAAGGGTTTCCCCCTGACAAGCATCCCCAGGAACAGAGGGGACTTGAGGCTTGGTTCCTATATCAGATTAACCCTGTACAGCTATGGCTGAAGCATTCTAAGTATGCCCAGAAAACTGCAGATGGCACTTCAGAAACATACTTTTCTGTCATTCTGTACAAAAAGAAGAGTTTGGGGGAACTGGAGTTGGCTGTGACACTGCAGAATCACTTGATCATGCTTTTCCAAGAAGTGTTTCCTGAGAGTAACACTGACTTTTGCTCAGCCATTAACTGCACCTCAGTGAGTTACTGAGTAGAGCTAAGAGCACTAAAGATTTACAGCAGGAGCATGTCAGGGAAGCCCTGTGTGGCTGGCAAAGCAGACATTTCCTCCAGGATCACATCCCAGCTCCCAAGCCACACGGCAAAACAAGAAAGTCTCCATTTACAAGGCAACCCACAAAGCCAGCTCTGTGTAATCAATATGCTGAAGCACATGGCAGATAGGAGCAATGCATGGAGATTCGAAATATTAAACTCCTTGTGCAAGACACAGGCAAGTTTCAAATTCCTGATGAGAGGTGACAGGGTAGGGACAGCCCCGAGAGCATGTGGGACAGGTGGCTTGGTTAACTCTTCCCTTCACTGTGCAGGACGAGGGGAGATTCCAGTGCCCACACAAGCACAGCTGGAGCCCCAGCGTGCCAGGGCACAGAGCAGCCATTCACCCTGGGAGCCCTTTATTCCTCCTCACATCTGCAGGCAGAGGAGCCAGAGCCTTCCACGGCTTTCCATTGCTTAACAAGCAATTCAAAAATTACTTTCTTGGCCCCTAAGAACTGGACAGATCTCCCTACTTGTACGAAACAAACCTCATCTGAATAAATACACAAAGGCAGCAGGATAAGCAAGGTACAGTAAGTGTCAAGACTTGGTGTCTTCACAAAAACCACACAGAGCTCCCCAGCAGCAGAGGATTTCACAGGCAGCTCTCAGCAGCCCTTCTGTAGCTACACTGAGGTGCAGTGCTGGGAGCTGCCACCCACAAACATTTCTGTGCAACCCAGACTGCCCAGAGCAGCTCAGACAAATACCTGGGTTTGGAATGGGACCCATGGAGCATCATGCCATGGGAAATAGAGGGAGGCTGGGAACAGAATTACTTCCCACCCTGTCAAGGAGCTCATTCCAGACTTCAGGACCAAAAGGCTCCCGTGATGTGAACAATATCACCTGCACAACAGAGTTCATGTCTCTCTTGCCCTTTCCCTCTCCTTTAACATGCAAAAGGAACTTCCTTGATGAGAAGCAAGTGCAGCAGGTTCACCAGGAGCCTCAGGGATGTGCCCTCAGAGCTGCATTTTCAGCAGCTGCAAGCGACACAATTTCCCTACGCACACAAGTGTTTGTCTGAGACATTTCCTACATTCCTTGCAATGCCCACAAAGCAGCAGCTCCATCCTGCCAAGCTCCCAAGATCATCCAAAGGGCACTTCTCGGAAAACATCAGCACTGAGTTCCTCCAGCCCAGATTTTCCCAGGATGTTTGTGAAGTCGCTCTGTGTGATACAGACACTTCACATGACTCTTCCTACACAAACTGGCCAGCCCCACAGACCGCTGCAGTCACCGGAAGAGTCTGGGTTGTAAATGGTTTTAAATTCAGGTTTCACTTGGGAGTGGGGTGAGCACAACCACTGAGGTGAAGGAGATGCTGCTGCTGCAGCTCTTACCCAAATTTCCTTTACTGCTACTGCACACAGAAACAAAACATTTTCATTTTCCCTACTGTTCCCCACACATAACACAGACCAGCAGGACTCCTGCCCCAGCCCTCCCAGCGCCCTTCCTCTGCTCTTCTCAGAACACCATGACCACATACTGGAAAAACCAGAGTGGGAAGGAAAACCCAAACCCGAGACAAAGTGAATCCTTGAGCTGGAGGGAAATTATAAACCATCTCCAATCTGGTCCACAGATTAAGGAAACTGCTTAAGAAAACGTTAACTGTAATCCTCGTGATTAGAGTTCAGAGCACAAAGTACTTCAAATCTCCTCTCGAGCTCTGGGGCAGGCTGAGCCCTGGGCACGTCCTAACCAGCTTCAAAGCCAGGCTCGGCTCTTATTTGCGTAAGAGTTTCTATTTTAGCCCTTCTGTCCCCTTCCCTGCAGTGCTGACGGCAGCAGGCAGGACACGGGGGGCAAGAGAACATGGGGAATTTGGGACCAGCTCAGACTGTCACTGCAGCACGAGGAGAAGCATGGGAGCGGTGAGGCCACGCAGAGCCTCAGTCACGGAAAGTTTCCCACTACAGAGATGAGATAAATCTGACTCATCTGACCTGCCAGGGTTTCATACAACAAAGTCTCAGCACTTCAAGGTGCTGGCAGGCAATGGGGAAACAAAAAACCACCCACTGCCCCACCGACAGCCTCGGGGGCAGCTTGTGAAGTGGTTTAAAAGCTGTAGCTGCAGCAAATTCTGATTTCTAGTCTTCAGCCATCAACATCACAGAAAAAAAAAATCGGTGGAACTAGCGAAGGGCAGGAAAATGGCCCTGTCTGGGTGAAAGAGCCTACTGCCATCTGACAGCTAATGGAGATCATCTCTGCAGGGGAGGGACCGCACTTCATCAAGACACTTATTTCCTGAGCGTGATTTATCACTGCTGACCTCATCTCCTAAAAATGCAATACATCCATGTCAGACATTGCCATGGCCCCTCCTTAGAGGTGGCAGATGAATCTGCCCCAGCAGAGCACAGCCAGAGACAGAAAACAGAACAGGAACACGCAGTTCTCCAAGAGCTAAAGAACACAAATCTCTGCCCTGACCCCTCCACAACACAGAGATGACATAATCAAAGGAATTTTGCAGAGAGGTTTTTGCTTCTACCACCAGATTAGTCTACTTGTGTTATGGTTAATTTACTTGTGTTATACATTGCAAAAAAAAGAACTTCAGGCAGCCACCAGTATTTAGACTCCACACTGTACAAACTTGCTCCAAACAGGTCTGGGCAACAGCTGGAAATGTTGATCCCTGCCAACATCCCAAGCCTACACCTGGTTCTCACAGGAGACCATCTCCAGCAGAACTGAACAGATGGAAAACTACAGAGCAAGAAGTTCAGCAGGTTAAACCAACAAAGCTGCGGCCCATGATGAAAACTGAGGGGTATTCAGAATAATTATTTTAAAAGACTTTTAAGTGGGAATTTGGAAGCCACATTCAGGCATTACGCAGCTCAAAAGATTAGGACACAGACCATGCTAAAGCCCATGCAAGCTGGAACTTTTTGAAGCTCAGCTGAACATCTCTGAAGATAATTTAGCTTTAGACTCCAACTGTTTGGATCCCACCAGCCTTGTTCCCGTAATCCCTGCTCACACTGGGCCGTTACTCGCCTGCCAGCACACGGCAAACTGCCAGCTGTGACAAGCACAAAACATTAAACCCATCAACAACCTGATGTCTGTTGGCTCTCAGGTCCTGTTATTCACAGGACTTTGGGTGGCCTGGCCAGAATTCATTCACGTTCCCTGCAGGATCCTGAGGAGGTACCGGATCCTGGAGAGGACAAACACGCTGTGACTCAGGATGCACTGCACGAGTGACACACTGAAGGAGCAGGGTCAGGGCACGTTCTGCACACTCAGGCAGAGTCCAGCCTCCAACAAGAGGAGAGCCTGAAGCCTAAAGCCAGTGACTGCTCATGGGGAGCCTGGCTGGCTCCGCAGTGCTCTGTCCTTCCCCAGCTCTCACTCCAACACGCCAACCACACGTTCTGCAGAAACCCAAATTTCTATCTCAACGACAACTTTATTGTATGTTATTCTGGCAGGCAACCAAACCACCACTGACTCTTGTCAGCTCAGATGAGCAAGATTTTATCCTCTGAGATCCCAAAGATCCATATCCTGCAGCAAAGCCTTCCCTTCCTCCTGGCACTGCTACCGGGCTGAACTGCCTGTACTTCTCTGCAATAACAGAGTACAAAGAGGAGCCCTGAGCAGAGGTCACCAGCAGTGTGCTGCATCCTCTGCCCCACTCCCAGTTTAGAATAAAGGTCAGTAGGTCTCCTTCCACCCTTGCACATGTATCCTGTGCTCTCTGAGAGCTCAGCCAGCTCCTCCAGCAGCTGCCCAGCAGCTCCTGGCACATCCCTTCGGAGCTGCAAACCCAGTTCTCAAACTGCTTTATCTGAACTGCTGTTGGTACTGCCTGGAGAGGTCTCAAAACAGCCCCAGAGCAGATGAACAGCCCTGAAGGGCACCTGACACCCTGCAGGAGCACAGGAGCTCCAGCTCATCCAGCCCCCGGGGTGAGCAGGGCTGGGGCTGTGCCCTCCACCTGCAGACCCTGATGTGTCCCATCACACACAGCCCCACGCTGACCTTCACAGCCCCTGTCCCCCCACAGCAGCTCCACAACAGAGCTGGGAACAGACTTTTTATTTCCACACATCATCTTCCTCTCCCTCACTGAGCTCCAGCTCCAACCCCCAAAGTAGCAGCTGCTTCACATATTTGAAGGTCTGGGAAGGAGCAATAAAACTGTTTATCCTGAAAGGCCTTGAGCCAGCAGCCATCCCTCAGGCCACAGCAAAGTCACAAGTCCCACAGCCACTGCCAGCAGCCAAGAGCAGGGGCTGGAGCTCCCTCTGTGCAGACCAGGACTGGAACCCACTCCCAAAAAGCCCCAGCCACCCTCCCAAAAAGCCACGGAGGATGTGGATCAGAGGACGTGAAACACATCAGCTCTATTTTGCTGGCATCTCTACCACAGTCAGGCAATCAATAGCCAGACATGGGGATGGAAAAGGGAGGTTGGATTTCTACATTTGAAGAAAAACACCATTTGCATCTCAGAGAACAGCGGGGTCCAACTGGCAGGGCTGACACCCTCCTTCCTAAGAAATTCTTTGCCCTGACTGCACAGACATCCATTGATGCACAGCATTTCCAGACCTCCTGTTTATCTCTCCCAGATTCCTGCTGGGCATCAGCAAACAGTTAAACTTTCCCAAGTTCTTGAAGTATCACTAAACACTACTTTCTTGACTATGGAGCATAATTAAAGACCTTTTAGAAGCAGGGTTTGGAAAGGAAGATGCTTAGCACAAGAAGGACTTGTTCACCCCAAAAGACATAGGAAGCTTCTCACTAAAACCAGCATCAGGTTTTGACACCCCAAAAGAGAAAGGGGATTGGTTTTAGCAAACAACTGCAGCTCCCAGCTCACAGGAACAGTCTGTTTCTGCCCAAATCAGGCCAAAATCAAGCCCCTGAAAACCCCGACACAGCTACAAAACAGAACTCTTGTTTTTGGCTGGTTGCCTTGGAGACACAGAGTGATCTCTTGGGAAGAAACCAAGGAATGCATCCTAATACGAGCTCCTTCCTTTTCAGGCATCAACACTCAGCCTTATTACCCAGAGTAAAAGCCACAAACATCCTCTAGGTCAAGAGTAAACAGAAATCTTTCCATTTGTCCACCATCAGCATCTTCTAGACTCTGGCTACAAAGTCAAACTCTGTGCTTGACTGAGCAGGAAGGGAACTGAAAGAAAAATGGGTGTTTTTCCCACACCACATTTAATTTTACCCAGAAACTTGTGTCTTTACTACTTTCCTTCAGCTGGATCTTATTTTCCAAAGGGTCCCTATTTGTTTCAGCTTCCTGAGTTCTGCAAATGTAATAGGCAATTTCTCCTTTGCCTTTTAATCTCTCTCCTCTCAGAAACCCAATGACTACACAAGTTCTCCTGCAGGACGACCCCCACACAGCTCTTAGGGAACAGCTGTGTGTGCACCTTGCAGAGTTTGGCACCTCAGCTGCACAGCAGGGCAGTTAATGCTGTTAAGCTGATAAGAACAGGGGCAGAGAAGCTCCATGACCTGCCCGATGTCACACAAATCCACCACTGACACACAAAACAGCAGTTAACCAATATCACACCAGAGTTTAGGCTGGGAAAGGTCCTCTGGAGGTCTCTAGCCCAAACTCCTGCCCTAAAGCAGGTCTGACCTGCCAGGTGCTCAAAGCTTTCCACGGGCAAGTTTCAGACAGCTCCAAGGCTGGACATGCCACAACTTCCCTGGGTCTGACCAACCAAAAAACAATTCAGTCACTGCATTGGACTTGTGCTCATCTCCCTCCCTCCTTTTTGTACTGTTAAGGCCACCTTCCACTGTGCACCATTTAATTGGTTTTACTTGAGGGTTTGTTCTTTGTGCCCCAACAGCATCCCCCGCTCAGAAAAATCAGCTCCTCAGCTCCATCAGGTGCGGGGTTTACCCAAGTGTGGCCATCCCACAAAGATTCCCTCTGTGTCCTCTACTCCGTCCTAAGAGCACCCACAGCTGTAACATGCTGTATTAATATTTTAACCATCTACACCACACACCTGATTTGGTGTAAATCACCTGATTTGGTGTAATTGAACCTGAACAGAGCCAAAACAGCTGCAGTGAGTGCAAGCCAGCAGGTGTTTAAGCAGCAGAACAACTCTAGTCTGACCAAGCATCTCCCTGTAGGAAAATAAGGAAAAGCTTCAGGAGCACGGAGCAAGAACCAACACTCCTGCTCATTTGCTTGTTCTGGATCTCAAGGTGCTCATGCTCCAGACCTGCTCCCTGCATTAGTCACCATCAAATTACCACAGGCTGTGTGTGCTTAGGGAGGAATTTGACAGCGTTAATCCAGAGAAGCAGCACTCCCTGCCTCCCTTCAAACGAGATGCACCCTGCTCAAAGGATTTCCTCAAATTATAATGCTCAGCGCCTCAGGCACCTCTGTGCATTCAGTCCCTCAGTTATCTGCTTGCATTTGGGTAACGGAAATGTCCAACAATTCCCACTATGGAAAAACATGTCACATCACAGCCCTAAAAGCTGGGATCTGCCACCTCAGTGTGCTGCTTTCAGAGCCCAACAACTCTCGCCCACTCCTCTTATCACATCCAGACGCATTTCACCAAGCCCTGCAAAGATTAATTCTCAATTTAGGGCTCACAAGGATCTATGCTACTCCCCAAGCCACGAGAAAATCTGGCATTCGCTCACTCCAAAGGCATTTGGAGCAATCAGCATCTCTTGGATCTTCCGAGCTGTAGTTGCACATCCAGAGCGAGCAGGTGGTATAATCCTATCAATGGGAGTTAAGTTCTTGCTGATCTCTTTCTACCTAATCGAGACCTAATTCTTGAGCCTCTATCAATAGATCACTAATGCGGGGAAGACGCCAATGCCACGCTGCCCAAGTGACCACGAGCAGCTCAGCATGTCCAACCCCTCAGACACAGCGAGCAGAGTGGGAGGGCAAGCCCACAGCTGTTCAAACCACGCAGCTCCCCCTGATTTTCCTAAATTCCTGAAATACTTTACTTTCCATGATCGTATCTCCAAGAGGGGATGGGGTGGGAGAGGCCCTGCAGTTACCACAGGGCATATCCCACCCTCAGCTGCTTTGTGGGACAGCACCCAGTGCCCCCTCCCTGAGGGCAAATTCCGTTTAATACGCCAAGTCCTCTCTCCCAGCCGTGGTCCTCCGGTTCCCTTTAAAGTTCCAGGAGACAGTAAAAGGAAACAAGACACTGGGCTTGCAAAGAGTTGCAAACTCTCTTAATACCGGATACCATGAGAAATATTAATCCCTGGCTCCTTCCTCACCATTCTGAAATGTCCTTCGTATCAGTGTGGTGGAGTCACACCTTCCCTCCCCTGTTTTCCACCAGCTCCAAGGCTTCACCCCTGAGTCCCTTTCACCCCCTGCTTCAGCCAGCTCTGAGGGCAGCCTCTGCATCCCACAAGGACCAAACACACTGCCCGTGTTCCCACCAGTGCCTCATGGAAAGCCAAACCCAAAGCAGCACCGGGCCACCTCCAGGCTGGCTGCTGAGCACAGAGGTGCTCGGTTACCTTCTTGCGGCGCGAGCCCGTCTTGCTCATGCAGGACCTCTCCAGGGACAGGTACCCCCCGATCACTTCGATCTCGTTCACCGTGGGGTAGCGCTTTTTATGGGATATCCCCACTTGGGGCCCATCAGCGTTGTCCATGGCTTTGCCTCTTCCCTTGCTCTCCTCCTCCTCCTCCTCTTCCTCCCGCTGTGGCCTTCCGCTGGCATCGGTGAGAGCCTGCAGCCCCGAGGCCACGGGCTTCCTTTTGGGCACGACAGTGAAGGTGCTGCCTCCCCTCTGCTGGGGAGCAGAGTGTGGTCTGTAGAGGGGCACGGAGGAAAACTCCATCTCCAGGTCAGGGCCAGCTCCCCCGGCCTGATCCGCCAAGCTCCCCGTCCTCGCAGCCGGGCCAGCCCTGGGAGGAAGCTCCCCGCTGTCCGGCTCCACGATGTCATCGATGTAAGTCACAGGTACCAACGGATCCAGAGGGGCCGCTGGGGAAGTGATGGGCTCTTCCTGCTCCGGGGCGGAAGCCCTCGGGGGCTCCTTGGGTGCCTTCTCCTCCGAGGGCGGCGGCGGCGGCCCTGGCCTGGCAATCTGGGCCGGCGGCTGAGCCGGGCTGCCCTCTCGGCGCGGCACGAAGACGAAGGAATTGCGCGAATTCAGGCGCAGCTTGGCCAGAGCCTGTGCCTGCAGGTCGTGGGCTGGGATGGCCGCCAAGTCGGGCTTGGGAGCCGGGTGGATTTCGAAGGAGCCCCCGGCCCGGGGGGCTGAGGCGGAGAGCGGCCGAGTGGCGCCGGTGGCACTGGGGGCCGGACTGGCACTGGGCAGGGGCGACACGGCCACTTCGGCCTCCTCCGGCTTTGGCCTCCTGGCGTTGGCTCTGGCATGGGAAGGGCTGGTGGATGGCACTGGTGGCCCCTTGGGCGTTGCGGGGCGGCCGGCGGGGACAGCACCGGGCTCGGGGACGCGGGCGCTGGGGATCTGCCCGCGGGGAGTGACCGTGAAGGAGTTGGAGCTGATCTTGTGGAGAAAGCAGTTGGCCTGAGGGGCCGCAGCCTTGGGGGCAGCCGGGACCGCCTGGGGGGCTGCA
>VZTG01008555.1:0-52834 GCA_013397845.1 Melanocharis versteri | reverse complement strand
GGTGCGCCGTGGCCGCCCTGCTCCGGCCGGCCGCGGGCCGCGGTCAGCGCTCCGCCCCCGCTGCCCGGGGGAAGGGCCCCGGGGCCGCCGGGCAGCCGCAGGTCCCGGCACGCTGATGTGACCTGCGGTGGTGCCGCATCCCTTGTCGGGGACCGGCCGGGCCCCGCCGCCCGCACAGACAGCAGACCACCGGCCCGGGACACGAGCCATGGTGACCGGTACAGAACCCCAAAACACACAAAACACCCATATTTGCCCATTCCCCCATCCTGACTGGTCCGCCTGGTGCCAGCCAAGGACAGGAGTGAAAAGCGCCTTTCGGGGTCACCCTTGGGATATCGGCCGCAGTCGCAGGTGGAGCAGGTGCCTGGGCAGGAGCAGGGAACCAGCCCCGGGCTCTGGAGCAGTGTCTGTGCTACCCGGGCCGTCTGAGGAGTGTTTCAGGGAGGGCTCTGATGAGCACAAGTGGAGCTTTCCATGGCACATGGCAGCAGAGCGGGAGATTATTTTCCCCGCTTTGCTCTTTACTGCCCAGGGAGGTCGTGAAGTCTCCCTCTCTGGAGACATCCCAAACCCACCTGGACGCGTTCCCGTGTCACCTGCACCGGGTGACCTTGTCTTGGCAGGGGGCTGGATTGGGTGATCTCCAGAGGTCCTTTCCAACCCCAGCTATTCTGTGATTCAATGGTTCGCTGATTCATTGGCAGCCACTTGTTGGACACAAAAGTGCCGCCGCGGCGTTATTTCCAGTCAGCGCCTGTTATCGGCCGCCCGCAGGTGTCTTTGGGAAGTGCGTGCAATCAGGAAGCGATCGCTCGGCAGCGCAGCGCTTCCCACACCTCCCAGATCCTCGCCTGAGAGACTCGGGGGACACGGCACGCCGTGACATAAAATAACCTTTGGGCAGGGCTCGGGGAGGTCCCGGGGCCGCGCCCGGCACGGGCGGCTGCCCCCGCTGCCGAAAGCACAGGTGTGTTTGTGGGGAGCAGCTCCGTGTCCTGCTGATAAGGCTCCTACCTTTGCACTCCCGAGCCACAACAGAGCAATTGCACCCTCTTCAAACGAGACCTGGAAATTATGCTACTGGAAACAGCTTTTATTGCCGAAGCTGCCCGTGCCGGGTGCCCCGCGGAGCTGCGCTGCTGCGAGCCGGCCCTCTGGGGAGGAGGCAGCTCCTTGCCTTTCACCTTAAATAACTCCGGGGTGATGTGAAGCTCACACATGACCTGCCGTACTCCCTCAGGCTCAGGTCCATCACGCTCCATCTGCCTCCAGCCCTCGCCGGGCCACAGCGAGTGCCCGGGCTTGAGGATAACGAGCGGGGCAAGCGGGTAGAGACATTTCCCCGCCTCTGGTGACTCATGGCTCAGGCACGTCCAGAGCCAACAATGTGCCTTTGTACTCGGAGATCTCAATGGATTTCTCTTTCGTGGTCTTGTCTGGTTGGCTTTTGAGCCTGTGTAAAGCCCGTAAATCCTGAAATAATGAATCCCACACAGTTTTGCTGCACCTGGCGCAAAGAAAACGCCTCCCTTTGTGGGCATTGAACCTGACATCTGCTGGTTTCACTGCACGCCCGCCTGCCTTTAGAACAAAACAATAAATCCAGCCATTATTCATCCCCTCCCCTGCCAGTCAGGATTTGAGAGCCTTCTATCATTTCTGCCAACTGCTCCGAGCCTCGGCTGAGTCAGTGAAACAGCGTCAAGGTCTGGGCAGTGAGACTTGGCCGGCGAGCAGTGCTCTGGAGCTAATCCCCTGCTCCGCTGTGTTCACACCCGCGGGGAGCCCCGGCGGAGTGCCCGCTGCTGGTACTAAGAGGCTCCCGGGGATCCCGCTCGTGTTTTGGCACAAGAGGCAATGCTCGATTACAAAACCCAGGTGCGATGATGGCAGGGGCCGGCACTGGGAGGCTGTGATGGCTGAGTGCCACCGCGGAGCGCAGACAGAGCCGGGGCACTGCTGATGCGGCTGTGGAGCTGCAGGGGGACGTGGCAGATACAGCATGGATCTGAGGGACAGCCCCACGTACAGGCAGGGGACGAGGGGACAGGGAGAGAGCAGGGCCCAGCAGGACTCTGATTTTTCCTTAAACTCAGGTCACCTGCACAGCTCCCGCTCCAGTCTGCGTTCGTCACCCACCGTGTGTAACAGAGCACGAAGGGAGAGGGAAGAAGCAACAGGGAAAAGTAATCCCTTGTAACTGGGCTTCTCCAGCAAATCTGACTTTGTCCCTCATGGTGCTGATTTAAAACCAGGACACATGGAATGGTTCCAGGATAAAGAATAAAGACCATCTTCCTGGCCACCAGGCCCTGCAGGCACCAGTGGTGCCACAAGGCTGTGCAGTGGGTGGTAAGAGATTAAGGGTGATTTCTGTCATCTATCACACAGCTGAGGTGAATATGGCATGTCCCACCTCACTGTGGTGGTGGCACATGGAGAATGTCCCCAAATGGGGAGGATGGAGAAATGAAGGCTGAGAGATCCCAGGGCTGAAGAAAAACAGCCCAAATGACAGAGCTGTCCAGCCTGTTTCTCTTAGTGCTGAGGGGCTGCAGTTACCACATTTATCAGAAGATGAACGTGCAGGTGACTGTCAGCATTGGAGATAAGGGGAAAATTGCCGCTGGGAGTTCAAGCCAGGGCTGCTCCCTTTGGCAATTCAAACAGGCCCATGGGAGAGAAAGCGGTTTATCAGAATTCATTCCATGCCTTCTGCCCTCCCGGGGACTGCTGTGTTTTGGAGCCGGTCTGTTTTCCCCAGGGGGATTACCGGGCCTTTAACCTCCCCTGGATTTCTCCAGGGCTCTGTTTCTGTGTCTGGGAGGGTGCTCAGGGATTAGCCTTCCTCCCAGGAAGAGGCACAATCCCTAATGCGCTCTAAATTCCTTAGCACCCCATGCTCACTAAGCCGCAGATGCTGCTGGAACCTGAATCACTCTGTGCTGTCCCTGTCCTGTCCCCATGACTGGATTTGTGGCTCTCAGATGGTCCCTTGTTTAAATTACCAGGATTTTTTGCTTTCCTCCCCTTTTAGCTGCAGCTGGGCCTCTTGCCCCTCTGGAGCTCTCCTGCTGTGTGTTCAGCTGCTGCCAGTCAGAGGTGCCCAGCGCCTGTAGGTCCCTCATCTGCACCACAGGTTCACCACACATCATTTCCCTCACACAGCATCTGCCAAGTGCCATTTCCTGGGTTTATAAACTCAGCCAGAGAATGACAACAACAACAACAACAAAAAAACCCCCCAACAAACCAGAAAAAACCAGCTTTCCCAGAAACATCTTTTTATTAAATCATGTCTTTAGCCATAGAAACATTGGTGTACTCGAGGCCTGGTTATCCCACACAAAGCAGCAGAGCCCCAGAGAAACCCGAGGCAGCAGGGATGGCAGAGGGCTCCTGAGTCAGCCAGGGTTGGCCCCATGCCTGGACAGCAGCAGCAGCCAGAAACCACAGCGAGAGTGCTGGGGTGGCTGTGACCTCCTTCTCGCTTTTCCAAGGAGCCAGCCTGCTGCTCCAGGGCCTACCAAGACCCTGGAGATCAGAGTCTTTGTTTTCAAAACTCTCTGTTAAATTCAAGACCATTTTGGCCCCAAACCAGCACGTCCCAGGTTGGGCTCTCCAACCCCAGGGCTCTCTTGGGCCCAGCATTTCCAGCTCCTTATGCCCCTGCTGTGCCCTCAGCTTCCTGCTGGGATGGGAGAGCAAGGAGGGCTCCGAGTGCTCGGATGTGCCGGGCAGTCTGTGTGGACCCAGTGTGGAGCAGCACGCATGGCTGCAGCTGCACTGCCCTGCACTCTAGCTGGATTTGGGAAAGGAGCAGGATGCTGTCAGCTCCCTCTGAGCTCCACAGAGAGCAGAGGCAGGATCAGCAGAGTGTTTTATCTTCACAAGGTTTGTCAACTGATCAATTCCACTTAAGTGGCCTGGGGCTCCCCCCATTATTTTGATAAAGTTGTTTCTTTTTCTCATTTGGGTGAAAGAAACTTGCTCAATCATCTCAGAGTTTAGGGGCATTACTGGACATAACCTATCCTTCTCCACATTTGCCAGACTCATTTTCACTGTTCCCTTTTCTGCTTGCTACGCAGGCACTGAGTTTTCTTTTCAGAAAGCTGCTGATGTCCCCTCACTCTGCAGAAGCAAAGGGAGCTGGAAATGAAAACTGGTGCCTGAACTCAGGGGAAAAAGATCCCAAAAGGGCGCTGGCTCCCAGCCCTTGAGAGCTCAGGTTGTTGTTGCTTGGTATCACAACTGAATCACTCCAGTTCCAGGAATAGTGTTATTAAAGAACAACAGGAAATACACAGCAGAAAAGCTACAGCCCGTTCAGCACATTTGGGTACGACTCCAGTCTGGGTCCCTGGGATGGGGAACACCAACCTGCTGGGTTCCTTCAGCCACCCCCACCTGAACCCCACCAAAGTCAGGTCTGAGCACAGGGGCACAGCAGGGAGCAGGATCCCTGCTCAGGGGCCTCGCTTGGCTGTGTTTATCTGGGAGGCTTTTAGGGCATTCCAAAGATAAGGGCAAATATCCCTGTCCTTGAATTCCCAGCTCTGCACCAGCTCCACTTTTACAGCACCTTGTAGGTGGGTCTGTTTTACTGCAATGGAGAATTAGCACTAAAGAAACGAATCAAAATTATCTCATAATCCCCCTACTTTTCACTCAAGCTTTTTGAATCCTCCCAACATTCATCTGAGCCGGTCCTGAGACAGAGACCAGGGGACAGTGGCAGTGAGCAGTCCCTGGCCCAGTGACCAGTCCACAGCCTCAGCAGCAGCTGCAGCTCAGTCACCCAGGTGAGAAACATCCCCCAGGTACAACCCAACACACCCCTGCGGCCCCTGGGAGGAGAGTGGGGAGCAGGGCAGGGGCTGTGCCCGAGGATGTGGCTGTACAGAGGCAGAAAGCACAGCAGGGGCCACCCCAGCACATGGGACCAGCACCTGGGGACAGGGGACCAGCACGTGGCTCCATCGGGTGCTTGGGGGTCTCTCTCTCAGCTCAGCAGTGCAGGTGGAGAGGCTCCTCCTGCTAAAGGTTTATGGGCCACTCTTGCTGTGATTATCACCAGGCCACTGGGATGCTGAGATAAGGAAGGAAGATTGGAATGCCCAATGAACTGAGTAATTGTCCCCATTCTCGGAATACAGGGCAACAACCTGTGATGGGTCTTATCTGTCCTTACCTATGTCACTTTTATGGATACTCTAAAAGCAATACAATACTGTGAAAAATTATTAGGTTGCATTATTTCTTTAATATTTACTAAACATTTATGGAAAGAAGCAATGTAGTTTCTCTTCAGACAGGTTCTTTACATTTAATGTCCACAATGTTTATTCCTCTCAGTCTTTACATTTCTCACACCGACTGGCAGTAAATTGGGCTGAAGTTATTTCTGAACCAAAGCTGCTGCTGGTTCCTGGTGCTGTTTGATAGATCATGCACTGCCCCAGCAAGGTTATCTTACCATTAACTGTGCCGATGACACAGCAGGATCACCTGGGAATAACAATGATCCCAATCAGGGTCATGGCCATCAAACCACCCATTTACTCCCTCAGCTCCTATAGCGGAGATCATTAACAGGCTGACTCTCACTAACAGTTTCTAGTTGACTTTGGCTTGTGTTTCCAGAATGAGAATTAAAAAACACTTCCATGGAAGATGCAGAAAGCCAGGGATACGCTGTGGTCAGTGGGACAAAGTACAGGATCACAAACAAGTCTTTACAGATGATGTGGAAAATGGTATCACCACTCAGTATCCCTTGGGAGGACGCTGGGATCCTCGGGAAGGGCTGTCCCCAGCTCCAGGGACTGGCACAGCAAAACCCAGAGCACAGAAGACTCAGCTTGACCTGAGCTGAGCTTTACCTGAGCCCACCTGGCAGTGGGGCCCAGTCCCCCGAGAAAGAGGACATGGCCCAGCACATCCCTGGTGGAGGGTTCTGAGAGTAGGTGCCGACTGGAAGGGCCCTGGAAGGATTTTCTCACTCACACAGGAACATATCTTATCTTGGACTAAGACATTAATAATATCCAAGTGCGACTCAAACTGCCTTGTGAGGGGCTGAATGTTTACACTCAGACCAAGAGAGCAGAGCGAGCCTGTCATTCCACCTCCAGTGGGACGAGGGATGGGGCCGGGATCGAGGACACGCTCCCGTTCCCAGATCCTGCCAGGCTGGCTGTTTAAAACCAGCATTTTCCATTCTTTCAGCCAACCCCACTTGTGCTGCTGAGGGTGCCGAGCAGCCCTGCCAGCAGAGGCTGGGAACAGGAACTGCAAGGCACAGGCCAGCAGGGCAGCAGCAGCAGGAGCTGTTTGTGGGGTGGATCTGTGCCAGGACCCGGAGCGGTGCTCACGCAGCCCGACACCCCATCCCTGCCTCACACATCCCTGCACACGGAGCATCCCCCCAGAGCTGGGGGCAGAGCACATGGACACACCACTGGAAGCAGGAACCCTGTGCTGAGCTCCTGGCAGCAAGCCCAGGCTGAGGAATGAAGAATAAATTCCCTCCCGGAGCTTCCTGCACAGAGGCCAAGCCCCTCCATGGGCTCAGGTGGCTCCAGAGGTGGGAACAGGTGGGATCCCACAGCAGAGTCCTCACATGGGCAGGATGAGCTGGCTGGGTGCCTTTCGCAGTCAGATGTTTTGCTGGAGCTACAAGGATTTTTCTGCTTTTGTATTTTTTTTTAATACAGGAAGGGATTATCTGGGAAATCATGTTTCCCACCCCAGGCCTGGAGTTCAGTTGCAAAGGGAAGCTGGTGGCTGCAGCATGAGCAAAGTTGCAAAAAGCTTTATCTGTTTCTACCTATTTCTATATCCCATGGGTAACTTGAATTTTTTTCTTCCCTTTCCTTCCCAGCCAAAGAAGAGGAAAAGAGAAAAGCCTCTCTGAAAGTGCCACATCCACAGAGCCAACGATCCCCAGGCCTCTCCAGCTGAGTGAACACTCCCTGCAGGCACCAGAGAACATCCTCGGGGCCATTCCCAGCACGTAAGCCAGGCTGAGGAGCAGGGCTGGGACAGCTGAGGCCCTTCCTGCCACCCTCCTCTCCTGGAGGTGACACTGCCAGCCCGGGCCACAGCACATTTATCACATTTAACAGGTGTGATAGCACATTTACCAGGCAGGGGCTGGAGGTCACATCCAACACCATCTCCAGCAAGGGCAGCACAAACCCCCACCCGTGGCTGGTGAACAGCCAGGGCTGGCACCCAATTCAGCCATCTGGGTTTAATCTGCTTCTCTGCAAGCGAACCAGGTATCTCCACTCTCCTGCCCCTGCCAAAGGCAAGTCCAGAGCACACAGGAGCAGCAGCTCCCTGCTGGGGCAGGGCACGGGGATGGAGCTGCTCGCTGCTCACCCCTCACCCAGCCCAGGCACACGGAACTGCACAGGAGAGAACTGGTTTCAGACACACCCCGAGAGCAGGGTGGTGAGAGCTGAAGGAGCAGGTAGGAGTGGAATGAGAGGTTGTCCTGTGTGCCCAGCAGCCACAGCTGCCCCGGGCAGGGCACTGCAGGGAGCCCCAGAACCTCCGGGGGGATGCTGCAGGAGCACAGGGAGCTGAGCCCTGGCATTCCCAGGAGATGCTGCAGGAGCACAGGGGGTGAGGAACACCCTGGGCCTCAGAGCTGTCCTGGCTGGGACCATGCCGGGCTTATCCTTTACAGGCTGGTCTGACTGAGGAAGTTCCAGGCTGTATTTTTACCCCTAAAATTTAAATAATTACAATTTTTATTTTCCTCTGCTGACCATTTCACTTCCCAGCAGCCACCTGAAAAACTCCACCATTGAAAAAGGGGGGAATAAAAGTGTTTTCCTCTGTCACCAGTGGTTAACTCCAAGGACACTGCCGCACCCAGGACATCAAACATCACAACTATTCCAGTCACAGCTCTGAGAGAATTTCATCTCTTTAGGCAAATGAATGCTACAAAGGAAAAAATATGTTCATGTCATAAACATCACAAGCTATGAGGAATATAGATCTTTGGAGAGAAATGCATTCATCAGTTGTCATTATCCCATAAACTGCACCAGGAGAACAGTCCATAGTGTCCATTCCAACACAGAAATTACTTTACAATCTACCTTCTACTTTGCACCCCAAGTACTACAAGTGGTCAGTGAGGATACACAATAGTTCTACAGAGAAATCACTCAAGTGGATACATAAACGGGCCCTTTTGGGGTTAAATAAGATTTTCAATAGTTCCACAATGCTACATTCATGCTACCAAGTTCACTGAATTGGGATTTGAGAAAGAGAAAGGAAGAACAGTTTGCCTGTCTCCAGTTAGGAGGTGAAAGGGTCAGAAAGGGAGAGAGTTTTGTGTCAGCATTTTAATCCTCCCACAGCCATTTCCTTCTCCAGATAATGTGACTCTGTGCTTTCACTGCACCTCTGGCTCCCACCTCTCACTGCAGAGCTGGTGGAAGCTCCAATGTTAAACAGTAATTGGCATAATTTTTTTTTTTTTTTTTTTTTATTTGGCATTTTCTTCCAAAAGCTACAGACTGGTGCCTGTCCTCCCTTTCACTGTAAGTCTGGCAAACCTGACTGAGTCCAGGGATGAGACGTGGCTACCAAAGCTCCCAACCAGGGGGAGGCAACAGCCCACACCTGTCTGTGTGGCTTTCAGTGACTTTAAACCATCTCTCTCCACCTATTCCTCTCCTTACCGTATGTACATTATTTCTTCAAAAGTTTTGCTATAAAACTGCTCTAAATGTAAAGGGTTCAGCAGTTCTAGCCAGGGGCCTGCTCCCCAAAATCACAACCACAGGTATGGCACAGGGGAAGGAGGACTCTACAGATCAGAACACCTAGTTCTCTTTGTAAGTAATTAAAAGAAGATTTGTACATGTATTTTCCTTCACTTCACAATCAACAAATTTTAGATACCAGGAAATCAGGAAAATAAAGTAATCCTTCCCTGTTACTTCCTTTGTTTGTGAAAGAAATAACTTGTGTCACCTCCCAGAATTGCCAGTGACCTGCACAGATGCTAAGTACTACTTGTCCTCTGAAAGGACAGCAGAATGTGAAAAAAGCCCCATTCCCAAATCCGAAAAAGCACCCCCTTACCTAACCAAACAAAAATAAATAGATTCCAAAAGATACCATCAAATATCAAGTACAGACCTGGGCTCTCAGGCTGCTCTGACAGAGCTCGGGGTTTTCTCTGTCCTCCACAGGAAGGGGCTGAGCAGCTCAGACCAAGAAACAGGTCAGGGGACAAGGGGTGGGTTATGCACAAACAACTGGCAATCAAGTGAACAGAGAAGAGTCAAACTCATGCTCCAAGCCTGTGCTGTGTCCCTCCAGAAGCATTTCTCCCAAATGCCTCAGTGCTCAGCCCCCTCAGAGGGGTCTCCACACAGGAAGAGAGCTCCTCTCCCAACACACAGCAAAACATTGGCATGAACAATTAATTACCATGGCTATTAATTTCTAATTCATTTTTATACCAAAGAGAGCCTGACGGAGGCTTCCCAGCCAGGTCCCGTGTTTCTAACCTAAAGTATTTCAGCAAAACTAAAGTTCCATAGTTTTGCAAGCAGCAAAATAGAAAGTAATGAAGTTGTGGCTAACTGGAGGAGAACTATACATTCGTGAGAGCACGTACAGGTAGTGCAGCACAGCTACTCTGAAAGGAACCAAACCAATGCAGCAGACATGCAAGGTCTGCTAACTTATGTTAAAACCATGTTTGCTGGTGATTAAATATGTCTACAGAAGATATATTACCATTCTGAATATATTTTCAAGCAGACCAAAAATACCTCATCTATTGGTTATGGTGTGTTATTTTTAACTAATTAAATATCAGGAGGGATTTTACCCCCTCCCTCGCTATAAAAATTGCACTTATTTTCTATTAAACAAAACAAACAAACAAAAAAAGATTTCAATTCTATATCCCAGTATATATTCACATGGAAATGGGATCATCTTGCTCTAAGCTTGCAGGAGTAGGTGTAGCAGTCCTTGCTCTCCAGGACTCCCAGCACAGAAAGTCCCACCAGGACAACCCCCTGCTCCCTCTGTGCTCTGGTGACTTCTTCACTGTAGTGCATGGGTTAATTGGGTTTGTTTTTTTTTTTTTTTTTTTGTAAGAAAACCTGAGCTTCAAAAGTCTTTAAAAGGACCTGGAATCAAATCTGGCCCATTCTGACCCAAAACAGCTCAGTTCTGCCAGGAACTCCATCCTGTCCTCGTTTCACACAGCTCCTCCTGAGGCCCCACGGCTCGGACTGAGGCCAGCGAGGTGTCACTGTCACCCCCTTCCCTCCAGTCTCTCTTGGCCCAGGAGACTTTTCCTCCCGACATTTCCGAGGGCTCCTCCTTCCCTCCCTTTAGCACTGCTGCCTCCCGTAGGGCTGTGAAGGGCTCCCTGTGCCAATAAAAAAGTCTCTCTGCAATAAAGCATGACTTCTTGGACACTGGTGATGAGCTTCCTCTTGCAAAGTCTTCTCCAGCTCATAAAATGTCATCGTAATCCAATAGCTTGGAGTGCTGGCGGGTCTTCCAGAGGCGGTAAAGGCGGAAGTCAAAGTAAGTCTCAATCATTTGCTTACCTAGAAGTGAAACGAGGCAGAGGGGTCACACCCTGGAGCACGAGGGAGGGGTGACAGAACACAGCAGCACAAACCCCCAGGCCAGCCGTGGGCAGGGCACAGGGCCCATCCACGGCACAACACTGACACTGGGCACGTGGAGGGGCCCGTGAGAAACAAACACCTTTTTAGATCTCCTCAACCATGAACAGCTCCCTGTAATCCCTCGGCAGGGTTTGTCCCCGGGGGCAGGAACTGAGCACAAAGTCTGTCTCCAGACTTTGACCTCTCTGCTCTGAGTGCTGAGGGGGGCTGGGGGCTGGAGAGGATCAGCCACAGCCTGCATGAGGCACAGAGACTTCAGAGGCTACAAACCAAGAGCTAACTCCTTGTAAAGAAACACTAAAAATAATTAACATTGAAAATTCAAATGAAAAAATTCGTATTTTTTTTAAACAACCAGGCCATCCCTGTCCTGCTCCTGTCTGCGCTCCCAGCAATGAGCTCACAGCACAGACCAGTGCCAGCTCTGCCCTCCAGCCCCTCTGACTGAAGGGGGTCTCACAGGCAGCCAGGAAGTGCATTTGAAAACACAAGGGCAAACAACCCTGCACTCAGACAGGGCTCAAGGAGGGGATTTTCACTTGTGAGGCCTGATTAAGATTAGTTTTAGATGACTTTGCAAAGGATTACGAGGGTACACTCTTAGTGCGTCCCAGACTGATCAAGGGGATAAATTCAGACGTATTCTTCAGCCCAGCCTCCTGAAAGCTCAGCTGCTTTAATGCCTGCACCCAGAACCCACTGCCTGGCCTGCTGATCTGCCCACAGACCCGGGAATTTCCCTGCGAGCTGCTCCTGGACGCATCCGAGCACGCTGGCTGTGGGATCTGTGCAGGCACCGTGTGCAGCTGAACTGCTCATGCACAGAGAACTGAACAGCCTGGGCTACAGGGAGGTGTCCCTGCCCATGGAGGGGTTGGAGCTGGGTGATCCTTCAGGTCCTTTCCAACCCAAACCAGTCTGTGACTGATTCTGTGAACTCTGCGATTCTGTGAACTCTGCACGGCACCAATGGGCTCAACTCCTGCACATTCCTGAGGGTAAGGGGGGTAAGAAAAACCCAGCAGTGCTGAGGCCAGAGCTGTGGGCAGCAGAGAAGCGCCCACAGCTGAATCCTGCATGGTTTTATCTGCCAAGAACTACAGCAAAGATAAAAGAACACGGGCAAATTCAGAATCTGTTTCTTGTGAAACTGCACGGTGAATTACTGACATTGACCAGTGAACAGGAAAAATCCTGTAGATCCTTGAAATATCTTGAGCTACAGGAGAAAAAAGGGAAAAGGGCCAGCAGACTGAGCTGTAGAATGGCTCTGATGGGCCATATCCCAGTTGCTTATTGACACAATTCACTTGGTGCCAGTGGTTTGAGCTCTGGAGAAGAGACCCCAGCACACCTGGCTACAGAAAAGGTTCTGCTCCATGTGCATTTCCCCCACAGACTCCTCATGCCCTAATAACGATGGATTCTCCTACACTCAGCCTGGAAAGCTGTCTCCTTTGCACTGCCAGGATCCTGGGAGAGGCCTCTGCAGCCTCAGGCACAACAAACAGGGCATTTGAAATGTGAACATACACAGGAACTGCAAGGGGAAAGCTGGGGGCAGCAGCTGAACTACACAAGGTGGTCACAAGCAAAACAAAGACCATGGCAGGACTTAAGGGAGTCAAAACTGCTTTTTCAGGAAGATGCCCCCTGAAGGAGGCAGACTGGTTAGCAAAGTGTGTGTCTCTGTACAGGAAATAAATTACCTTGAGCTGATAGTTCAAGTGGAGACTCAAAGGCAACCCTATAAGGATTCATTAAGTTTTTCAGATTCTGAAATAGCTGAAAGGAAAACATATCAGAGTTAGAGCTGAAAACAATGATGACTCCTGAGCACCCAGAATTGCCCATCTTTGTTCCCTCCTTCTAGAAAACCTTCCACCCATGTCCTTTAAAACATCCACCTCACCAGCAAATAAATAAACCAAGTGCTTTGAATGACTCTTCTCCCCAGCGGTTTCAGTTACTTGTCCTGCATGTTACTAATCCTTCCTCCCCTGCCCCTGGGAAAGGCACAGTCCAGAGGGTGCTTCTCCCACTCACAGCCCCCACGGGACAGGACAGCAGCACACTCCCACCCAGCAGAAGAGGCAGGTTCAGAGCTCCCAGTGTGACTCTGGCCTCCCTGGGCTCAGCAGACATCCCAGGGGTGACCCACAAGCTCCTACCTTCTCCCCATTGGGGTTTCCAAGAACATAGCAGCCCATGATGTGGATGATATTTGGTTCAGGATTGACTTTACTCATCAGCCGGCTCAACCTCTTCCAGAAGCTGGAAAAAACAGAACACGTTATTAAAAAATAAAAAATCTCTCTCCTCATAGACATGATTAATGCCAAGGATGTGCGCACACACCACTCAGACAGGGCCAAAGGTTTGTAGCCTGGACAGGAAACTGCTCAGGAAGAGCCATTGGATCTCACACGAGAAAGGACAGAGGCAGAGCCAGGGCCTGAGGAGCAGGTCCAAGCCATGTGGCAGAGAAGAGGAGCAGCCCATTGAGCCAAGGGAGCTCCAAGGTGAGGAGAAGGGAACAAAGTCCCCCAGGAGTGCTTCTGGAGTGACAGTTTTACCAAGCATCCCCTCCAGTTTCCTCTCTCCCATTTCGATCAACGACTGCCCTTTCTGAACACTGGTTCATTTCCAGGGCATGAAATCAGCAGGGAACAGCTGGAGAGATTGTTCTGAGTGAGACAACACAGCCCAGGCAGCCCCATGTCAGCCTGTGCTTGGTGCTGCTCACAGTCACCCCCACTTGATGTGCAGTGACTGTGACCAGGCACTCGGGGCCTGAGGGATGTGAAACACGACCTCCTCCCCTGGGCAGAGGGTTGGAGCAGACTTTGGGGGGGCTCTAAAGCCCAGAAATTCCTCTATGAATGTTCCAACAAGACTGCAGCCTCATATTTCCTCACCACTGCCTCCCAGGGACACACAAGCTGGATGAAGACTTTCACTTCCAAGCTCCCAAACTTTCAGCTGTGTGTTCACAGCTTTCTGCAGATCCCTGATTTATCAGCTTGGGAGCAGCTACGCCTGGGATGTGCTCAGAATCGTGGATGTGCACACGTGCTGGAGAATTCCACAGCCAGTGTTTGTGCGAGAGCACGAGACTGCTGAGCAGATGTTGATTTTAATACTCAGTTCTCATGCCAACAAAAAGTTGTGTAGGAACAGGTTGGTGTACATCCTCTCCCCCACAGCCAGGCGCTGTTAGCCAAGCAAGTTTGAGCCAGCACAAGCGAGTAGGCAGCAAAACAGGCAAACCTCTACTCTCTGCAAGGAGCAGCAAAATTGCTCAGCACATCCAGCTGAAGGCTGGCATGCTAGTGAAAAGCCTCCTCAGTAACAGGCTGGACTTTGAGCAGGCTTTGCAGAGACAAATTCCATTTCCCCCTGGCCAGAGCCAGCTGCGGGGGAACACTGGATTTCTGCCACAGTCACCAGCTTAGCAATGGTATCACAGCACCAGAGGCTCGAGGTGCCTGTTCTGGTTTCTGGTCAGCAAAGCCATTGTTAGGAGAGGAAATATCTTTTTCCCCACCCCCCTCTTTTGACAGTCTCTATCCACAGAGACACTGAACAGACAGAAGCATAAACCTCCTGGTGACAGAGCTGCAGCACTCCAGGGACGAGCTCAGCTCTGCTACCTTTGCTGTTGCCCCTGAATGAGCTGTGAGCTGCTATTTGGTCATCCCCCAGCATCCTCATCCCCTCACCAAGCCACTCCAGCTCCCTTCCCTTCTCCTGCTCCACCACGTGCTGCAAACATTGAGCAAACCCAGCAGAAAAATGCCATGCAAGCCCAGAACACAACACAGCCACTCACAGGATCAGATCTTCCTCCTTCTCCACTTTGGCAAAAGTGGCGACTTTGTTCTTTAACAAGTATAAGTGCCCGGGGCCTCCCTGCAAGAGACAGACAGACAGATGGAAACCACTTTGCACAGGACCTGAGGAAACAAACCCTGGATGCGTTTCCTGTCCTGCCCAGCCATTCCCAGAAGTGCCACAAGGGAGCAGGACAGCCCTGCACTGCGGACACACTCAGGGAACATCCACACACGGGCAGTGTCCTGGGGGTTGGATTCTCTGGTTTGTGCTGTTCTGCGCCCACATCACTCTAGATAGGCACAATAATAGATAAAAAACGCCACTGTGGGTGGCTGGGGAGTAATAGGGAAGACAAGAAAGTCCCTGTCACTTGGGGATGCTGGGGGTGGGCAGAGGAGAGGCTGAGCACAGCAGGGAGAGCAGGCAAGGGCTGGCACTGCAGAGGAACTGGACTTGGGCAGCAGGAGGCATGAATGGACTGACACAGCACCAGGAACATTAAAAGTCACAATCTCCAGGTCAGTGTGCAGCAAAGCTGCTCCTCTGCAGCACTGGGCACGTGTAGGGAGTTAAGTCAGGTCACCTCTCTCACTTCTCATGGAACAGCTGCTGGGGAAGCCCACAGCTGACCACCACCAGGAACAGCAAACTTGGGAAGGAAATCCCCAGCAATCCCCAGATCCAACAGAGCCTGGACTGTCCCAGCCACAGCTCCAGCCTGGCCCTTCTCCTGCATCTTCTGGCTTCCAGCTCCCAGCTGAGCCATCTGCCACTCCGGCCCACCACACACACCACCGCCACTGTCACACTGAAGCTGGATGGAAACTGTAACTATGACATTGCAAGTGCTTGTTCCTGTCTCTGGAATCCTTTCAAGGTCTCTGCCGGTGCTGGTTTGCTTGGGGCTCCTTGAGAGAATCAGCCCAGCTCTCAACTTGGCCTCACTAAATCAGATTTTATTTCCTGCTGTCATAGCAACTTGAGACTGCTCCATCTCTGGGAAATGGGAAGTGAAAGCTGTGCCTTGGCAGTGACTTTAATGGAAGCTGACTTTGGAATATTGGTTCCTCTATGTCAGTTTCCCCATAGAAAAAGACAAATTTGTAACAAATCACCCAAGTGTTTAACAACTTTCATGTACCTGGCAAAATATCAGCATCTTCCAGATTTTGCAGCCTTTCCGATAGATGTTAAGTTTCTTCTCTATTTCCTCTGCAAAAAAAAAAAAAAACAACAAGCATGTCACCCCAGTGACCCCTGACAGTCATGAACCACGGATGAAGTTCAAAATTAATGAAAATATGAACCATGGACAAAGTTCAAAATTAATCTTATTTCTTTACACTTAGTCCTGAGGGCAGGAAGCTGAGCTGGCAGGGGCTCTCAGTACATGCCATGGATGCTGTGGGGAGCAGGAAGTGCCAGCAGGTGACAGGGCAGAGAAGGGATGGAACAGCACCAGACACTGCTCTGCAGTGACCACGGCTCTGGAGCAGCCCCAGCCCTCCTGGCCCTCTGTCACTGCTCCCACTCCCCACCACAGGTACAATGAACAGGCACCTGCTGCCCTGTGCCTCAGTTTCCCCACCACAAACCATGAGTTCAGCATAGAAAACAGGCCACAGAAGTGAAGATTCATTACAGCAGCACATCCAAGAGCAGCTGACTGACTCTCAGGGGACACTGGGGTGACAAAAACACCTCTGTGAATGGCAGCTGAGGCACAGGGCAGCTGAGTGACTTAAATATTGATGGTTACATTTGTAATGGGCAGGAGATAAGAAAAGGAGGAAACACTCACGTACCCAGGATGTCATCAAAGGTGGCATGTTCATGGTCCTGGAAACCAAGACAGAAGACATATAAAGGTTCACTGCCACTCCACCAGCTCCCTAATATTCACACAGTCCCATTCCCAGGATGTTCTAAGAGCACAATCACACCAACTGATAGCTGCTGGTCACAGCAGCAGTAACTCCCACCCTAAATCCCATTTCAGCACAGAAGCTGAAGACTGAACAGTCCATGAAAACCAAACCCACCCAAAGGCTTGGAGCTGAAACCTGCAGACACATCCAAAGCACAGACTGTCCCTCAGATGCAGTCAACATCAGCAATGCCTATTTCCCTCCTGGCCCGTGTTTTGCAGCCACTCTCTGGCTTCAGCCCTGTCCAAGCTGGCTGACAAACATCTGCACCCCCAACACAGCTGCCTCTGCCACAGCAGGGTCATCAGGACAACTGAACAACCCTCCAAGGAAGAGAGGCAAGAGCAGCAAGGCTCAACCCCAGCAGCACTGCCTGCTGCACACTGACACTGGCCTCGCTGGGCTCTCAGTCCCACCCTCCTTTGCAAATTAAGCGATTAGGAAAAAGAAACCCACGACTCCTCACTGCTGTTTCAGACACCTGCTCAGGCCAGACTCCCAGTGAAAAGTCAGAGCTAAGTTAATGACTGACAGGGATGCCCCACTGCATGTAGGGTGATGGGGTTGGTGGTTCACTGCTCCAAGGTCCTGCTTATCCCAAGGATGAGCATAAGGAGGAGCCCTAAGCCTGGCAATAAACAGCTCTGCCTGTGATCCAGCCTGCCCTGCCTTCCCTTGATAATCCACCCACGCAGCCTGGCTGGGCCTGCAGAGCCCAGAGCCCACGTGTGCCATTTCCACTCCACCCGACTGTTCCACCTAGACCTCAGCCCCCACAAAGCTACCCCAGACCCCAAAACTGGGTTCAACACACCCCCAGCCCCTTCCTGACAGCTTTTCCAAATCACATCAGTGTTTTGGAGTCACCCTAATGGGAACTAGGGAAATAAAAAAGTCTTTATATGACCCTTGTTCTCATCCATGGCAGAACTGGTTTACTTACATAGAGGATGGGGATGATGGAGGGGTCGTCCCTGCGGATAATTGTTGGGACATACTCTGCTTTGGGCACCTTGGAAGAAATGAGCTGCAAAGGGGAAAAAAGGTGCAACAGCATGAGGAGAAGGCAGTAGAGTCTGGACAGAAGCACAGAGGCCATAAAACAGGGCCCTGTTCAGCTGTTCTCAGGTGTTACTCGAGGCAGCAGCTAACCCAGTCCATCCACATCCCAACAGAAGGTGTTCCAGCCCAGAGCACCCCCAGGCCTGCCAAGAACCCCTGAGTGTCCCCATCTCCTTGGCCCCCAACACGTGAGCACACAGCTCTGTCCCACAGGCTGCACTGGGCCCAGAACAGTCTACAGAGGGGAGACTGGGGTGCACAAAGGATGGAGCAGCTCATGCACCGCCATGGATGGCTGTATCCCAGTGAGGATCACTCCTGCACAGCCTCCTCCTGGCTGCAGGGAGTGCTCAGTGCCTGGTGGGACCTGCACAGGGTCCAGCCAAGGGCTGGCACTGCACCAGGCACAGCAGGCACAGGGCTGCAGGCGTCAGACAGTGCCTGACAACTCTGGCTGAAGCCTCAGCTGGCTCCAGCAGCACCAGAGCCTGAACTCTGTTGTGATTCCAGCCTCTCCACTCCTCTGCTGTGGGAGCAGAGCTGGCAGTGGTGCTCAGGGTTATTTTCAGGGTTAAGAAGCCTCAGGCTGACTTGGTTCTGTGCTGGTGTCAGTCCTGCTCTGATTTGGACTACAGGTCCCTCCTTCTAGCTTTCTTTCAACACATTACCCCCAGCAATAACAGATCTGAACCCATGTCATGCCTTTGATCATCTCTGAGTGACCCTCACAGACACCTGAGGCAGTGCCTCTACAACAGACTTCCCATGAAGATCCTGAACACAGCAGCACTGAAAGCACAGGCAGAGCATGAGCTGCAAACTCTCACCATTATTTTTGGTGGAATAAAGTCTTCTCCGTCACATGCCATGGCTTCAAGTTCCTTTTCTGCTTCCCAGTTCAAGTCAAAGTCACCATCCAGAGTCCCGCAGGAATCCTGAAGGTCATGGCCTGCCAGAACACAAGGAGCATTACAAGGGCAGAACAGCCTTCCCCACTCCATCCTGCCTTGGCAGCTTCCTCACAAGAGACGCCACGACACTCGTGCCCTGTGTCACCCACAGAGTGACAGACACCACTCTGGGGCTGGTGTCTTCAAACAGACAAACACGTAACAAATGAAGAGTGCACAGAGAGCTCACACCATGTGTCACAGAACTTCATCACTCTTGCAGTCACCAAGCTTGGTTTTCAAATGCTAAGTCACAACAGTCACCCTGTCACTCCAGAAATGAGGAAGGAGACAGAACACAGACAGGCTCTCTACACTTCAGCACTGCCAGGCTGACAACCAAAAGTCCAAAGACTTCAAAGCTGGTCTCCTTGTAGTAATTACTGCTCTGACTACATCTTTTGACAGATTATAAAGAAAATCTGCCTTGTTGGTCAGACTGATCCTGGCAGAGAAGTCTTAGAGCGTGCGTGAGGACAGCTGCAACAAACACAGTCATATTGCAACAGTAGACTTGAACTTGCTCTCCAAATTGACCTTACCTGTTGGCCTTCAATGTCTCCTGGGGAAAAAAAACATCTGGAAGGAATATAATTGACCATTAAAGGTTAAAAATAGAGATTGTTGCTGGACTGATGAAAGAGAACCAAGGTGCCACTGTTTGTGCCTTTGGGGATGTCCGAGTGTCACTGGGCAGTGCCTGGAGCCCGTCTAAACCACGGCTTTCCCATGGCTTTTCCATCTGCCTCCGGGCAGCTGAGGGAGCAGGGAGGAGTCAGACTGCCAAACAACAGGGTCATGTTTTGAACCTGGCCTTTCAAACACCTCCCCCTGCAAACTGGGTCTTCTACACCTAGCAGGCCCAGATCTCATGCTTACCTGGTAGATCAGGTCATTTCATTAGTGAAATGCACTTCAACATGGGCAAACTCATATCCACCAAGCTCCTGCCTACAGGCTTGCAATAAAATCTGTGTAAAACAGCCATTCCCTTTATAAGAATACAGTGGGAAGATGCTGGCATTCCTTCCTGTAAATGAACACAACAGCATCTCAGTCCCCTCAAGCAGAACATGGCAGCATTACTGGGGATTCCCAGAGGGATTCCTGGCAGCCCAAATGAAGATCAGATTGCCCCAAGCTATCACCTGTGCAGGAAATCAAAGCTCCATCTCATCAGCTGTGTTCTTGAGCTATTCCAGGCTAGGAAAGAGCTCAGAAGGGGCTCCTGCAAGGGAAGCCACGTTAGCCCCACTATGGTGAAAGTAGCCTTGGACTGGTGAGCTTCCAGAGAGGTTGTTTTGGTGCCAAGAAGATAAGGGATGATGGGAACAGAGGGCTGTAAGAGAGCTGTACCACTGGGTACCCTTTGGCAACTGCTCAATAACCTGAGGTTGGATGAGTGGTGCTCTACAAATAAATACAGGTACACACAGATGAACAGGTACATACACCTGGAGCGTTACCTGCTCCGATCTCAGGAAACTAAAAAAGGATCACAGACAGGACAGAAGGGCACAGAGGAGTTACTCCAGTGGGACTCCAGTCAACAACTGCTGGAGGGTTTGCCCACAGGAGGAAGCTCAAAGGACTCAGAACTCACTTTCTCGAGAGTCATGGAAGGAATCAGCTTTGATGGGAGTCGGGTCACTCCAGGACCTGCTGAAGCTCCTCTCACGCCGTTCGGCAAATGCTAAAGGATAAAACCAGAGCACGACATTAACAGATCCCAAAGCACCTCTGCTGCTGCCAGCAAACAAATCATCCAGCAGATTGCCACCAAAGCTACACATCACAGACTTCCCTGGGCTGCTCCTTCCACTTGCAAAACGTGAGTCCTTTCCACACAGCAGAGACAAAGTGCCCACTTGTGCACAGGACGGGACGTGGAACACAGAAAAAGGACAACACTTGATGGTCTCTCCTTAAATGCACACAGCTCAAACCTCAGTTTAACCAAGGCCATTCCAGTGTCCCAGCGTAAGTGCTCGGACTCCAAGGCCTCACAGAAACATGCACTGCACAGCTAATAACACCTGCATGGCCAGAAGAAGGCTGTAGCTCTCCAGTCAGTTCTCCCTTCACGTTCTACCGGCATCCCAGTCGGAGTTGGACCAAACAGCAGGGAGCTCATGCTTTCTACATTTTGTTGCAAAAGAGGCAATCCTTCAGCCTTTGCTTGCCTGCACTCTTGTGAGCACTACTCATGGCCTTTTTTTCCTCCCAAGGAGCGTTTTATTGTTTGCACTGGCATTTCCCAAGCACAATCCAGGGAGCTTGGCTCAGACGGCTGCACCGCAGGCAAATTCCTGGGAACTGGCAACCACCACATCTGACTTGGCAAGCCCACGTAAGAGCCATTATGCAGGGATTAACAGCCACTTTTGGGCACTAATACCTATTTCTGGTGGCAGACAGAGTCTGCAGCAGGGAATTGAGTAACAGCAGCACAGGAATTCATTGCGGATCAGCATCACAAGAGCAGCCTGTCACCTGCTGAAGTGTGTCCAGGGTGGGTGTCTGGGGAGACAAACCACCAGGTCTTCAGGTGATCCTCAGCTTTCAGTTAAACCCAGGCATTCAGCTACTGTGCACAGGAAGAAAGCTTTGAAAACATGACCCAAGAGTTCCTGAGGCAGAGACACGCCTGGGCTTCCCGGAGGTGAGCCCTGTCCACGTCAGGCAGTGCTAACTCAGATGCCAGTGAAGACTCTGGAAAGGGCAAAGCTCTTTGCTGATCACTTCCCACAGCATATGAGAAAGGAAAGAATGCAAATTGAACTCAGCAGTGCTTTGCTGTGGGCACTCTGTACATGATGCCTGGCCAGGGAGTGGGAAGAACAAGCTGTTTTCTCTTCTGGAGCAATCCTCAGCTCTCAGGAGCAGGTCACAGCACTTTCACAGCACTAACGGAGTTGCCCAACCAAGTTTTGGAGCATTACTGCCTTCCCCAGGGAAAGGGCACTGCCATTTTGCAGGCCTAAGAGGTGATTTCTTCCCCAGTGAGGCACAACACACCCTGATTTTCCCCTTGCTCCAATCTCTTCCCTGATCCTGTTCTTTCTTCCTTCCACCATCCTCTCAGTTCCCACCAGGCAACTTTCTCCCAGGTCCTGCTGTGGGACATGGGAGGAGGGGACAGCCAGCAGTCTGTGTGGCACATGGAGCCACAGCTGGTCACAGCTGGTCACAGCTGCAGAGAGAAGCCAGGCAGCTCTGCTGGACTCCCAGCCCAGGTTCTCCTCACTGGCCTCCACGCCAGTGATCACCAAAATCCACACAGGGGACAAGGATGCCGCGGCTTTCCTTCCACACCTTGCACCAGAGATGTCCCACAGCCACAGCAGAGGGTTCCTGGGAACAGCCTCCAGGCTGCTGCAGGCATCCACACATCCTGGACACCCGGCCTTCTTGTTTGTAGGGTAAAATGGCACCAACAGGTCAAATCCTCTCTCCAGCCCAAAGCCAGGTCCTTTCAACGCACATCTGCACATGACAGAATTCCCAGAAACTCCACAAACCCAGCTCCTCACAGCCACACTTCCAGGTGCTCACTTACTTTGTGCTTTAACCCTTCGGCTCCCCACCATGCGGAGGTGCTTCCGAAAATTCCTGAAAGAAAGGCCAAACACAACCTTTGAGAAAGGTGACAAAGCAACACCTGGGCCCAGCAGGACTGAAAACAAGGAGGAAAAAGATAAAATGGAGATGATGGCGTATTTCCTTCTGGGCATTCCAAAGCTAGAGGCCAGGTCCCCAACCTGCAGTGCCTCAGTGCTGGGGATGGTGATGTTTGTTGAGTGGGGCTGTTCTGAGCTCCCTGGGCTGGGGGTTCAGGGCAAGTGGGGTCCCACAGGGCAGCCCCCCGCTCATGGCTGCTTTCTCTTTTCTCTGGTTAAGGTTTACCTGTGCTGTATTTGCTGAGGACACCCACTGCCCATGCTGGCAGTGTTCCCTCTTTTCCTGGTAAAGAGCAGTAACTGCTGCCCTCTCTCCAGCAGGAACGTGGGGTACCCAGGCTCTGCACACACCATGCTCATGGCTGTGCTCATTCCCAAACACAGCAGCTCCTAAACTCCCTCCCGTGCTGTTGATAACCATGCAGCCTGTGCTGCTCTCCAGGCAGAGCTGGGGAGACCAAAGCAGGCTCTCCCTCCTTGCACAGCACAGTTCAGTGCTGCTGCATGTCCCCACGGGCCTGCTCTCCCCATGTGCTGCCCTGCCCTGGCCTCACAGGCAGGTCCAGAGGGGCTGCAGAGCACACAGCTCCAGGAGAAAGCCTTGGGGAGCAGCTGCACCCCAGAGCCAGGTCTGTGTGAAACAGAATGTCCTGGCCACTCCTGAGAGACCATGGCAAAGGGACTCGGTCCAGCCCCTCCGAGTGCAAGGGACCAGTTTCTCTTGGTTTCTCATCACTCACGAGGCAGGAACAGGACAGGAACAAACAGGACAGCAGAAGAGACAGGGAGAAGCAGCATCAAGAGAAGTGTCACCTCTCCATGAAGCCTATTTAGTGACTGTGGCTTCACCCCACAGTGCAGCCCCAGGATGACAGAGAGCACTGGGCAGCCTGCACGGAGTGGGGGAGCTTTGCTGGATTCCTTGTGCCCCCCAACACACAGGGCAAACACCAGGCAACAGAGACCACAGCTGGTGAAAGGGGTAAGTCACAAGTTGTCTGGCTCACACACAGGTTAGTGGGATGAGTAAGGACATGGTATAACCATGCAGATGCTTTAGCAAACTGACTGGACCAGAAGACACTTCTAGCACTGACAAGAAGCTGCTCAGAGAAATCCAGATACATCTGCTCCTGTCCAGGAGATCCACACAAACACAGTCCTTGTGGGACAGCACTTCACCCACGTCACCTCCTGCACTTCCCCACTTTGGCCTGGGATCCCTTGTTGTAATCAGGCTCCAAATTCAGCAAGAAGCAAAACCAGCAGCTGGGAGCAGCATCACTCCATGCCAAACTTCCATCTGCGCTTGGGCTATTAATGTTTCCCAAAAATTTATTTTATCTCTACTTGGCTACATGAAGATTCACTGCTGTGGATCAGACAAGTGCCCCTTTGGACACATCACTGGCCTGGCTCTCTGTACAAAGCCTGCCTGGGGTGCACCATCACTGACAACTGGGTCTGTCTTACAGTGCATTAGATTAAAATCCAAATAAATACAACATTTTAAGGGAACCAGGGCTGTTCTTTACACAAAAAGGTCTTAGACATATGTCAGATGGAAATCTTTATGATCTGTTGTGAGCCTGAGATCACACCAGACACTGAGCACCAATGTTAATTGCCCAAAGCCACCGTCACATTCTTTGGGCTTTTGGCATTTTGGAGTAAAATCCACCTTTCTGTTAGATGTTCAGCTGTCCTCTGCACAGAGGAGTTTCTTCAGACCCTGGGGGCAGAGGGATAAAGCAGCCTTTGCCATGGAAGAAGGTTGCTCCCAGCTGCCTGGACAGCTTGGGCTCTCCCATGAGAGACCTAAATACTGTCTCCTAAACACTGCTGAGAGCAGCTTCAAGGGGAATCCAGCTGTTCAAGGTTAACCACTGCACTAAATCTCAGAGAATGGGACAAAGGCCTTTTGCTCCATCTCTTTTCTTCTAGAAGAAACAGCACTTTGGAAAAGAAGTGTAAGTCTGAGATTGCCTCTTAATGTGGCCATGCTGTGAATATCTAGATCCTTCTGAGGGCTTCTTGCAGCTGCCTGGCTCCTCAGGCTGCTCTGTGTCTGCGTATCAGTGTGGCCCTGGGGAAGCTGCAACCAGCTGTGTGAGCAGTGGGGCTCCCCAAACCTGCCCAGCCTTCCTGCCTGGCTCCTGCAACTGCACCCAGAAACCCTGTGGCATCCCTTGATCACTTCCAAGATCCCTTCACCCATCATGACACAGCCAGAATCCCTCAAGTTTCAGCGACGAAATCTCCTTATCACTCTCTTTTCCAAACACTCTCCTCCAGTGTGCCTCATGGTCTGCATGACCCCATGGCACCTCCAGGGTCTCCATGCCAGGTATCCCTCCAGGGTCTCCATGCCAGGTATCCCTCCAGGGTATCCATGCCAGGTATCCCTCCAGGGCATCCATCCCAGCCAGAGGGGCTCCAAGACACTGCAGTCCCACTCCACACTCCGCAGCTCTGCCTGCAGTGGGTCACCACACTCTGCCCACCACTACCCAAACTCCTGGCAGCACCTCTCACATTCCCTCTCTGGCTGCTCCTGCAGTGGGCAAAGCCCTGGGCATCCCTCACTTCATAGGCAGCATCCCTGTGGCCACACCACACAATCCAGCCTCCCTGGACACCAGGACTCAGCACTGAAGGGGCCGTGTGAGAACAGCTGAACCCTGAAACACCCACGAAGGGCTGCACAACGAGCACCCAAACCCACAGCGGGGTTCTCCTGGCAGGAGAGAGCTGAGCTCTGCCAGCAATCCCTCTGGCCAGAACCCCAGCCCTGCTGTCCCAGCTCCTGTCTGGGACACGACAGACACAGCCAGGCCCCCTGCCCTGCCCTGCCCTGCCCCGCAGTGTGCACAGCAGGAGAAGGGACACGCTGGACACAGCTCGGGTGACTGTCCTCCCTCCTGACTGCACAGCCCCACCAAGGCACACAGCTGCTCCTGTACTCACAGCCCACAGGAACAAGCCAATTTCTAACCAAGACTTGCCTCTGCCCAACGAGTTTTGAGAAATCTCTCTTTTTAAAGATACACTGTCTATTTGTTTAGAGTGTCTTTAGTTTGGATTTTTATTTCTCTTTGTTATTGATGAGAAAAACTCACCACCCTGAAGTTCCAAAAAAAAAAAATTGCCTGGCAATTTCTCAGTTAAGAAAACCTGATGTTTTTCTCCCACTTGGTTTTGAACAGCGCTGAAGTGATCATGGCAGTTTTTAACCAACGACACAGATGCTGTGTTACCCTTTTTAGTAGGCTGCCACAAGCCTTGGCACATTTAAAAAACCAAACCAGTTCTGATTCCTTGTATGAGTAAGTGATGTGCCATAGGAAGCCTGCAGAAGGAAACCGGGTCTTTCTGTAATACCTGGACAAGGAACCAGTCCCCATCCACTTTTATTTCCCTTCTATTATTGAAAAAAGAGATTTAAAAATAGATTTCTGGTCACTAGAGATGTCAATTTTGCCTAGGTCTCAGATTTTTGAGGTGCATTTGTAGATGTAGCAACAGTACATACAGTATTCATCTAACCTCAAATTCCTGCCTGTGGCAGGGGAGTTGGAACTAGATCATATTTTAGGTTTCTTCCAATCCAAGCCATTCTGTGATGATATGAAATTCCAAGTTGGAACGGGGAAATTTTGTCTTTAATTTTTAAAGTATGTATTTTCCTGCCTGAGGCACAGATCGTGTATATTATATCTGGAAGGCTAAAAGCAACTTGACAGTGTTCTTTAAGAAGATGGAGATCAGCTATCCTGAGCACCATTCACCTCCACAGCTCCAGCAGAGCCACTGCCAGTGTCCCTAGGACAGCACAGAGACAGGGACAGCCACGGTCAACGCCACCAGGGTTCAGTACTGACCCCAAGGGCCCATGCAACACCAGGTCACAGCTACGGGAGGGAAGGGGCCCTACCTCTGGATAAGAGCTGCAGAGTCATTCTCTCGTTTCCGTCTCTTCCTCTCTGCGTAGCCCCTGAACGCCCTGGGAAACCATTTCAAGCCATTAACCAAGTCCACAGCTTGGAAGTGGAGAGGACACGGGACACACAGAGGGAAGCTCTCGGCAGACAGCAGAGCCTGAGCTGCCCAGGGGGCCGGGCAGCACCGGGGTCAGGGCCGGGCAGGGCACTCAAACCGCAGCTCCTCACTCCCTAGGGCTGCTCCTCAAACACCAGAACACGGCCCAAAGGAGCAACCACCATCCCTGCTCTGCAGAACAGACCTGGGAGCTGCAGGCACACCCCCTCTGCACACCAGCACCGAGAGGGACAAAGGGTGCCACCAACTGAGGGCTGCACTCGGAGGATGAGGATGGTTTGGTGGGATCCATGTAGGCCTACCAGGTGTAGCCACCTAACCTCCTGCCAGCTGACAGACAGCCCCTAGCACAGGGAAAGCACGAGTGAATATGATGGACAGGAGAGGAGAGTTTATCCAGGACACCAACAGACAAGGAAATAAAAAAATTAAGATTATACTTACGAGATGCTAGAGATTCCAGGAGATGCAGGGAAAAAGAGAGAGAAGAGGAATTCATTAGTGTTCAGCCCCAGCCACCATTCTGAGGGAATTCTCACTCCAGAAGGAATATTTCTTGTTCAGTGGAAGGAAATTGCTTTTTAAATTAAACATTTCTCAGTGGTGAGACTCCTCCTTGACTGAGCTCAATCCTCCCTGGGGCAGGGCTGACATGTGGCTTGGATGCAAACTGAGCTCCACGTAGACCCAGAGAATGTGCAGATGTACAAGAGCTGAGTGCGGCCTGTCCGGCTGCACCACCACGAGCTCCTGGAGCAGGGAGAGCTGCTCCCACCACGACAAACACTGCTGAAGCTGGCTCAGGCTGCCTGCTCCATGAAGGGAGCGGGCACAGCAGGATGAAAACACTGGAGCAGAGGCCAGGGGACCTGCGAAGCTACCCCAGCACCTTGGGAGGTGTTTCTGTGTCACTTCCAGAGGCAGCACAGAAGCTCCAGAGATGTTAACCAAAGAGCCACATCAACCAAGGGAGTTGTGCTCCTCAAGGGTTCCCTCAGGGCACCATTCCCCAAACCAATGTTCCCCAAACCCCCATGTTGGCCTTCGAGCCTGTAAGCCCAGCCATGGGCCACCATCCTGCAACAAATCTGCCCAGAAAATACGAATTCGGACAGCAAAGGCTGTGTACAAATGTGCTGATTTTGCACATGGTTTGTGGGTCAGATCAGAACTGCGAAACACCATTGACTATTATCAGCCAGGAGTTTTAAAGGGTTTTTTTCTGGGGGATGCAGCTATCCCGCTCCTCAACTCCAGATCCAGCCCTCCCTGCATCAGTCCTTCCAGGTCTGATCCCATCTGGGTTATCCCAAGAGAAATACTCAGCCTCTTTTCGGGATTTGGGGAGGGAAAAGAGCAAGGGAAAGAAGAAATTTCAGAGAAGCAAGAGCTCAAAAAGGACACCAGATTAGACAAGAAGAACACAGAGAGAGCGAGAGAGCTGAGGGTGTCCCAGACACTGGAAGAAGCACACAGGAAAAAGGTGACAAGGCTGGGGAAGGGCCTTGGAAGGCAGAACAGTGTCTCGTTTTCCTCACTGCTTGCCTTGGTTTTCCAGTCAGGTAGGAAATAATTGAAGCCAGGAAGGCAGCACTCCCTGGCAAGCTGGGTACAACCTGGAAGCAAGGCTTCCCTTACTCTCTTCAGCCCTTTGAGAGCTGCCTCCTCCCAAACACAGCACCCAGGAACCCGCATGGAGCGTGGAGGGAAAGGCTCCTCCTAACTCACATCCCTTCATACTTTGCAGGGGTTTTACTGACACCTTCTTCACACGTGCAGATCAGCACAGAGCTGCAGGGCTACATCTTATCCCAGAGGGAGGCACCTCTCTGGAGTGAGGGATGCAGGGCAAGCCTGGAATAACCTTCCCTTGGGAAGTGGGTGCAGCAGAAGTGGCTGGTGGAGGTCTCAGCTGGTGATCCCACAGGAGCCTCACTCTGCAGAGGCAGCCAGGCCACAGTGTCACAGACAAAACCAGGGAAGCAGAGAAGAGCTGGGTAGCCCAAGGGGTTAAAGAAGGTAAAACCAAACAAATGAGAGCAGTAGGAAAGAACGAGTAAGTGGGAAAGAAAATTAACAAGAGACAAGTTTCTCTCTTTCTCACCCCTGGACAGTGATGCCAAACACACAACTCCTGCTCCAGGCTCTCAGCTTAGAGCAGTTGAGTCTGGAGTCTGAGATACAGAACAAAAGCCACAGCAGTGGTTTCACTTACGCTTGCATAGTTGTAGTAGCAGTGTGAAAACTGAAGAGGTTCTCTTTTGGGAACCAGGTTCGTATGGGGACATCATCTGCAAGAGAGAGAGAGCAAAGCCTGAGCACCCAGAAGGCACAGACATCCTTCAGCCACATTTCCTTCCCAAGCTCTTTCTCTCAGGACTTTCCTTCAGCATCCTGCCCTGACTGAACAGGAGTTCAAGTCTCATCCTCCTCATATAAATGCACACTGCCACCAAGTGTTCTGTAAATTCGTGCTAAGCCTGTCTATCAGGCTACTAAGTGAAGAATAAAAGCTCTATCTTAAGCATTGGAGATTAGAATAATCCAGGAATTACAGAAGTGACATTTGAACTACGAAAAAAACACAGGGAAAAGAAACATTTTTCATTAAAAGCGTTTTCCAGCCTTCGCCTTTTCCTTTATACCATTGATTTAAACTGTCCCATTCCTCCAGTTCTTTCTGATACAGCCCAGCAGAAGATGAAAAGCATTTACCTTCCACTCAGACCTGTAAGCCTGAAATATCCTCTCTTTTTCTGCCACTTAAGTTTCAATAAACCCCTCTCACCTGCTCCTGGTGACTTGGCCTTCAGGAGTTCCTCTGGTTTGGAAGTCAAACCAGCCATCAGCTCCACAAGCTGCAGGTAACTGAGCTGGTATAGTCACCTCTCTTTGTAAACTGTCCTGCCCAAACCAGTTGTGGATTTTTTCCTAATTCCAGGGCATTAGGACACCTCATCATCTTCATGGAACTACCACTAAGACAAAAAGCAAAATAAGCCACCAATCATGTGTGTGGTGACCAGGAGGAGGAACCTGCCCAAGCGGCAGCTCCTGCTGAGAACTCTCAGGCTGGAGTCAGGCAGGCAGGGAATGAGAGGGGTATTGAAATCCACTGGCACAGCACTTGTGAGATCCCAGTGCACTGGATTCCTGGGATTGGGGGCTACCTGATTTTCCATCTTGCTTCACACCCAGTTTGTGGCTCCCTTGCCTAATGCCTTGCCCCATGTTGCTGACTGTGTCTTGCTTCAGTCATTCCAGTCTTCAGCTCTAATCATATTTAATTTTTGGCATTGTCAAGGTATTTTTAACTCACTTTTGCTGGTCCAAGCCCAGTCAAACTCCACATGCCCACTGCAGGCATAATTACTACAGACCAGCTATCTTACCAAATGTTTTGTACAGATCATCATATCCTACAGATTATTCCCTGAAAGTACAGAAAGTGGCTGCAATTACAGATGCAAAAAATGCTAACTGCAGCTGGGGAGCCTTCATCTGAAGTGCAGCCTCCAAGAAATCTATAGAAATCTGTACCAGACACTCCTTCTCAGCTCACAGTTTACGTCAAGTCTTGTTTAAAGGCACCCCATGGAAATATATATGTTAAATGAAACTGCATTCCAGGATGCTAAAGACTTCTGATGCAGTCCCAAAGTCTGCTCTCCTCCAAAACACAGAGACAGAAGCAAAGCAGAACAACTCGGCCCGTAAATTAATTACTTGTTTGAAGCCTCCAACTCACAGAAGTGGCGAAGGAGAAGTTGTACAAATTCCCTTTCAGCCAGCAATTCTGTACAGGCTTCTCAGGGACTACTCATCTCAAAGGACTGACAATCTCTTGATGTGTTTTACAGCTTTTAAGCCACAAGCTTTGGTTCAAAGCAGAGCTTATGAACAACAGCTAATATCCTTAGGGGGCTTTGCCTGCACCATCGCTGGGAGCCTTCTCTCCTTTTCTCATAGACTGGAGTTAACTTAGGAAAAATATCCCTGCCCTCCACACAGCACTCAATGGAGAATAAAGGATTTGGGACCCTTCAGAGGGAGGAACATCAGCAGTGGAGCTCACAGGTGGGGACTGGGCAGCACAGCTCAGGTCCAGAGCTCGCTCACCAAATTAAAATTCAGATTATGGGTATGGCTGCTGCTGCCAGGAGCAGGCAGCACATCCTTTCTGGCCAGGCAGTGCAGCTTGTTCTCCTTTCTTGTCACCATCAACTGTGAGGAAACAGTGGAGGAGCCAGGGGCCTGGTAAGACTGGAGGGACACCACCACCACATGCAGCATCTCCAGCCATCTCCCAGTCACCCAAATCCCAGCATCTCTGTCCATCAGTGGGTGTGTCTGTATCAGATGCTGGGAGCAGCCCAGGAGATGACAGCTTGTGCTTCCCTGGAATGGTGTCAGGCATCAGAAACTCAGCATCAAAATCCGTATTCAGTGATGCCAGTGGGGCCTGGCTGCCTTAAGTGTTGGTTTGCAGCAGCAACTTGTCATGTAAATGCAAACAGAAGCAGCACTGTCAAGTGAACCCCTGGGGAAATCAGCCTCTTCTGCCTCCACTCCTCTCTGCTCCCTTTTCCCTGCTAGCCGGGCAGGAAGGACATGCCAGGGAATTCTTCTTGCAACCTGTGGCACTTGTGCTGTTCGGTTCTCAGGTTATCTCTGAGTGGCAGCACTTGGATAGAGAGTGCAAAAGAGACCAAGCTGAGGGAACTCTCCTTCCACGGTGCCAGTGCTGGGATGGAATTTGGGCTTGGAGACACAGCCCTGCCCGTGCAGCCACACAGCCAGGACCCAGAGGGGTGAGAAGCACTGAGGAGAGCTGCCAAAACATGGAATGCCTATGGGGGCATCCACAGCTCCTGCACTGGCCACTCTGTTCCCATTTAAGTAACTACTCTGACACATCTTCAGAAAGACAAATCTCCACATTGATGACTGGCCCCAATGAAAATGGCTGCCTGCTTGAAAACAGATACTGAATTCCAAGGCCCAGTGACAGCATCTCCCTGCAGGAACAGCCAGGACGTATTTTCCAGCAAACACAGCTCCAGCTATGAGTTAAACATCTCCATTAATGATGTGGAACTTTCCCTTGGTTCTGCATCAAGTGACTTCCTTCAGTCCCACAGTGCAAAGTGCAATTCTGATTTGTCCAGGTGTGCTGGTTTGGGCTGGAATAAAGTTAATTTTTTTCACAGGGGCTGGTATGGGGCACATGCAGTGTCTGATGTGAAACCGAAAAAGTCCCAAGGAACAATGCTTAAAAATCATGCACAGGATTTCATAGGGCTGTAGTTTTTCCACACATTTCATAATCAGCTATTTTTTCATTACTATTCTACAGTTTAGGCCATATATTCATGTAGCTACATAATTTCAGGTATCTAGGCATGAAAATATGGTCCAGGACCCAAACTTTTCATGATTTTACCTGTAGTAAAAACCATTGTAATATTTACTGGAAAACTATGAACCCAGGAAAGCTGGACAGCTTGATCTCCACAGTCCTTATACACAGTTTCTTTTCAAGGAGAAAACCCTGACCTTTCCTGGCCAGACTCTCTGCTCTAAATGCCTTGATGTGTGTTTACAGAAAAAATCAGACAAATTAGGCCAGACTCTGCCAGCCACATACAGGCAAAGACGGACTGCATATCAGTCTACAATTCAAAGCACACAGACTGTGACATATATTTGATTAATGGTTCAGTTTTTAAAGACAATGGTTTTGTTTTTTTTTAATGTAATTGAATAATTACAAGCCCTATTCCCTGAGAACATTGAGCAGGGAAGAAAGCAGGGCATAAAGTCCAATACTGTGTTATTTGCTAGTATTTATGGGAAGTCCATGAGGTGGCACTACATGAGTGGCTTCCAGCCCTGCAAACAAGCATTTTGGGAACACGCCAAAGTAAAGCACACCACAACCTGAGGCTCCCACAGAGCAGCTCACAAAGATTTCCCCTGCCCAGCAAGAGGCAGAGAGCGGATCCTGCTCTGAACTCCCTCTGGGATGAGCATGGATGTAGGGCTTTGACAAAATCCTTCCTGTCTTGCTCTTCCTCCACAGAAAAGGAGCTCATCGAGCTGCATGAAGGAGTCATGAAAACCACCCAGAGCAGCTGCTGATGAGCAGGAGCTTGGACGAGCTGGCCTTCAACTGAGCTCAGCTTATTTCAAACTCCTCCTTTGACAATCCCTTTCCAGGAATGCTGGCCCAAGGTACCAGAAGGGCCCAGGATCAAAACCCCTGTGCTAGGGTGTCACCTTTCGTGTCACCCAGCGCTCACTTACCAGACACTCGATCGACACTGTACATCCTCTCCAGCCTTTTCCTGTGCCACCCAGCCTCGCTGGGTGGGTGCTGCTCCAGCTCAATGGACTGCTGGGAAGGAGCAGCCAGCCTGGTGCAGTTGGGGCACTCCTTGGAGCCCTGGCGGCCGCCTGGCCAGGCCTTGCAGTGCCGGACGCCGTGCGAGCCGCCGGCGCCGTGCGCGTGGTGGCCGTGGTGATACTCCTCGTGGGCAGCCCCCTTCATCACCACCAGTTCCATGCTGTCATTCTCGTGCTCCGACAGCATCGGCCTCTCGCCGGAGATGGTGTAGACTCGTGGCTTCGGGCCCTCGCTCGGCATCTTCTCTGCCTGCTCCTCGGTGAAGCTCCTCTCGAATTTGCCGTCCGAGATGACCGAGAGCCTGCGCTTGTTCTGGGCCACCTGCTGCATCTCAGGGGAGTCCTCCTGCCCGATGTAGGAGTCTGCTAGCAGGTGATCTGAAACAAAAGGCACATGTTCCCTAAAGCAAAGCCCCACAGACACTGGCAACTTCAGGAGGCTCTTCGCTACTGCTGTGTAGGGGAGACAGATACAGGAGGTCTCCACAGGAACCGTTTCAGATGAACGTGCGCCCATCACCACCTTCTAAACCTCCAGAGCAGGCATGGAAATGAGAGATATTCTCACAGAGAAGCCCAATATTTTAAGCATGTGTGGCCACCAAACAAGGCTAGAAGCAAACGCTGGCCTCATTGCGAAGCCTGAAAATGCTGTCATGCAAGACAGTCAGCTGCAGCCCTGTTCAGCCACGTGAGGGCTACGGAGCTGGTCACAGTCCGCAGGACAAGGAGCAGCACCACCTTCTCCAAGTGCCAAACTCTGAGTGTTCGGTGCTCTGAGTTCTTTCAGAACACTGGCAAAGGGGCAAACCAACAAGGTTTGGGGTTTTTTTTTCCCTCCTGATTTTCTGCCAGGTGGTTTGACATGAAAGAAATGCAGCAAGACTTCAGCTGACAGCTGCAGCACAGCACCCCGCTCCCGGCACGCCCCGGTCCCACAGATGGCCACGGCACGGCCCGTGGGAGCTGTCCTGAAGGAAAACACAGCCGCTCCCTTTGTAGGGTAGGAAGATCGAAAGGAGAGAGGCCCATGAGTGCAACTATCTTTGGAGCCCACACACTGGATGAAGTGCCAGGAAATCTCAGCATTTCCATGGCAATTCCATGCATGAACCCAACAGTAGCTCCCACCCACCTGCTAATCCTTTTTCAAGTGGCTGTTAATTACCTCTTACACTTCCCTTCAGATGGGAAGCAGCTCAAGGACTGGCAAAAAGGCTCAGCAGGGAATGCATTATTTACGTGACTACTACCCAAAAAATGAAATCACTAGTGTCCAGCACAGACAGAAGCACTTAAAACAGAGGCAGAAAGAAAACGTAAGCCTTTACTTCAGTAACTATTTAAGGAACATAATTTCTTTAGCTCCTGAATCATGACCTGGAAGAACTCGTCCACAATTTGAAGGCTTGGCTACCTTGCAACTGGCCACAAAGTGAAGGAGGAAGAGGAGAACGACCTCTGGACAAGAGCGGTGGTGTATGTGTGTAACACGGACCTCTCACTGCTGCCACACTCTGCTGCCTAGGAAGTGCTCCTGTGCCCCTCTGAGAGGAGCCCTCCCAAGCTCAGGTCATGCACTGTCAGCTTCTGAATCTGAAATCCATCCTGGAACATGCTCACATTGCTTTCTCCACCCTCCCCAGTTTGCAACCAGAACCAAGCTGGAACAGGTACAGGGTGTCACCCTTATCTCATTTTTCTGCTTGAGATACAACTTCCTCCAGCACCACTAGGAAATAAATCTGTCTCCGGCCACTCTGCTCAAGAAGTGACTCAGGGCCGTTCAGGCTGACACAAGTCAGGTTTCCTTTCATTTGTCTCCTCACAGTCTCTGGATACTGGAGCTAGCAGCTCTGTGCCTCCTGGAGCTGGCCAGGAGGAGACACTGTAGGAGTCCTGAAGAAAGAGCTGTTTGACCCTTTTGAACCCGCAGCTGATGCTCTGTCCAGGCTCCACATGAAGTCAAAAATCCATGCCCAGGTGTAGTGAAGGGCAGTGCCCCTCAGACACTGCCCAGGTAACGTGAAAGGCTGGCAGGGCTCTACTTGCCCCATTGTCAGTGTGGGCATCTGCGCCTGCTCCAGGAGGAGCCTGATGGACAACAAGGGCCATTCCAGTGGAAGAAGGTGCTCCACAGGCTGTCATCCAAAAGCCTGAACCCACCTGCAGGTACAGTGTCATAGAACAGTGCAGAGAGTGGTCACAGGCCCCAGAGTCTCTCAAACCACTGTCATCCCTCAAGAGGCAGCACGTCCCCTCCATCTGCTCTGATCCTCCCCAGCTCCAGGATTAACTGTGCTCTAGAGTGGGCATGTCTTGGGAAAACACCACCAAACGACTCCTCGAGATCTGCCAAGATCTGTGCTCACTAACAGTGCCAAGCAAACAATTTTTAAAATTAAAAACAAAGGCCAGCTCTAAGTACTCGTCTCGACTTGTCAAATTTACTAATCTGTGTGGGCACAGTGACGCTACAGATTTCTTAAGACACCACAAAATCGTGGCTGACAGCTGCCCCTGCTCCTCCTGAAACTGATACTTGTATGGAAGATGCACAGCCTCCTCAGAGGGAACACAAAGGAGTGTCACCTTCACTCACACACTGACAGCTCTGGAATTCAGAGATCCAGGAACTCCTGAGCCCTGGGATCTGTGGCTAAATGGAAAAATGAAGTCCCCAAAGCATAATATGCCTGAAAATGCTCATGAGCACAAGAGCAAAGAGACCAATTTCAGTCTCTGTTTTATAAGCACTGAGGTCTGTTCAGCTCCATAAAATTTACAGACACGTAAGGGGGCCATGACTGGTTTCAAGTAAGAGCCCATTTTTTACTGAAATCCTGGCAGGATTGACCAGATATATTTGACATAAACTACCTACCTGATCTAGCACACAAAATGTGAGGATAATTCTTTCTTCCTACTTTACCTGTCCCCTCCTCAAGGTGTTTTCACTCGTTCTTATATAGGAGTTTTCATGATCTACACTACAAAGGGCTGCCAGCACACCAATGTGCTTTCTTTTCGTAAAACAATTAGATAATTCTTCATTTTCATTCAATTTAGCACCTTCAGTAATTACACATTAGAGAAGCAACTTCATATGCAAAGGGAATATGAAGCTTTATTCAAGAGTAGTCGTTAATAGAGAATTTATCTACAGTAAAGAAAATAGTGTGGAAGGAAAAGAGATTCAAATATCCATCATAATGAATTATTGGCCTCTAAAACAGAATCCAGACCATTTCAAGAGCCTGTGCTTTCACATACACGAGGTCACACACACCAGCAGCCCCAGGATGTGACCAGTGACCCTTGTCTGTCAAAGCTTGTCTGTGCTTGCAGTGAACAGGATTCAGGTGCCAAAGCACTGCACCTGTCGCCACAATGGCATTTGAGGTTAATAGTTTGCTTCTGCTAGGAGAGAAGTGAGGCTGGTCCAGGAACCAATGCTGGGTTAGAGCTGAGCCACAGGGATGTTGGGTGAGGAGGACCAAGGGACACTAACGGGAGCTCAGCAATGACTGGAGCTGCCTTCTGCAGTCAGCTGCAGCGGGCTGCTGTTAACACCCTCGCCTCGAGCTGCTGCTCCCTTCTTTCCATTTTCACATTGCTCTTGCCACCTCTCCCACTCCCAGCTGCTCCATCCACCTGCCACGGCAGCCCCGGGCAGCGTGACTGGGCAGCCTGGCACAGCTCCCTCCTCCCCAGCCGCTCCGACGGAGCTGACCCGGGAATGACTGCTCCCCCACCTGCCTTCAGCAGCAACACCTTTGTCTCACACAGCTGCAAAGCTACTTAGGACCAGATAAATCAGGTTCCTCAGGTTCTTTTCACTTTGATTCCTGCTCTATGGATTCTGTGGATTTATTGTGCATGAGGGACTGAGCAGCAAGACCAAGGGAAGAAGACCAATGTGCTTGATCTGTTGATTGTGTGCCCATTGGTACCAGAAACATCCAGGTGGTATTTCCATCACTTCCCTGCCTACCTGGGCCAAGTCCAGCAGGGCGTGACATCCAGTCCTGAGGGCCAAACTGCTTCTCAGCCCTCTCGTTATGTACTTGAACATACTTTTTGTCCTTTTGGCTTCACCTGCTCCTGTCTGACATTTCTTTCTTCACCCTCCACGCAGCACTGCCCGACACAGGGCACATGTGCAACCAAAGACTGACAGCAGTGAAAATCTGTGCTGGACAATTGGCAGTATCTTGGGAAGAAAAGAATCCACATTCTCAGTACATGTAGTTCCTGATAATTAGGCATTTATTAGTATTAGATACTTACAATATATCCTTTCTCATTCAGTAACTCTAGCTTGAGCACTCACTCTGACTTAGGGAACTGAGAAAGGACTTGCACATTTTCCTTTCACTGCCACCACGTTTCTCCAGAGCAGGGAATGAGCTGGGATCAGCCCCAGATGACTGATGCCCATCCACAACTGTGAAGCCAAACTCCTATCTGCTGCAGACTGCCTTGCGACCCCGTGGGATGAGAAGTTTATAAATCAAGGCAGAATATAGCCACAAGGCATAGACAGAAGATCCAAATTTATTCCTGTATTTAGCAGCTAAACTGATGATTAAAGCACCTTAGATTTAAAGCCTCCGCTCCAGCATCAGAGGCAAAGTGGCAAAGGGGAATCCAGATAAAATCCTATTAAAAGAACATCTGTCATCTCAGCAAAAAAAATTTCAGAGAGACAGTTCTCTCTTCCCTGTTCCTCCCCAGCTGGAACTCTCTGGACCTGATGTTTATGACAATTAAGTTCCAACTTTAAATGAAAGAACTGCTGTAGTCACTGAAGTTAAATGGAAAGTTTTTGGGTGTGCAGTACATGGCCTTGCAGCATTGCTCATAGAAGCAGGAATGAAGTTAATGATGTTTTTACCTTGCAGCAGGAGGAATCCAAGTGATTCCCTCAGTGAGGGGAGCAGAGTGGTGCTCTGGCCAGAGCTGAGGGCACTGCAAAACCCGTAACAACCATTCAAATGGCACAGCTGAGCAGTTCCTCCTGCAATCTCAATTCCAAGTCCTCCCACATGCCTGCCACTGCCCCTCAGGTGTGCTGGCAGGTCCTGGTCTCCTCTGCTCCCTCTCAGAGACAATGCAGAGCTTCCCCCATGCCAGCTCTGTTCTCCCAACAATGTGACCCCGGCACAGGACAGGCAGCCCACCCTGCTGGGCTCAGGGCTGAAACGTGATCAAGAAACAGTCATGGGGAAAAATGGGAATTTTGTTCAATTTATTGAAGCATGAGGCAGGGATACAAAAATGGGAGATACAACACTAAAAAAAGGTCACAGTGGCATTTCAGCCATGCAGTAGCTTCAGAGCCAAATGAGTAGATGGAATCCCAGAACAGCTGGGGTTGGAAGGGATCTCTGGAGATCATCCAGACAAAGCCCCTGCCAAGGCAGGGTCACCTGAAGCAGGTGACACAGGAACATGTCCAGGTGGGTTTGGAATGTCTCCAGAGAGGGAGACTCCACATCCTCCCTGGGCACCTGATCCAGAGCTCTTTTTACCTTCCTCATGTTGATGTGGAACTTCTTGTATTTTAGTTTACGGCCATTGTTCCCTTTCCTGTCACTGGCACCACTGAACAGAGTCTGGCACCATCCTCTGACACCCCTTGGAGATATTTATGTGCAATCATCAGATCCCCTCTGAGTCTTCTCTGCCCCAGGCTAACCAGACCCAGCTCCTGCAGCCTCCCCTTATATGAGAGATGCTCCAGACCCCTCATCACCTTTGTGGCCTCTGCTGGAGAGGGTCCAGCAGCTCCTTGTCTTCCTTGAGCTGAGCACAAGGACATGCACAGTGCTCACTATGGGTTACCTGAGGCCTGACCAAGTTGCCTCACCATGACTTTACTGGGCACCCCAACCTCACTGCTCCCGAGGAGGGAATGTCACACACTGCCTTGCAAAGCCACAGGGAACAGGCACAGGCAGCTTCTGGAAGGGAGCTGCTCTGAGAAACCAGAAGGTCGCTTCACTATGACAAAATGGTTCCAATTAGTCTTCCCTGCTCAAATGGGCTTCGAAAACAAACGAACTCAAGATAGCATTGACCTGGCGTCTCATAGGTGAGCAACCTTTTAGTCTGGCCTGTAACACTAATGTGAATAGATGAAATTGCTACGGTGAGACACGACCCAAAGGAGCAAGTGGCAGCTCCATCACCGGCCTCAGCATCTCCATGGTAACACCGTGACCTACGTCTTTGTTCCCTTTATAAGCCAACAACATATTCCCCAGCAAGTTTCAGGATACACCCACACCATGCTTGCACTGGCTGATGCTGGAAGCAGCCTGAAGCCCCCAGAGATGAGATTTCACATCCCTGCTCTGTCCTGAGCTCAGGCCACCTACAACTCCCTCCAGAGCATGGGCTCTACCCAAAAAGGCACCTCCACCTCATCAGCACAGGGATACACCAAGAGCAGGGCCAGCTGCACTGCTGGGTCTGTCCTGGGGACAGGACAAACGTCCTCTAGAGAAAAAGACCAACCTGGTGCTTAACCTGAACCAGGCTGGGCTGGCAGCTCCACCGTCTGAACCCAGGAAATTGAATGTCCCTCCCAGAGCACTGAACAGCTGCAGCTTTACTTGCTGGAGGCACAGAAAGCTCAGCTCACAGGTCACTCAGCCTGAAGCACCCGTGAAGCCTCACCTGGGGTTTTTCCAACCCTATGCCAGTTTCTGGCAGCATCAGGAAGCTCCTCTGTGCCTGGCTGCTCCCTCCACACACACGCACAGCCAAAGCCCAGGCTCCAAACACAAGTGGCTGATCCAGTGGTGGCTCCACACCCGGCACAGGCACAAAGATGGTTTTGTTCCTCCCCACTGCCACTTGGCTTGGGGAAGCTCACAAGGGCCCTCTTCTCCTTACACACTCACATTGATGACTGAAATATCATGCAAAAAACAAAGGAAAGACACAAAGATGACTTTTTTTGAGCTTAAAAAGAAGCGCTTTCCAGTTTCAGGTAACTGCTCCCTTTGGTTTGCCCTGATGCCAACCAGTAGCCATGCTGGTTTAGCAGGAGCCACAGAGAATTTGGCTCAAGGCCTGCTAGGCAGCTCCTGCCCAAGGCCCATCACCTCTGCAGCGCCAAGAACACTTTATATTTGATCTCTACCTCTCTCTTGCTTCCAGAGCCTTTCCCACACAGCTTGCCCAGAGCAGCCAGTCACAGCAGGCAGCCTGGTGGTGCTGGATCCCACGGCCCCACACTCCAGCAGCAGCAGCTGCCCTCCCAATAACCCCACTGAGCAAAACAGATTTAAAAAGTAACAGAAAAAAACCCCCCACAGCTCCCTCCCTTTCCTCCAAGGATCCTTGTGTCTGAATCCCAGCTCACCAGGATGGACCCCTGCTTCCTCAGACAGGAGGGAGTGTCTCAAGGGCTCTGCTTGCTGTCCTTTTCAATGTCACTGCCCCACGCCAGGGGTCCCTTTTCCTCTCACAGCTCCAGAACATGGAGATAAAATCTAATGCATTATCTCAGTGTGGAGCCTCTGACACCTAAGCTGGAGAATGCCCAAAATTCCATGAGCTCTGTGAGACTCTGAGTGGTTATTTCCTCCATGCTTTATTCTCTGCAGCCTTTTTACACTTCCCTTTCACAACATTTCAATCCCTTTCTGCATCTTTCTTCTAAGTCTGTCCCAAGGGACACCCATTTCTACATTAAAAGGTACCAGAAAGCTACAAAAGTCAGCAAAGACTCTGGCCACAGCCTTGGAGGCAGAATGAACGCTGAACATGGCAGAGTGCTCTTCATGGGAACCCTCCCAGACCTCCAGCCTGCATGAATAAGCCAGCAATTAACAGAGGCAGGAAGAGAGCAGGAGATGCATCACCACCCTGGCACCAGCTCCCTCAACACATCCATATCCTGTCACCTGCAGCAGAGTCCAACCCTCTCTTTCTTTCTAATTCCTCAAAATACCTTAAAGATCAGGGGAAAAAACTCTGAGCAATCCCAAAGGGACAATCCCTCCATTCTCTGCATTCACAGCCCATCACCAGGCAACTGCCCTGTTCCAAGAGGGAAACAACAGGAAGAAAACTCCATATTGTCTTCATCCCTGACATAACCTCTGAAAAAGAGGAGAGCTAAATGCACCTCCCCAGTCACCCAGAAAAGAAACTCTTCCAGAATAAGACACTGGAGAGTCGCATAGGAATAGTCACAACATTTCTGAGCGATGAAGTTCTTGGGCCTCACATCAGGAAGAATCCGAAGTTCCAACCAACAACAAACGCTCCCCCTCACCTTTTTTCCCTCCAGGTACACCTGGAGCACCTGCCAGCCTCTCTACCTCGTGCAGCTGTGCAACCCCACACCCCCTGCCCCAGCAAAGCAAGCAGAGCATGAACACACTGCACTTGCACTGAAGACAGAAGGTAAGCACAGCCTTGCACATAACTCAGCCCTCGTTGCAATGCTGGGACGAGGCAGCTGGCCCGTCCTGCTGATCTACAATCCCTCTGCAGCTCTTCATTACCACTCCCCAATTGCTTCAAGACATTCTGCCACAGACAAATACACAAGCTCTCCAGAGGAGCCACCACAAATAGAAGTTACGACCGAAGAAGAAGCTCTTTGACCAGCTGTGGAATGTGAAGTTATGAGGGATGCAAAAGCCATTGTATCTTTTCCTTTCCTTGCAGTCAAGGGACTAAAAAGATAAAAAAAGGCAAAGCAAAATGAACAATCCTCAGAGAACAAAGTGCAGCAGAAATGGAGCAAGTTGAGGCACTGTCTGCACACTTGGCATCTCCCCCCACATCTCCATGGATCTCCTGGGGCTGCCTGGGCTGTCAGAGCTTCACCCCTCTGCCAAGGAGCTGAACCAGCAGATAAAGCAGCAGAGACTCACACCTGCCTCATTTCCTGCATGAGGACTGCCCTGCGCAGGGAGAGAAGGGTTCTGGCTCTTGGGTCCACAAAAGGAGGATTCTGCCCTTCCCTCCTCCATTTATGCCTTCATTGTCCCACTGATGGCTCTGCCACCTTCCTGCTCCTCAGAATTCACAACTCCTTTCCCTCACTGCATTCATTAGTGACTTTAAACCTTTCTTAAACCATTTTTTTCTGGACTGAATCAAGGCCTGCCTCCTTCCAGTCATATTTAGGCCAGAGCCTTGATCCCAGCTCAGTCTGCTGGCAGTGCAGGGAGCACCCTGGGTGCACAGCTGGGGTTATGACAGCAGAAACAGGGCTGTCCCACCAGGTACAACACTCAGGGAGAAAGCTCAGAGTAACAGACACACACAGGCACTGAGGACTCAATTCTTTGGAGCACCGAGCTTTCAGGACCTAAGCCACCAACACATGCAAGTGAGAACTCAACCACAGGATGCAGGTGGGCTTGGCACAGCTCCTCCCTGCTCACATTGCCTCTGTCTGCTCTCTGAGGGGCTGGAGCAGATTCAGGCACCCTTGGATCTGTTCTGTGCCTTCACCTTCTGTAGCAGAGATCCTTCCTTTGCTTCCCTGGAGGCCCTGGGTGACAGCTCATGCTGCAGCTCCAGCACCCTGCCCAACCAAAGGTGAAGCCTCCAGAACCTGCAGAAGTGATCCTGAGATGGAATTTCTGCGGGAAGGAAAGATATGACTTCCCTGTGATCAGGCTGCTGGGATGAACTAAAAGGAGCCAAATTTTCTACTCACAGTGTTTTTTATTGGATAGCAACCTTCCTACTGGGGTTATTTATAAAGAAGTGCTACAGACTGTGTTAAGTTATACATTGCAGAATTTCAAAAGATGACTTAAAAATGACGATTCCTTTTTTTTCCTCCCCTCTTCCTCAGAATTTAGAGTAATTTCTAGGGAATTTTATTTCTTTCCAAGTGAATACTTAAGGGATCCCATAAGTATCGTGGTATTTCCAAGTGTGTCTCTCACTGCTTGATTCTTGCCTGTGGCAACTAAATTCTCCTGGATTCAAAAACGATCTCAAGGCTGATATACCAAGGGGCAGTGGGTGAAAAGGCTTCCCCAGAGAGCTTAGGGACACCACAAGCACAGAGAGGGCTGAATGCTGCTCTGGGGAGCCTGGCTGTGGCACATGATCCAGGAGCCACATCAGCTCCACTTCCATGCTCTCCTCACCTACACTCAGAACAACCAGGAGCACCCCAAGGAAGAGTTAAACAGCAGCTTTTTAAGTGCACATCAGAGAGGCTCCCACTCCTTGGATCTGACCAGGGCTGCCCAGGCCTCAGGCAGCTGAACGGATCTGAAATTTGCTCTTGTCTCCATCACAGATTCTCTGCCTGGCCCCAACATGATCCCACAGGTACTACAAGGGCACTACAAAGTGAGCAGGAGCCAACACTTCTCCCTGTTGGAAACTTGGGTAGGGAGGCTACAAAAAGGACTGGCAAAGACTCCAGGTGACAGAAGCAGCTGCAGAAATGGAAGGAACAAAAAAAAAAAAAGGTTTTGACATTCTGGGAAGCTCCTACCAGCCTGTCTCTGCACAGCCTGTCCAGCTCTTCCTTCCTGCTGCCCCAGAGACACCTCAACTCAGCTGCACCAAACCTTAGCCTTTCTCTACCCTTCCCTTCCTGCCTCCACGTGCTGTTCTTAGATCAAATATTTTAAGTAAAGTATCACTGGAGTTGTTCATGGAAAGAATCCAAGAAAACCTCAGTACATTGTCTTAGAGCCTTTCCATTCACAGTATTAACACAATTCAGCCAAGGACAACTTGAAGGTCATTAGAACAGATCCAAGAAAAAAGGCGAGGACTCAGCTGGCTGCCAAAGACTGTGGGACTGCTCTGATAGCAAGAGGCATCCCCTGTACAGGCTTGAACACACACAGCTTACCTAAAATGATAACATCACTCTACATTACGTTCTATTTACTACCTTTATCCCCTGCACAACAGTTCAACAGCACAGAACAATTTGTTACTTGTTCATACAGACTTTCTGTAGATTCCACAGGATTTTCTATAGGTTTTGTAACGAATTTATTGCCTGCAAAATATTTTCTTTCGTCACAGAGAAGACACAGCTCTGTTAGAAGTCAAGTGAGTTTATCTTGTGCTCTCCTGCCCATCAAGCAGAACTCATGATAAGCTGATAGGGACAATATCTACATGGAAAACACTGACACATTAGCCAGCACATGTGGTGTCCTCATCTAGGCAAACCTCAGTTTAACCCATCGAAGTAAACACTGGGAATAAATCCAGAGGTCACCTTTGCCAGCAAGGATTCACACTGGTGAACAGAATGCAACTCACCTATTTTTTTATACCCCTGTTTTTATACATCTGTTTTTTATATCCCAGTGAAAGCACGACCTAGGAGTGCCAAACCAGTGCAGAAGCCTTGTGCAGTACTGTCACTTCCCAGCTGAAACTTCTCCTAGGGATATCAGCTGCAGGGGTGAATTTATGACAGGGCACTTGTCCCCTGACTGAAGTCATCCCCACAGCCCACCCAAGCCTTGATTCATCAAACTGCCTTTTCTCTGAGAGGGCGACTCCTCTGCCTCTCTGCTGCTGAGATCTCACTCTGTTTATGACAGATAAATAAATGCACTTTCATTTTAAGGCTATTAACCATAGGTGCAGGCACACATGGGCATAACCAAGGCACATCAGTTCTCTTACCTGAGCCGTTTCTGCCTTCAGGATGGTTTTGTGAAAGGTATTCTCCAAAAGCCCTCGCCGCTCTGTGTCCCAGCATCAGGAGGCAGCACAGGAGAGAAAGAGAGATTTGTGATGCTTAAAGGCCAAGGAAAGAAGGAACAGTTCAAGCCCAATGCACTGCTGTGCTCCTGCAGCTGCCACTCCCTCAGCCCCAGGTGACACCCATGTAAACGCACTGCCAGAGCCCTGAGGCTTCCTCATCACACACCAGTGATGATTCCAGTGCTTCTGGTGGAACCTCACTGTTTCCCTGGCCAAAAGAGGAAACAGAGCTGGACTAGAAGTCCAGGACTAGTTTAGGCTTTAGCTTCTCTGTTATAAAAACGAAAAATAAAATTGAAATGCACCTGCATTAAATCTGTGATGCACATAGGAACTGGCTCACTGGCTCCAGCCCCCTGAGTTAAGCCCCTCCTGGCAGTCCCAGGAAGGAGCCTTCTCCACCTCAGAGCCAACCACCACCCCAGGCTCCTATAGGTCCTGAAAGCTCCTACTTGGGAGCCATCACAGCTCAGATGTGGATGCTAATGCCCATTTCACCTACCTGAACCCTAAGTTCTCAAGCCCAGCTATGTCAATATCTGGATTACTGGACAAGCTTATTTGAGAGACACCCACAACCTCCCACAAAAGCAGTTCCTGCTCTGATGGATTCCAGTCCTGTGAATGACCGAGATTTTACTGGAATATATTAAGAATCAAGCAATCAGGGTGAGCTCAACCCTTATCACACATCCAGGCCTACGTAAGAGAGCAAACCTATGAATATTCCAGCCAGGGAGGAGCTTTCTGCTTGCAACCCACCCAGGAAAGGAATCCTTGGTCAAGGCATGCATTCCCTGGGATACAGTAACCTCCAGACTCCAACTGCCAGGGCATTTGTAATGTCCTGGTGCTGTGATTGTTCTCCCATACCCAACAGACCTGTGACTCAAGAGAGCCAATACTAGAGCCAGGTTTTCCCCAGCCATCCGTTTTCCCCAGATTTGTAGAACAATCTCTCTGAGGTCTGCAGCACCCCAATCAGGCTGAGCCATTGGGCAGCCCAGGGTGGAGATTGCCAAAGAGGGAGGTCAAACAGCCACCCACTTCCTTGGCAAGCCAAGCCAAGCCAAGCCAAGAAACCCAGAGCTGAGCACTCTTAGCCCTCAAGCACATCAGCACCTCCGGGGGAAGGACCAGATTTGCTGCAACAGGGAAGACTCTCCACACCGAGGCATCACATCCACTGTCCTCCTCCTTCAGAGGTGCTCAGCCTCAGAACACTCTCTCCAGTTCAAGTTGGTGCAAAAGGCTCATAATAGCCATTAAATATCTAAGTGGAAAATGGCTTTGACCTCCAAAACCACGTTCTGCTTTGTATATCCCAACTTGTGTAGCCAGGATCTTCCCCACTGCTTTTATGCACCACCTCCCAGAGGAGAAAAGGTTAACAAGGCTCCAGTGCACTTCCCAGAGTGACTCGGGCTGGAAGGAGCAGGAAGTCCATTTGTCATCCACAGCCGGCAACAGAGGATCAATATGAACGATGAAGAAAGAGTAATTTAATCTCCCCGGGACTAAATTTCAGCACAGTCAAATGCAAAATGCTTCGGAGCAGCACAGCTGGAGCTGTGTAAGAAGAAAGGTTTAAGCTTCTGCATCTTTACAGATTAACAGACAGCGCTGAGGTTTTCCCTGTTTCCGGATTCTTACGTCTCCAGTCCCAGGTTGTACCTTTAGACCCTTGCTTAGGGTGGCAGCTGCCCAAAGTGTCCTCCTCAGTGCCTAACACCCCCAGAGACGGTCACACAGAGGCTGTCACATGGGGAGCTCTACAATCAGCCCACAATCCCCAATACAAAGAGCAAAGGGGTGACCATTGTGGTTCACCCATCCAGGAGGACAAGCACCTCATGGATGTTCTTGGCACCCTCAACCTTTCTGTCCAGGCAAAAAGCAGGACTTGATCCTGGAGCAACACACAAATGCAAAGTTGGGAACTGGAGTCTGGCTGCTTCAGGGAAGTGGTTGAGTCACCATCCCTGGAAGTGTGGATGTGGCACTTGGGGACATGGTTTAGTGGTGGATGTGGCAGGGCTTGGTTTGCAGTTGGACTCATCGACCTTGGAGGTCTTTCCCAACCTAAACAATTCTATGATTTTAACATCAGGCTACTCAGCTGCAAGAGAATTCCTTAGCTGCTCCTGTACTCCATCTCAGAGGTGGTTAAAGCTCAGCCAAAGCCACAGCTGATCTTACACAAAACCAGCAACAGCACGGCTTTGATAAGATGGCTGGGAGTGAGATTCCAAGATCTCTTCCACCAAGACTTCTGGGACTCCAAGGATTCCCATGGGAACATCTGTCCTTGCGAGGCATCACCAACACCATTCACAAACAAGGCATGCACTTAGACCATTGGGAAAAACTTTGAAGCTTCTCTTTTCCATCAGCAGTCATTCCACGTAGAAAAAGTAACAGTGAGCCAGTTCTCAGGTAAATTATCAGTGAAAGAACATGGTGATTTAAACAAAAGATGCTGAAATATGATGATAGTCTGTAACTAGTTCAAAAGCTCCACAAGCTCCGAATTCATCTGTCATCCTCTCCATTCATCTCTTCACCAATGCCAGAAGCTGTTTTGTCTGTCTGAAAATCTGAACCAATGCTTCACCTTTAGCTTGCAAACCACGGGCTCAAAAAATCAGTACCAAGCATCTCCTAAGATCCAAATCTAAACAATTCTAAGACAGAGCCAGAGAAGCAGTGCTGCCCTCCAGCCCACCTTATTCCATGGTGAAAACAGTGTCACTCAGAGTAAGAGCCCAAGCTGGAAGGTGCTGCAGTGTCTCTAACCTCATTCTCTGGCTTCCCCAAGCAGAGGAGGGAGGAGGGTACAATCCCAAGTGCCAGAGCTCCCAGAGAACAGGCCATACCCAGAGCTCTTGTGCAGGTCAGCAGCACGGCTGAGGAGCATGGAGCTGCTCAAATGCATTGCTCCCTGCCCAGGCTGAACCTGCAGTTCTTTCCTGGCCATTCCACCCCACGGCTCTCAGACCCTTCAGGCCAACCCAAGAGCAAACAAACGTGGACACGTGGGCACAGCTCCCCAGCCACAGCAAACACGGCAACGCTGCCTGCACAGCACAGTGTGCAACAGGGGGTTTCCAGCCAATTACACCGGAAACTTCACACTAATTACTCTGCCTATTATCTCAGTGGTTCCCTTCTACATTCCCACTTTCCGAGTGCCATCGGCTTCTCCTTGGCCGTGCCTCAGCGGATCTCCCGCAGACGTCTGCATGTGCCCTTTGCCAAAGGGACTCTGATGGCCACACTTGCTCCTTATGGCTACTTCCCCCTTGCCAAGCCTTTTGTGTTCCTTCCCTGCCCACACAGTCACCCCAGCTCACCAGCACTTGCCTGGATTGTTATTGTGCCATTTCCCCGCTTTCCTTGGCTACCTACTGGCTTGATCAAAATAAAGCCAGAGCAAAGTTCAAACAGATGGTAGCTGTTCTATTCATCCCATTCTTTTCTCTCTCTTTTATATATTACCACGAGTCACACAATCAGACTTTTCTCTCAGCTCAGCTTTGCCTCCATTATCGCCAATAGAGTTCAAGTCCCCTCGCCATCAGACGGCACTGGACATAAACCCCTTCAACCAGGCTCTGAGCAGAGACACCTTGGGATAATTTAACTGGCAAGAGATGAAACAGAAAACTTGTTTCACATAAATGAGATGAAGTACAAGGTGCCTTACAGCTGCACGGGCCGGTGAGCCATAACCCTGAGTGTATGACACTGCAAAAGCTGCATACAAATGAGCAGGTAGCACTGAGAGGTGATCAGCTGATGCCATGACAAGTTTAGCCCTGACTCATCTGGAGAGAGATTTTCATTTTAGTGGCAGACCAGACCTGCATATCACACAGTCAGCACAGGTTGATTTAACAAAAGGACATCAAGCAGGGACCAGGGCTCTAGCACGCTGTGCTGCTCAGTCTAAGCAGCACAGACAAGCCTCAGAAAACACCAGCATTTCCTCCAGCATTCCAACAGAATGGCTCCAGGGAGAGAAGGAGGGACGGGGCAGCACAACACAGGCAGCAAAGGCAGCTGCCCTTCTGGGGGCATTTTCCAGTACTCACTGTGCCTCAGATGTCAGAGCTGGACTCGGGTCTGGAAGAGAACTGTGAAGAAGCACAGACAGTCTACACAGAGATTTGCTCGAAGGAGCAAAGCCGCCAAATAACAAAGATCTCAATTACAACATAATACGCACAAAATAGCCTTCATGTCTCTGAAATAATCACAGCAACGGAATAAAAGGGGCCTTGATGCAAACGAGCAGCTATGAGAAATTGATGCACATAAATTTATCCACCAAGCTGACACTTACAGAGTGAAGAAATGCGGATTGAAACACTCAGAGATACAGGAAAGACCTCAGATAACTCCATTTAGAGCACAGCAGCAAGCCAAGCAAAACTTGGACTATTCAGGAGTGTTACATGGAAAAATAAAAAACACCCACCACCTTCTCGCGCTCCTTCAGAAGTAATGCCCAGAGGAGTTGCAGCAGGAATCTGTTGTGACAGCATCTGACAGTGCTGCATCTCAGGCACACAGAAGAGAAGAGACCTGCATCATCAGGACCTACGTCCTCCTACAGCAGCAATCCTGCTCTTGTCACCAAGCAGAGAAGGGAACACCTCCAGCACATCCACAGTTAACAGCTCAGTCATTAAAGACTGTTGACACCTACGTTATTTAAGCCTAATAGTAACAATACCCTGACAAAGATTAGTTTTCTAAAATATCTATGTAGATAAGTGGTAGCTGGAAAATTTTAATTTTAAAATTCCCACTCTCAATAAAGGGAGATTGGATGTCAGCAACGGGTCTTACAGACCCCACAGTCCTGGAGCAATTTATGATCACAAAGTTTGGACAGGAGAAGAGAGGAAGAGCAGGCAGAAGTTAAAAGAAAAAGGCAATCAAAGAGACAGTTCATACCACTCACCAGAAAATTCACAAGCAGAAAAGAAGAATCTAGACTCCATGAAGAACCCCAAGCTAAGCAGAAAATCACTCACGCAGCAAGAAACCTGGGATAAGGCACATGGTCACTTACCTCTGCATTTCATCAATGAAAAATTTACCCTTTCACAGCAACTAATGCCATGTTCAAAGCCACTCTTCATCCCTCTCTAGGCAGGAGAGAGGGAGTGAGACCAAATTCGTATCTCTCTGTGGGCTATCCTGGACTAGATGCCAAGGTCGTGAAATGGGGCAAGACAAACCACACTCTCAACTCAAATATTTCCTGTGCTAATGACAGCAGCAAGAGATGGTTCTGGAACGCCCAGCAATAGCCTCATGTCTGTTTGCTGTCACCGTCACGCTCTCCCAAAGAACAGCTGTAGGCCAGCACAATACAAAGCACAGTTGCAGGAAAACATCTGCTTTACTGCCACATTTGGGGTGTCAGTGTTTCCCTGCAGGTGTCAAGGCAGCAAGGGCAACGAAAGCCCATTTCTGAAGGGCTTTGGCTCATCTGCACCCTTGGAAAAGTTCTAAGGAAGCCAAGGAGCGCAGGTCAGACAGGCACAGCCAGGGCCCTGGAGAGGCGCTGTCAGCGGAGGGGCAGCACCAAGGTCACCGCTCAAGGACAACTGCGTCAGCCCTGCCTTCAGCACTGGGGCCCGGGAGCTGCAGGGCAATAAAAGCACACACAGGGAGGGAACAATCCCTCCTGACGGGGAGATCTTGCATCCAAGCCCTTCAGAGGTGATCAGAGCAGCAGCACGCAGCACAGCCCCTTCCCAGGCATGCAGGGTGCTGCAACTCCCCCAGGAGAAGACAACTACAGAGACCAAAGTCAGCAGCATTGTGGGCGCTCTCCACAGTGTTGGCACAGGGCAATTGTGTCGTCAGTTCGTAAGGAGCGACTTAAAAGACCCAGCACACAACAAGCTGCATGGAGCTTAATAACGCTCCTGGGACAGGAGACTCCCCTGAGTCACTCCGCAGAGATTGTAATTTAACAATCTAGGGAGTCTGCACCTCCTGTTTGGATCCCATTACTCACGCCAGCAAACAAGCCCTGCTCCTTGCTCAGTAAGACAGACAAGTGTGCACACACTCCAGCCACACACAAGAAATACACACAGTGGCCACTTGGACTTGTAGTGGAATTCCAGGAGATGATTTTTCTCTCTAAAGAGAAGTCATGAGAAATACGAACATGGCAGAGCCCAGACGACGCAGAGAAGCAATTCCAGGGCATCTCTTTCTGCAGCACAGGAACAGGATCCCCCAGCTGCCTACACCCACAGGGCACACGGCCATTGCAGCAGTGCTACCCACACAGGTGACCCAAGTGCCCAGCCCTCGTGGGGTGGACAGAACAGTCTCTCTGTAGCCTTATCCCGTGTCCTGCAGAGTCCTTGCCGCAGATAAGGACACGGGAGATACACGGAGGAGGACCCAGGGCAGAGCAGAGGAGCTGCACGTGATGTGCTCCAGGAAACCTTTCAGCAGGTGGGTCATTGCCACTGTAGGAATTCCAAGCATGACAGAGCCCCTGGGAGCAGGGCTGAGCCGTGCCTGGAGCGGCAGGATGGAGGCACATGGACAGCACCTGTCACCACCAGCATCTTCTCTATGCAAAGAGGCTCTGCAGGGAGCCCCTCGGCAAGTTCGCGAACCTCCTCAAATGATTTTTGGATCAGGAATTTCTAGCACGGGCGTCAACAGGGAGACACATAAAAGCACCTGTCCTGTGCCGTGGTCTACGTGACCAGACACGCCTCAAGGGCATTATGTCCCCCAGCCTAAATCCACTCATAACCTTTCTGGTTAAACCACCTTAATTCACACCATCCAAAGACACCTCAGAGCTCCCACAAACCTGTACCTGCAGCTTGCTAGTAGTTACAGCAGGTATGGAAGCAAACCAGAACCCCCAAGGCACGTCCTGGACTCCACACGGTTGATAGAACCTGAGCAGCATCTGCCCACCCTGGTGTAGGCTAACAAGTCATTACATTCAAAACACATTAGTCGCTCCCAAACACCCACACTGCCATTTGAAATCCTACCAATTACTGAGTGTGTTGTTTGTGTGACTGCCTAATCCCACTCCCAGAACCCCATCACAGCACTTATGGTGCTTTACGTGTCATTTCTGTGTATGCACCTGGCTGACATCACCACAAAGAATCCCACTTCCAAATCTCTGAATGCCATGGAAAGCATTAATGTCTTCATTACTGGTTATGGACAGGGTGCAACAAAACGTGGGGAAAAGTTGCAGGCTCTGCCTGGAGAGCCTTCCCTCGAGATACTCCAGAGTTTGAAGGATGGATTTCTTTACAACTCAAACAGATGGCAAGATACAGACAGCTTTGCATCTCTTCACTTCAAGCCGTAAGACTTTGCTTTCCTCCCAGCACAGCAGAGATACCGTAATGCTGAGTTACAGAGAGAGGTGACTGAGATCTCTCAGCAACACAGATTGAACCCTACACACAACTCCAGGTTATTCTAATGCAATTTTGTCTAACAACACAAAGAAGGTGTTATATAATGCAGCTGAAAAGTTTAATTTCCCCCAGTCTTTCCCCAGCAGCAAAGAGCCAGTCTAGCTGTAGCAGAGACAGTGACAGACCTTCCCCCTGGCACAGCTGTGCAGAAGGAGCAGCTAAAAAGCTGCGCCAATGCCCCCAAATAGTCACCGGACGATTGTCATGACACTTGCACTGCAGCGTGGGAGAAGGGTCCTTTCATCTGGGAAAGGGCACTAAGGCAAAGCTCATCTTTGACAGCTTTTTAAACCTAAGTACCATCAAGCAGCAAATATATTTTCTCGGATCTCCCATGTCTGATACTGAAAAGCACTAGGACTAGGCAGTGAGTGAAATGCTACACTGTAGGACAAGCAATATAAAACCAGAACGGGCACAATATAGAACCCAAATCCCTTAACTGGTCCATGTAGTGGCTTGGGACACTGCTGGGGAGGGCAGACGTGGTGGATGCAGATTTTTACAGAGCAGTTTTTCCATTCAAAGGAGCGAAACCCCTTGAAGGAGGCTGCTGACTTTGCCCTCGGACACGCACACGGCATTTCAGCCGAGGTGAAACCACCGGGCAAACTGACCGCGCTTCCGAATTCCCGAAGATCAGAAAGATCCACCCCTGACAAATCCACTTCTGACACGCTCCTTGCCAACCCAGCAAACAAACCCCTGCGGGTGCTGTGGCCGGGCCGGCGGCGGGGACGCCTCCGGAGACAAGTCACCTCTCCAGAGGCTGAGGGTCCGCGGGGCGCAGGGAGCTCGGCCGCCCGCTGCCACCAGCAACTGCGCGGCTGCTTTGGGGGGACCGGGGCAGCCAGCGAGAGGGACCCACCGGCAGGTGCCATTCCCCAGCCCCGGGATGGCCCTGGGGGACAAACGCCGGGTCGTGCCCGCCCCGGTGCCTGGGCTCGTCCCGAGGGTCTCGGGGCTCCCCCCGGCCCGGCGCGGCCCCCG
>VZTG01008552.1:0-123194 GCA_013397845.1 Melanocharis versteri | reverse complement strand
TCCTAACACTGGATCTTGACACCCCACCCTGTGCTTTCAAGGTGGTTTTAAGCAGACCATTGCACCGTTCAACTTTCCCAACCAATGGTGCATAAGGGATATGGTACACCCATTCAATGCCATGTTCCTGAGCCCAGGTGTTTATAAGGCTGTTCTTGAAATGAGTCCCATTATCTGACTCAATCCTCTCAGGGGTACCATGCCTCCAAAGGACCTGCTTTTCAAGGCCCAGGATGGTGTTATGGGCAGTGGCGTGAGGCACAGGGTAGGTCTCCAGCCATCCAGTGGTGGAAAACACCCAAAAATAGGATGTAATATGTAGAGGAAATGCTGGTGCTGAGAGTCCTCCGGAGGCAGGGACCCTCCTCTTTCCCTGTCTGCCTGCTCTAATAGCTATTCATGGCAAGTTTACATCAGCCCCTTATTTTTTGCTACTTAAATTTTCCATCTTGATCACCCAGCTACTGTAACTCATCATATGTTCCTCTGCCCTGAGCCTAATGAGTCATTCACTAACTGATATTTTCTTCCTGTCAAGGTTTTCCAGGTCACAATCAAACAATATTTCAGTTTTAGTTCCAGCAGTCTGAACATCCCCAAACCTTTGAAGCTCCCACATTTCAGCATTTCCTCTACATATTACACCCTTTTTTTGGGGCGTTTTCTGTGTTTTCAGCAGCCTTTCTACATCCTTTATAAAGCCCATGCTTTAGGATGCAGCATGCCCCTCCCCAAAAGTACCTTCAGAGACTAAAAGGACAGCAGGAGATCCTGGCTCAGATGAATACCACCCACACAGTGAAGAATTTCTTTCTAACATCTAGTCTAAACCTACCCTCTCTCCACTGGCCCCATCACATCCAAATCATGCATTTCCATACAATTTGCACCCCTTCAACCTTTTTCCTCCGGCCCCATCTTACAGGCCTATTCCACATCAGCATCCTTCTGCGGGAGAGCTCTGTATTGACAGACAGCGATAGCAATCTGCAGCACGTCATCCCTGATCAGAATCACCTGCTGAACATGCATACAGTACGATAGAATACAGTATAATATAAAATATTCAGGATAAATTGCTGCAGCCCAGCAGGATTGCTGCTTGCAGGGGTCACGCACCTTGTACATTGTCAGTGTCTGTGACAGCACGTGACTCGTGCTATCAGCTAAAATAAAGCAAGCCACTTCAAGACAGGTCAGGGATTTTGAAGAACACTTTGCACACCGTGTTTGCACATCCTCTTTCATGATCCCCCAGCCCCAGCTGGAAGCACAACAGAGAGGAATCTTACTCTGGGCTGGGAAGTTAGATGTTTGCAGCTTTTCTCCTGTCCATTTAGACAGCCAGCGTTTGCACACTGACAGGGCAGCTCACAGGTCACAACTGTGCTCTGCACTCAGAATCACTGCTGACAAACAGATCAGCTCACAATGAGACAGCTGTTGCCATCGGGGATCCAAAGCTCCTCTCCTCAAAAATGCCACTGCGTGGGGGAGAAGGCAACAACCCGACAGAGCCAGGACGTCACAGAGATGCTCCTGCAGGTAAGGCAGGTTTTCAGGGGGTTCCTTGCCCTTCCCAGCAATCCCTTCTCCTCCTTCCCTGCAACAGCATGCAGAAAGAGACTTCTGCCTTTGGAGTCCTTTTGCCTTTGCTGTACCTTGGTGAGTTCAGATGTATCTTATGGCCTCAGCACTCCACACGGTGACTAATGGCTGGACTGCTGCCTGTGTTGGCCATCATCTGCGTGATTCAGGGCTCCGAGACACAGAGTAAAGAGGGTGCAGGGTGAGTGAGCACAGGGATGGCACATCTCAAATTCCAGTGATGGGTAAATGATTCCTTATTTGTGAGTGCTTAAAAGGACTGGGAATACACCAAGCAGTACTTTCTTGAAGATCGCTTGGAGGTGATTCTCAGGATTCACAAGAGAAAGAGGCTGTAGGAAAGCACTTGGTATCCTCATGGTGATTGACAGAAGGAGCTCATGGAATCTCCTCAATAGAACTCCAGAAAAAGTACCCAGGCCTTAAAGCATCTCCAAATCAAGCTCTAACCCAAAGCTGGTGCTTGGCTCACAGGCATTCATCAAAGAGGCACCTGGTGCCAAATCAAGAGTTGGTCATAAATGCAATATTCACTTCAGACTGCAACATCACAGTAAATAGTCATCTAAGGTGCTGTTATGTGGCTCTAAACATCTCTTTCCCAATATGTGGATTCCTAGGGGCCTTTGTCCTTTAATCTAAGAAGAAATTGGACTTCTTTGTGGTTGATGTTGCTGCAAAGAAGGAAAGTATACATCCTTAGCACTCTGGAAGATCTTGGTGTGTTAGGTGTGCCCCCGTAAAGCCCCAGGGGCTTTAAGGAAGCTGAAAAGTGCTGCAGGCAATGACTGGTCTGTTTTGTTCACTGGACAGTGAGCTTCCCTTCTAAGGTGGATCAAGATTTTCCCTTGTTGCTCCACTCTTTTCACATCTGAAAAATCTGACTAGGACTCCTCACTGGATCTGGAATACCTCTGCAGTCCTATGTCTTGGGAGAGCTGGTGGCATTGCCTCACCTCAGACAAAATTAAGTGTTATCCAGCTTTGGCCATTTGGATCAGCCAAAGGATGAGATCTGACTTGCAGCTTACCTGATTAATAGCTTTTTCTTCGTAGGTAGCTCTAAAACTTGAAAGGGAGACATTGGCATTTGCATCTTGGTCTGCATGCCTCTAGTCTTTAGTAAGGATTTAACTTCTGCTTGTGGAGTTTTGTGACGTTTTTTCCTTTCTCTCAGAATCCCAGGAGGTGGCATGCACTTGCAGCAATGCTAGAGAAGCACTTTCTTTCTGCTTAGCTCTCTGTTCCTTGTTTAATTGGGGTACGTATCCTATGTGACAGTGACTCCTCTTATTTAATGCTCTCTAGCCGAAATTGGGAGTAAGGTTCATAAGAACGTGTCTCAGAGACCCACTTTTCATCAGACATATCACAACGCCATCAAAGTCCATGGCTGTGGCCTGCATCTGCCTGCATCCAGAGGTGATGCTGTCAGGCAGTGCCATTCCTAGCTGCTGCATCCATCCCAGTGCAGCAGAGAGCCTGGCTCTCCATATCACCACCAGTTTGATGCTGCTCCTGCAGCACTGAAATCAGTGCTGCAGGAGCATTTCATCAGCGCTGAAATCAAGGACACAGCTTCCAGGACAAATGGAAACAGGACACTTGTCATGTTATTACATGAAATACGCTCTAAAATTAAATTACATCATTGTATTACTGTTCTTTATTCATCTCATGAAGCTTAGTCCCTCAAAGGACAATTATAATGCAGACTGCGTACTATAAATATCTATGCAAAAAGACCACAGGTCTCCTTGGGAAGAGGAGTTTAAACTATAATTTCCTATTCACTCCTGTTTTTCCTGCAGCTTTTATGCCGTAATTTCTTCCACTGATTTGCTGGGCATCATCAAAGACGTTGCCTCACTACCCACCGTTGCCGCTCCGTGTTTTTCCTGTATCGATTGACTCCAGGCTATTTGAGATCAGGATGGTTTCTCACGGTGGGAACACGTGTAACACATCTCACAGTGCTACCCGCAGCTACCTTCTGATACCTGCAGCTCAGGAACATGCGCCCAGATCAGCTTCTTCTTAGGAAAGCCCAGTGCAAAGGAGCAGAGCCAGAGCAGCAGGAAGCTTGTTGTAAGAGATAAACACCACTTCAGAGGCTCACACTGCTCCAGAGTACGGACCAGGCTCAACCAGCTTAGACTCCTAACCAAATACAACCTCTGGGCTCACCTACTGTGGTCCTGCACAGGTGCTGAAGGAGCCTTTCTCCTGCTGCAACAGCTCACAAGCATCCCATCGGTCCCACCACGGGAGTCCCCATCCTCTACCTGCTCAGAGATTGCTCTTTGCCATCCCTCCTTGCATGCAACACAGGGCTTGGGGTCTTGCCTCAGGGGACAGTTTCCCTTCATCCTACCTGATGCCATGTGCTGGGTTCAGCTCTTCCATCAGTCCCTTCACCTGGAGGTTCAACAGTTTGACTGGAACATAACCCTGGCAGGGATGTGTAGATCGTCCCTGTAGAATTCCCAACCAGCTCCTAGCATACCCTGGCCTTGCCAGAGCAAACCTGTATCAACTGCCAACCTGCCTGGGACCTTCTGACATTGAGTTATCTTGAGCTACAGTTAAAATTAATTGATATTTTAAAAAACCACAAATTTTCAGGAAGTAACTCATACTTGGAGGTAAGCATGGGGACATGAAACAATAGCTCATCTCACAGCTGTTTTTCAATCTGTTTTATCTTCAAGACAGTGTTCGTGTCCCCTCTCAAGCCCAGCTCACTCCCCTTATGCAGAGTCCTCATGAGCTGGGTGTCACCTCCAGGATGGAGGACAGCTCTAACAAGAGCTGCTCACCGCTCTCCTCTCCCCATGCCAGGAGCACAAAAAGGACAGCCCTTCTCCCCCCTGCCTGCTCTGCCCCAAGGAAAGCGTGCAGGACAGCCAGTGAACCGGGGAGGGATTTTGCCCCATGGAAGGAGAGAGTCCCCAGAGCAGCTGCCATTCCTCGGGTCTCCACCAGCCAGTCCTGCTTTAGCCCAGCTGGGAAGGCACCGAGTTCACTCACGGGGATGTAATGGGAGCTGACAACTGTTCCGTGCTCCCACATGAAGTGGAGATTATGCAGTCTGGGAGTTTTGTGTCCAGCCCTTGATACCCGCCTGGCTCCTGGCTGTGGACAAGGCCATCTGCTGTGCAGAAGGGACTGCGTGCACAGAGAGCCCCCAGTGTCTGGGGGGCTGCGACCAAGCCATCAGCTGCCATTAACACCCAGTGGTCACCCACAGCCAGCAGCCCTGAATTAGCTCCTCGGAAGATTTTTGTCTCTCTGCCTGGAATGTACAACCTAACTCCAAGCTGAAAGAAGTGGATTTTACCCTTTAAACAGAGAACAAACAGGGTTAGGTTATTGCTAAATATCAGACCTTTTTCCGTAACAGAGGCAGAAGACAAGGACATTGTACCTGATGGACTATAAATTACAGGTGTCCATATTCACTCAGGTGAGTTCCACCTGAGGGCACTGCAGTTCATATATCTTTCATTCATAATAAATAATTCTAGCAAGCAAATTTAGCCTAACACCTGCTTCTGTTTAATTTTAAGTGTTGAAAGTGACAGAGCTATTCATGCACCTACATTAAGCTTGTGTTAAGTTGCTTAAATAAATTGCAGCAGCATTGTATATTTAAACTTCAAAAAAGAAGGACTTTATACAGTGTTAATTAGATGAATCATTATAGTTGTCTGGATTTTATTTCAACTTGCTCTGCTCACATTCTTGAAGACACTAAAAGAGTAGGCAGGGTTAAACACAGATCTGTAAGAAGTCATCCTCCTAGTGAATTTGCAGAATCATGAAGGTTGGAAAAGACCTCCAATATCCTCGAGTCCAACCTTTGACCAAACACCACCATCCAGCTAAACCACAGCACCAAGTGCCATGTCCAGTCATTTCTTGAACACTTCCAGGGTTGGTGACTCCAGCACCTCCCTGGGCAGCCTGTTCCAGTACCTAACCAGCCTTTGGAAAAAATTATTCCTGATGTTCAACCTGAACATCCCCTGGCACAACTTGAGGCCATTTCCTCTTGTCCTGTCACTGGTTGCCTGGGAGAAGAGACCGATACCTCCTTGGCTACACCCTCCTTCCAGAGAGCTATAAGGTCCCTCCTGAGCCTCCTTTTCTCCAAGCTAAAGGAAGTTTTCAGCCACGACCTAGGAAAGTGAGTGGGGTCCTAAACTGCTAAAAGGGAGGGTGAAACTGCACAAGAGGAAATGGATTTTTAGGGGGAAATCCTTCTGCCTAGAGAATCCCTGTTATATGCTGGTAGTCCCAGCTATTAAGGAGAACATTTAAAACTCGACATCATGAACACTTGAAAATGCACAACTGAAAGCAATATAGGCCTGGGGAAGAGATCAGCAGCATAATAATTTTTTCCATTCTCGTGGGTTTTGCACTCACCGACATGCTTTGGGAACACAATTAAGGTCTTTCCCATCTATAGCTCACACAGTTCTGTAAGGTTTCTCTAGAGCTTTTTAAAACTGAACTTGCAGGGAAATGGGATTCCAGAAAATGTCTGAATGCTGCAAGGCAATTCTGCCATGTGGGATTTAAACTTATTTCGCCCCATGTGAGCAACTTGACTGGGTGACAACTGTGGCATTCTTTTTGTCAGCATAAAAAATGATTTGACTATTCACTGTGTATTTTCCAGGTCTGTGAAAGCTTTTGGGATTATGCTGGAGGAAAGATTTAGTTATGTTTCTATGGAAACCGTAACACTTATATAAAAGCCTGCTTAACAAGCAGGAGTGTGACACTGTATCTCATTCAAGGTGAGCCACCTCTGAGATAACTCATTGATAAACTTCCAGCTGCGTTTTAAAGTCCGGGAGAACACCAGTGGATTTCTTACACCTCTAATAGGAGTGAGACTCAGCAGGTACTGCTGGATAACTACTTAGCACCGTAGCATGGGTGTTATAATCTCACACGGAAAGTTGCAGTCATTTGGTTGGACTTGAAAGGAAGTTTTTCATCAGGTTGTTTATACAGGAATGATTCATAAGTTTATGTCTTTCTTACTTATCCCCTACTTTAGAGATGTGCAACTTCACTACCTCCAGCATGACCCAGAGGAGAAACTCAGTTATGTTTTTTCCAGAAAACACTGATGTGTTCTCAGGAATTTGTTTGAAGCCACCTAGAAATAGAAGTGATATTTTCTTCATTTAGGTACTACTTTTCCTGAGATGAAAGTCTCCTTTAAAATTAGAAAAGCTTTGTCCCCTTGACACTGCTCTTCCTAGCAAGTACACAGAAGTTGCTGTCACAGTGAAGAACAAACACTGTAGCTAGCAAGAGACAGAATTTATATTTGACTTTTCTCCTCAGAAAAGAACATGTTCAAATCAACTTTTAGAATCTATTTCATGTTTTCCCATTGACAGCTCTTCTAGCCGTGTTGTGGATTCTATAGCAATAAACTAAGATTACTAATGGTGGTCTTATTTGATAAGTTGCAAAAGCTGAGACAGAAAGTTGCTTTCTAAATTACTTCTGGCTATCTCACCATAAAAAGTTCACTGACATAAAAAAAATTGCTGGTGCAAGGATTGAAGGGCATTTTAGACACAACATCAGATTGGGGAATTAATTTTTATAATCTACTTCTACTGCTTGAAAAAGTGAGATCAGTTAAATTGTTTTTGACTGCATGAAGAGACATTGTACTTTCAGGTAAGAGTGGCCTTTTCTGGATTTTGTTGAGCGATCAAAAAGAAATAGTTGCTACCCTCTGTTGGAGAGGCCCAGCTGCTGGTGGAGCCAGATGTCACCCAGCTAGGTGTCCTGCTGCAGAAGCCACCAAGCCTTAGCAAGTGGTACAGAGTCAGTCTGTGTTGTAAGGGGTTATGGGGTGACTGATGGCGACCAGTTTTTCTCCAGCAGAACATGGAGAGCTCAGGAAACATGCATCAAATGTGAAAGTCTCTAAGAAAGAGTCTACATTATCTGTCCAAGAGCAATATGTTTTCTATATATCTGGTGTTGCTGCCTTGCTGCTAATCGTGTTTATGCGTTGCCAGACAGCTCATTTGTTTCCCCCAGCTTTCACTGAGCCAGCTACTCCTTCCTGCCAGGACAACAGCTTCTAACATTACTTGCTGGAGCCTGGACTGCCTTGGATAGGCTCCCTTTCTGCAGAGATGAAGACAGAGCAGGCAGGTACAAATCATGCAACAACTCCATGGACAAAAAGCAAGTGTTCAAGCACAGTACCATAGATATTCAGTCCTGTGGGACAAAGGCATGCCCGCAAGCACGGTGTTGTGGGGGAGCATGGAAGCCAGAATTCAATCCTCCATGAATCAGCTCTCCAGAGTCCTGCTGTTTTCCTTTTCATGACCCATAGGTTAAAGTTCTCTGCTCCTCACATTCTGTAGCAACATTTCCGAATAATGATGCTCAGAAAATTCTAAAGCAGATGATTTTAGTTGTTCCTTCATTGGCAATCACACTAGTTAATTGGGGCTGGTTTTATGGGGTTGGAAAACTTGCTAACTATGGCAGGTTGAACATGAGCTGCATGGTGCATTCATCACGTATAGTATTATCAATGATATGTAGCTAAAGCATATTAAGGTGTTTTCTCTGCATCTCACAAAAATGGACAACTTAAGCTTCAGAGCACCTGCGATGGATGGAATATCTATTTTTCCTTGTGCAACAGGAACAATATGGTCATAAAGGCTGGGATTTCTAATGTCATGTTTCTCAGAGGCACTCAAAGCTTGGTTCACCAGAGCACTGCTAACAGCAGGACTGGTCTTGGTCTGATTCAGTCTTATTCAATAGAATTGGCTTTTAAAAATCACTTCGGGAAAGCTCCAGGCCTGCTGCCTCTGCCAGTCTCCCTGGGAGCTGTGCCACATATGCATGGATCAGTGGAAAACTCCTCTTTGCCTTCCCCAAGCCTACTCATGCTCCAGATCCAAAATTGCCACATTATCAGTAGATTCAGGGATAATTCTTGCTTGGCTCTTGATGTTGCCACTAGTCCCACCAACATTCCACAGGAACTGTGTGTTAGTTCTTGGGCAACATATTCCTTACTTGTAGATGTGCCAGAGACACACAGTGAGTTTTTAAAGTCATGCAGATGTAGCTACTCACGGATTCCAGCTATGCACATTTTCAGCCACATCAGCTTCAGCACACTTTGGTGATGGTTTTATACCTTCATTTCTGTTAAAAGAGTGATTCCTCCACTCTCAGTGAAGTAAATGCCTGAGATCTACTTTCTAGTTCGTGTATGACCCATGTTTTGCAAGTGGACCGTCAGAGGAGGCCCAGCTGGAAGTACTCCATCAATATTCAGATGATAAAAAAATAGCCATTTGATTTTAAGTTGCTGATAAGTACATGAGAAAGTATGTGAGGAGGAGATGGTATTCTGTTTTCCAAACGTTTCTTGGAACAGTTCTCATTTGGAGTGTCCATTCACACTCTATTAGGAAGCTGTGTTACACCTGGCACAACAGGAAAGCATAAAAGGTCAATTTTGCTGGCACCATGAATAATTCTTCCCACAGTGAAACCTCAAAATTTAATTGAAATTTGAAATTGAAATTGAAATAAATTTCAAAATTTAACTGAATCATTCATTTGCAAAGAAGCAGCAGATGTTCAGAGTCTTCCAGCCTGAATTACCCTCTGGAGAAGGAATGCACAGTATGAAGCTCAAGTTTTTCCATCATCTACATTTACATGTACGTACACACATATAAGAAAACAGGCACTGCTTCTTGAACAAGTCACTCAAAAGAAAAGCAATTCCTTCTTTCAAGCACTTCAGCTCTGTGGCAATAGTCATTCCAAAAATTAACTTTCTTAGAAACCTTCTAGAGAAGAACCTTCTGGAGATGAGGAACTACCTAACCTCTTTTCCCACACATAACTGGCTGCGCACACAACTCAGATTCACTCAGTATATCTTTCAAAAAAACACAACTTGCTCACATGCTCAAACAAAAGCAGTTGAAATGTCCTATTGCGAGATTTGCTGGTGACACTGATCATAGAGTGTTATCTCTATGTATATCTATGTATATGTATATATATGTATATATATATGATATAGAGATGTATATCACTAAATACTTGATGGTTTTTGCTTGTCCAACTTGCTCTGGTGGAAGGTGGCCAGTAGTTGGCCCTCTAAGACTTCTGTAGAGTGCATGAAGCCGCCTCTGCCCCAGCAAAGGGATTCCCCAGGCTTGGAAGATGATGCAGATAATCATGTCACCATGATTCCTGCTCACTTTCATCAAATTAAGCCTGTTTTGCTTAGATCAGTGCAGCTATTTTTACTTTTATGTCCTCAAATATTGCCTCACTAATTATACTGGATGTCAGTTTGCAAGCTGAAATTATTCCTGTTTTATAGGATAATGAAAGCCAAGCAGCTAGATGCAAACTAAAATATGTCCTCTTGTGGGGCTTGAAAATTTTGGAAGTCATTTTGGGAGTTAAGATTTGGTGTATTAGCATACCACTAACTCCAATCAACTGTGATAACATCAGAATTTAATTTTAGTTTAGTTTGGTTCAACAAGTTAGAAAAAGGTTGCAATTTTGGGGTTGTTTGTTTTTGTTGGGGTTTTTTGTTGGTTCTTTTTCAGTTGGTGTTTTTGTGGGTTTTTTTTTCCTAAGTGCTAGAGCTGAGAGATTTATATGTTTATAGAGAGCTGAATATATGATAAATAAGGATTTTTTTCAGAAACTCACAAATTGAGATGGAATCTAGAAAATGGCTCCTTGAAGCTAATAATCAGTATTTCAAGTGATGACTGGGCTGGTTTCACAAAATAAGCATTTCTTTAATGAAGCAGTTGCACACTTAAAATGTCTGCAGTCAAGAGAAGGACAGAAAGCAGGATCCTTTAGAAATACCAAATTATTAAAAAAATGTTTAAATGTTAAGAAATACGTCAAATTCTGAGATTAAACAAATCAGAGCTATGAAAATCTGCAGCAGAAGGCCTGACTGGAAAATTTAATATTATTTTTTTTAAATAGAATCATTCAAATGCAGGAATCTTTCTGAGATTTCTTCTCACACTTCTGACGCTTTGGTAAGTGCTTCACTGGAAGAAAATACAGTTATTATTCGAATACTTTTTGAGGTAAGCAACAGTGAGAAAAAATTATATGGCTGAAGAGCCAGAGGGGTGATGGCTACTATGAACGTGCTAAGGAGAGGATGTGAACTGGCAGAAGGAACCCCCACCATGAGCTCTGTGCTGCTCCATGTGGCTTTGGTCCAGGACACAACATCCCCACAGCCCAACCCCAGCAGTCACCTGGAGAATGCCAACGTCATGCCCCTGCCTTTTCTCAAGCAGATGAAGATGCATAATGCACTGCTTTGAGGGAATAACAACAGCTATGCTTCCTAAAAGGCGCTCAGAGAGGCAGCAAGTCTTCTCAAACTCTTGCCAGAGAGGCTTGGTGGCTCCATAGAGCATGATAATGATCTCCAAACATTATTTTTCCCCGTATAGTATATTCTTTACATTCAGCATATCAGGACAAGGTAATGACTTCCAGCTCACCCAGCAAATTGGAGCATAAAAAATGGATGAATGACATAGAGTTTATTTTTAGTTTGGATTCTCCCCTGTTCTATTTAAAGCATGAAGCCCAGAGGCAACAAACAAAATCCAAGTCCCATGAAAATGTTTTGCTCTAGCAGCCAGGTGAGCCAGCAGAGCACACTGCAAAGCAGCAGCAAGGGAGGCCTGGGGAGCTGCAACCCACCCAGGTGGTACAGTGCCACACAGATGAATGCACAGTGTAAACACACTTTCTAGCCATGTTTCCTGAGGCAGGAGCTCAGGCAAGAGCTAACAGATTGCTTGCAAAAAGCATGTACAAATCTTGAGGCAATTCAAGCTAGAAGTGGGCAACGACAGCAAACCTGTCGCTGTTGGGGTGGACACGACGTACACAGACAGTGCCTTGGACAAGGGCAAAAAGCTGTTTATTCAAGAAATCAGCCTCTTTTATACACTTTTGTATGTTATAATTCGTGTTATACATTCATTGGCCACTAAACTACTACAATGGATCCATTGGCTATTATCTAACCACAATATACTACTATTGGTTACCTATAGCATAAGCGTTCAAGCATTTAGAAAAACACCAGGTGCAGACTTGTTGCTGTTTTCTCTCCCTCTTGTTTGGATTCCTTCTACTGAATTTCTCACGGGTAAAGGCGAACTGTGCTAAGCTCAATGTCAGCATCAGACAGGCTGTCAGACCTGCTGTTAATTCCCACACAAACCTTTGATGCTTCTCACAAGTCCGCTGTTTCACCTCATTTGTATCAATAGGTCAAATATTATTTAAAATGAGGGAAAAATGGGCAGAGCAAGCCTCCAAGAAATTTGCCAGTCAGAAAAAAAGAAAGTTGAGAAATCTGTCAGCTCTGAGCAATTGCTAGAGATTGAGCATTTTCACAGCAACATACCAGCAGTACCTGATGCAGTGATTCCGCTATGCTAATGTAGCAGTAGCTGCAGAAGACATCATCATCTAAGGCATTGGCCAGTGCGGCAAGATGCAAGCAGTCAAACCATCACAGGCACATCCCAGTATAAAGCTAGAGCAAAGCTCTACTGATAGTTCACTTGCTGTGGGATATGGGATGTGTAGGCAGCAATAAAGGCGGAGCAAGTGCTCATTTGCAGCAGAAGAACTTCACGTTGTTGAGTGCTGTGTCGTCCTGAAGCCCCTGTGGGGGCTCTACCTTGGTCTGGAGACCGCATATCTTGCAGCTGTTCGTCCATGGGCCAAAGCTGCCCCACGACAGTCCATCACCTACCAGCACAGCTTCATCTGAGCATCTGAACTGAATGTTGTTGGCTGCTGTGTCGTCACCTCCTCCTTGGGACTTCTCTGTTCTCAGCGAAAAGGAGATCAGGTAGCCTCCGGGGCAAACTTGGAAGCTGGTCCAGGAACCCCACCTGACAAAAAGCAGAGGGAAGAATTTCTGTGAGCTGCTGGGAAGTGCTCCTTTGCCTTGTCATGCTGCTCTGAAGCTTAACACTTCCTTGCTCACAGCCATGACGCAGCATCCTGCTGCAGTCTGCGACCCCTCACTTTGTCCTTTTGTTTTTCCTTTCCTTCCAAAGATGTACATTTCTCTTCATCGATATCTCATCAGAAAAACACCAGGAAGTCCGAGTTTGGATAGTTATGGTTCTGGTGGAAACTCCAAGGGCAGCCTGAGCACACGTTTTATGATGCATCCCTGACATGTGTGACAGGTACACACCAGGCAGCCGGGAGAGCGGCCGCTCTGCCTCCCAGAGGGACAGTGCCATTCTCCGCAGCAGGGCCAGGGCTTCGACTAGGCAGTTTCTAAATGCATGGTTAGAAACCCTTTTCCCCCACATTTGCCCCATGTGTTGGAGATTTCCAAAGAAAGACTCTAACCCCGGGACCATAATTCAGGCACTCACAGTGCTCTGCAGAAATTTCAAGAGCAAACAAAAAGTGGTGAAGTGAGGTAATCATGTTTAATAACCCTCAAAATTAATGAAAACAACCCCTAACCACTTGTTTTAATTCACTGTACTACAGCAGTGTGTATACAGCAAGTCAGAGAGAAGAAATTCCTGCAAATGGTGACACCCATGGGTGTTTTGTGAGCTGGTGCATGACAAAAAGGAGAGAAGTCACCTAAGTGTCACTTACTCCCCCACCAAGGACTCAATTGTTATTGAGTCGTCCTGACAATGCAGGCATATGCCATTCAGAGCAGTGTCATCTCTTCCAAACTGGTCGGGCTCCACCTGCAACGGAAGTCACACAGGGACAGAGGTAAAGGCAAGGGGCAGAAGACCCAGGAAAAGTCCTTTACATGCCTGTCCTAAACAGTCCCAACTCCTTTCTGTAATGGGAAAGAGAAAATGTCTTGGGAAGCACATCAGAAAAGATGGCTGTCACTGGGAAACCACCTAACCCTTGTAATACGTTCTTTGTGTTTTCTAATTATTTCTGACCCAACAGGTAAGGCAGAAACTCAGAGTCTCAGCAGATACACTGGCGGTAGATGCCTCTCTCCCCAAATCCAGATTTTTCACACCCACGTGACTTCCACCAGCAACATCAGCCACATGCATGTTTCTGGTGTACCTACAGTGGCAACATTTGCCAGAAAACTCATACTTTTATGTACAGAGTATCATACTCAAGAAGAGGGAAAGATCTGCAGAAAATCCTCGGTGACAGGAGATGGTAGGGAACAGAGAGAATTTTACCTTCAGCGCAAATCCATTGGCATAGCCATGATGGCAAAACTGCCGGCTGCCCCACTTGCCCCAGTGGCCTCCGTTGGGCACAGTGAGGACAGAGGTGTACTCACGCACCCCTGTGCCTGGGGGGCAGAGGAGGAGCAGGATGAGTGTAGCTGGCATGAGGAACTTCATCTCTCATGCTCTGCGTGTGCTGAGGGAGAGCTGGTGTATGGACTGCGGAATTTATAGCCTTTCAAGGCTGCTTGCCTTTCCCTACCAGTCCGTTGGCAAACACCATTGGAACAATAGTTTCCACCCAGGCAGTGACAGAGCACTTGCTGACCTGCTCACAGCGCCCATGAGGAGACCCTCTGGGCGTTCAGCAGCTGACACGCAGCAGATGCTGTGGCCAAAGGTGCATCCACCATCACCGAGGGGCTATGGGAACACCTGCGTGCTCCTTGCTGTGCTTGTGGTAGAAGCTGAATGTGGATTTCTGCTTCTGGCTACGCAGATATTCGGCCGTGGGAATGTTTGCCTTCTGAGAGTGACTGCCATAACCATAGTACCTATTGCTATTTGGCAAGGCAGGTCAGTGGTCTGTACAGGCAGCAATACATGCAAGTTAAGATGATGGGAGGTTGGATGATCCTTTTTGTGAAAGGCACCAAAAGAGCACAGCATGTGATGGAAGCACAGCCTATTTTCCTTTTTAAACCAGAACTTTTATTTTACTTCTCCAAAGGGGTGTCAAAATCCAGGGGAGATGTGTTTTCTCCCACCAGGACTGTGCAATCACATCTGGCAAACCAGGTGTGTTTGCTCAGGCAGGGTCACACAGTGGCAGGCGAGGACACTCAGACCTTGAAAGCACATGGATGGAAAGGAGCAGAAGGAATCAGAAAGAAATGGCTGGGACCTGGTTAAGGCTACAAAAGGAGCAGGATTCCCCCATTCATTTCTCCTTTGCTGGCCCAAAACCATCACGCTCGGTCACTTCACCTCTAGCAGCAGTGATGCAGGTCCACAGCCTGGCAGGACCCATTTTCCCCCTCAAGCTCTGCTCAAATCATAAGATTCTTGCCTTTTCCCATCCCCAGAGGAAGATCCTAGGGCACAGTGAGCCCCAGCATGCAGAGGAGTGGGACGAGGCAGGAGGTGAGGCCACCTTCAGGGATTTGGCCGTGAGAAATGACTCCCACGCACACTTCACAGGTCCAGGGGAAAACACAAGCCCAAGAGGAGAACTATCAGAGAACTATTACTCCGGATCTCGGGAGGTATCATTTTCCCATTTATAACCAAACAGCTGGTAACCCGGGCTGCCAAATGTGAGATGCCTTGGACTTGATTTCATAGTACATGGCTTAGACAGCGCTTAACACATGCAGACCAGACACTGCATTTTGCTACCACCTAACAGTGCCAATTTTGCTTGGATGCCTCAACAAGTTTCCAAAGATCAGCTTACACAGGCTATCAAAATCAAAAAGAGTCTACAATGGTGAGATCCAGATCTCTTACTGACACACCTACCCTGCTTTCTTGCTCCCTCTCCTGTATTTTAATATCCTTGAAAATGTCAGAACAGTTTTAAAGAAAATTGGGAAACTGATGAATTTGATTAATGAAACACGACTACAGTAAAATTATGATGATACAGGGTATTTCATCCTTTCATTATTCATCCAGTTTAATGCAATTATTTTTGCAGGCAGAGGAGCATAATAATTTTGCCACTAATTTTCAGCTTTTATGAAAACTTCCATTTTCAAAATAAACAAATTAACATAATATTAATCAGAATGTTGATTTTATAAAATTATTATTGTAATGCTATGACATATTTAAAATCTATATGGAACATGGAAAAGGAATGTCTATAACATACAAAAATATATACCATACCATACAAAATTTGCTTATTTTATGATGTTATTGAAAAAATTATATATTAGCTGTTCTTGAAAATTCATTAATTTCTGATTTTCACCCCTGAAAATAGTGCACACTTAACAATACAAACTTCTTTTGGCACTGTTTTGTTGTCTTCCTCATATTCTCAGTTTCTTATATTCATGTAAACCCTCTGCTACCCAAAGCATGGCAATCATTTGGGACATTGAACTCTTTTGAGTGAGCTGTAGGAACAGTTGAAGGCAGCAAGTGCCCAGGAACTCCGAATAGGAGTGGAAGTAAGCAGCATTCACCAAAAGAGAAGTCAATAAATACGGGGTGCTGGTTTTGACCTAATGACTGTGTGCTTCTGCATGCTCTAGGCCATTTCACACTCCTCCCACACTGTTACCAAGGCACTGGTTGCCACCCGTCAGCTCTCAGTAGCCATGTTCCTCAGCAGCTCTAATGCCAAACTGACCACTACAATTGGGTATAAATCAATTGTAAATCACACAGCCTGGCTCTGCCAAGCCTTCCTCACCTGCAGCTTGGGATGTAGATAAGGCACTCCAGAGCTAACCCCATCCTGCAAAAGAGCACAGCATCTCATGGAAATGGTACATCAGCAAACCCAGAAATCACACCTAGCCCCAAAGAAACATGAAAGGGCAATAAAGAATCTATTCTATCCTATGAAAATATGAATAAGCAAAGGGTTGCACTATTTAGAAAGAGGTGAGATTCTGAATGAACACAGACATCTACAGTGCAGATGTCTCCATCTGAAATAATTGCAGTGGGCTCCCTTTATAGCTGCTGAGAGAGACAACCTGATGACAATTGAGAGGAACAGAAACCTTCACATGAACCTCTCCCTAAAATCCTCTGTTCATCTCTGCTGACTACAGGGAGGCATGATCCTTATCTGGACTAGTCTTATAACTTCAGACTCTGTTTGGGCTTTTGCAGGCTAAAAACGGTAATGCTGAATGAGAATTAGTTTTCAGTAATATGGGCAAATGTTTAAGAGAAAATGAGTAATCAAATAATGTGCTATCTGGTCCTCATTTTCTCATTTGCTAAATTGACTCAGATTAATAGAAAATTGAATAGCAGGAAAAATATAAGTGAGAGACATCAGAAATGAGACAAGAGCTGGGATTTTCTAGATGCATGAGCAGAGAGAGAAGCTTTAAAGCAAATAACATAAGTATAGCCATTTCTCAGATGTAAGAGGAGATAATTTTGCATTAGTGATGGGATGTAAAGATGACCTACATGTAGAAGTGGTGCTCCCCTTGTTGTGAAGTTATTTTCAAGTGGTTTCCCACCTGCCCACCACCCCCATCTTTCATTTAAAACCTCACCTTCAAAATTTAGGCAGCTTTCTTATCTACTAGGCTGAGCAGACATTATTGTTTTTAACACAGCAATTACAATCTTTACAGTTTCTCACATTTTTTATTTCTATATAATTAATATAACTAATTTCCTTCACCTATGAATTATGTACGTCTTCTTTCTCTTGCCTTATTCTTTATTTGCTCGCTGCAATTTTTGTTTACAATTACTAATAACATTTCAACACATTCTTGTGAAAGCCTAATTGCCCTGCCATGGAATCTCTCCATTTCTTTCAGTTTCCAATTCCTGTCTGAGACTCAGCATGCCAAAACTACTTTTTTTTTCCCCTACTAAATTAATTTTAGCATTAACCTGCCCACACAAGAACAGAAAACACAGAAGAGGTCCACTTGTCAGTAAAATCTCATTGTGATTTCGACTTGCATATGATGGCCAGCAAGCAAATCAAATATCCTTAAGAAACCTGCTGAGCAGAAAGAAAGCAGAGACCACGGCCAGTATCAAAGAAATTGCTTTTCTTACATCTCATAGTTTTTTACATCTTTTGCACTGGGACATTCACTTCTTTTCCTCACAGCTGTGTTAGGGTCCAGGACACCACTGGGCAAGAACAGAAACCAAGGCATTGTCTCATTTGGTGCTGATACTTGACTCTTTCTGAAGGTCTAATCCCACACACACTGTTTTCCAGACCTGTCATCATTTTTGCTGATCTCTTCTGGACTGTACTCTGTTGGTCAAACGCTGTTTTGAACAGCATTTCAACAGAGACCTAGTCAGTGCAGCATAATAGTTTAAAGATGGAAGTTTTCTAATTGTTAATTTAGTTAAAATACCCAGCATTTTAGCAAGGGTGGTACTTGCATCTCTCTCCCTGTAGAACTGCTGCCTCACCAGTCACTCTCTCTCAACTCTCACTGAAAGTGGCTATTCTCGTGTTAGTGCAATACTTTGCACCTGTGCTTATTTTGAATTCTATCCCCAATCCTCTAGTGTCTTCATCTCCCAGGCTGATGACATCTATAAATTTAATAGGCAAACTCTCTATTCTACTGTGCAACAAAATAAATAAAAATATTGAGTAATTTCAGACCTAGAATTGTCTCCTGTGGGGCATGGCTTGATGTGAGTTTTTACAATTGTATCAGGCTTTCAACATTTTTTTACTCTTGATTCAAATCGTTAGTTAACAAAAAACCCCACAAAGAAACAGCAAGAGAGACCCTCCTGCAGTGCAGATTTACTGACAGCCAGAGACCAAATGCCAATTTACACCCACTGCAAATCTTTAATTAAAGATCATATGAAAGATCAACATATAAAAACTCTAGCAACTTATTCTGAAAATTCATGGGGAAAAGCTCTCAGGAAACCTTTCCTTAAACACAGCCGCAAGACTGTTCCACTCCGTTGAAACTGAGGCTCAAGAATGCCAAGACAAAAAAAACCAGATTAGGCTCTACTGAGGGTTGGGGGAAGGAGGGAGGAAGAAGGAAAAGAAAGAAAGAAATTGCAAAAAGCTCTGAAAATTAAGTTGAATATTTGTAGATCATTTTGATAAGTACCAGATCATTCAAAGTTCCCTTTATTTTTTAAATAAAGGACTTTATTAACAGATCCTGAACACAGGTGAAGGGGAGAATGAAAAGAAAGGAGAGGGCATGTCCTTCTTTGACATCAAAATGTCTAAAAATGTTTAATATTTGTAAACACCTTTCTCTTATATCAAAATTTTTTATCGCCTAATGTAATTCAAGTGTCTGTTGAAAATACTTCAGCCATCACTCTGAGCTGCATGCTCATAAACAGAGCAGATTACACCCTGGTCTACGCCCAGAGCCAGGCAATGCAATGGTTTAGACTATGCCTCCTGTTTTGACAAGAAGTCTTGAGGCCATTACCCATGGAAGAGAGTCCATATTCTTCCAGGAAATCCATACATGGAATTGCAATCCCCTTCCAGTCCAGAGCAAGGTAGAAACAAATGACGGTCATTGGGAACTACCATGTGCAATTACTGCTGGCCACTGCAGTCTGAACATTTGCACTTTGAGAAAAGACTCAAGTAAGAGTCTTTTCTCTCCCTCAAGAACTCTTCACAGACAGTCGTGCTGATCCAGGGAATTTACTGTGAAACAAACCCTGTTGTCTATAGTTAGCCACCCACCTCTGGAATTCATGCTGCAAAGCCTTTAAGCACAGCATTAATGTTTTGGATTTCATTTATATTCCTAAAGTTCATCAGGTGCTAAAGGGCTATGCTCTACTTGAGCTTGCAGCATCTTAAAAGCTCAGATCTCCAATTAGCAGCCTTCAAATCAAGGTCCCAAAGCCCTCACCACTGACCAGTGAACCGATGACTTGGGAGGCAGCCCTGGTCCTGCCACAGCTCCAGCAGCTTTGCTGATGGGCTGCTCGGGGGTCTCTATCGGGAACAGATAAATATGGGGGAAACACTGGTTAGGCACAGATTAACCCAAGACATCCTGTACCTGGGACTAGCTTGGAGTGGAAACATGAAAGCTAGTCCTGCTGAGTTATGAACAGGTATTTCTGCTGTGGTTTTGAACCTGCTGTATGCTTGACTTCAGCTCCTGCAAACACACTGATCCAGACCTAAATCCCTCAACTCAATTCCATCACAGCCGTCAAGAGCAAGAATTGGTCACCACCTACAAACAATGGTAGCTGTTTGGGGTATGATCCATTTATCATTTACACTCTGTTAAAACCCTGGTCTACAAAGGTCCAGTTTACCTGGTGAGTTTCCATAGTGTTCCTCACTGAGGTATCCAAGGACTCCACAAACATTAGTTTCTCCTGTGAAACAAGGGAGTGACATTTCTCCATGCAATAGTCCAGGCACCAAGGTGCACAGACTAAAGACAGAAGCACCCACTCACTCTGAGTGCCAGATTTCCTTGACTGTATTTCAATGTTTCGAGTATTACATAGGATATAATAATTCAAGGCAAAGCTACAACTGCTTGTAGAAAACGCTGGTCTAAAGTGGAGACCTTAGTGCCTCATTGCAAACAAATCAGACAAAAAATGATTAGAATTCATTTATGAATAAGTGAAATAATCCACCTTGAACCACCAGGGAGTCATGACAGAGATGCCCAAGGCAGCATTCACCATCAGGACACAGGTCTAGGTCCCCAGGCCCTGTCTTGATGACCCCTCATCCCAGACTGACCATACCTAGACCCTGACTCCTTGCACCTGATCCTGGTGCCGAGATCCAGTCCTCTTTGCAATCTTTTCTGCTTTGTCCCTTGCCCAAAAGCCTTGAAAAGGAAAAGAGGAACAATTATCCCAGCATCATGAAAATTGTAGCACTAAATGGGGCATGTGTGCCACATCCCACTAGCTCATGCTGTCATGGGTGATGTTGAGAGTTGCAGGGAGCGGGAAAGTCCTGAGGAGGTGGGAAGGGTGTTGGAGAGACAGACAGAGGAGGCAGATGTCTCTGTCCTGGCGCTGAGGTACAGAACATGGGTAAAGCCAGAAGAGGCCAGAACAGCCACATGTAGAAGGCAAGGGAGACGCTGTCAGCCAGGAGAGGGTATCATCCGCATGCCTGCAGTGCACTATGGAACACAGGACCCTCTCCCACCTCTTCCCCCAGCCTTGTGAATTCATGAAAGCCCACCTGGAGAAGGCAAGATTGGCTGGGACAGTGGGACCAAAGTGCTTGTTGTAAGAGGAAGCTCCTCTTTCAATGGCTTACTGTAGCTCCCCCATCTCCTTACCTGGGGTGCTTGCTTGCAGCCAAATGTTGGCAAGGGCGAAGAATTGCTGTGGAAGAGATGTTGGTCATGAGGGAATCCTGCATCCTAGAAAAGGCAGTGGTTTTCCCTCACCCCGGCTCCTACCTCCTGTTTCAAACCGTGTATGCCTATTTTTTCCACACTCCCCATGTCTGATTTCTGGCCCCTCTGTATTTTCTTTGGGAAGTTCTGAACCTACACTGCCTGTGTGCAGCACAGGTAGATTTCAGGAACAGGGGAGGCTGTGTGTCTCCTTTCTGTCAAGCACCAACACAGGTGAAGGTGTGCAACTATTTGTTGCAGCAATACTCTTCCTCTGCTCAGGGCTGAAGTTTATCTAGTAGGGATGGCATAACCATCCAATTAATGCAATTGCTGCCAAGGCTCATCTGCATAGGTGAAAAATGCACTCTCTGAATAGACTTGAAATTTCTGTGGTGCTATCCATGAAAATCACCTGTCCTGAGAACTTCTCACAGAGAGGATAGGTGCACGTAATGACAGCCCATCTTTATATATGTTTGTAAATTTGTATGCATATATTAGAAAAGGGCTAAACTCTTTAGCAAGTATAACATTGTTTGGACCCCACCAAAGCCTGCCACTGCAGCTGGTCTGTGCAGGGTGTTGCCCACAGCAGGTTTCCCACAGGAAGCACACCTCACTCCTTCTCTTTGCTGCCACAGGAAGGTCTTTGGACAGCCACGAGAGCCTCTTCTCTTGGCAGACTCATCATGACCATGCTGGGCTCTGCTTCGTTGTATCACTGCTCTAAAGAGTCTGCCTGTATGCACTTGCCAGTCCTGCTGGTTTTGGCGTGTCCTTGAAAGCCTGACACTGCTGTGTCCATCTCTTCCCCAAGCGTTCATCCCTCATAACAAACTAGACAGGGGAGACACCCTCACGCTGAGCACAAGGGCTGAGGGAATACCAGAGTGCTTGCAGGGTGGTCCTTGCCACCTTGAGGAAGGACCTCAGGAATAGCAGAGGGAGAGAAGAAAGCAGACAGCTTCTTTTGATTCTTTTCATGGCATCACCTGCAGGTCAAAGCCGTTTCTCAGTGGTTCTCTTCACCCCTTCAGGTCTGTGTGGGCTGCACCCAAACAGCAGGTCTGGGTGTCCCTGGCTGCCACTGTGTCACCCTGCCTGAGCAAACACACCTGGCGCCTCAGCTAATTTCTGCAGTTCTTGCTTGGTTTCTTATTTCAGGGGGGGAAAAAAGTGAGTGCCTTAATGAAAAATCTCCCTTTCTCAGCTATTTGCTACATATGAGTAATGAAATAATTGGTTACTCATGGTATACTAATTCATGAGTTTCCAGTGTACCTGTTAGAGTGTTTAATTTTCTAAGCAGTTTTAAAAAGGAGCTATACCCCCTCAAGCAATGCACACTGTGGCATCGGTAGAATTTAGATTTGCAAAATTCATGACACAAACCTCCACCATTTGAGTGGGGATTACTACTGTAGGAGAAGCAAGCTGCCATTTTAGTATATAATTTTTTGTCTGTCTCCCTTGAACCATAGCCTTATCACTGTTCCACAAAACTTTCCAGAAAAACTTTTGCATTTATTCAGGCACTGCAAACACAAATGGAAAATTTTTGCACAAACGGATATAGACTGCAAAAGCTACAAGCTACTGAAATCAGTCTTAGAGAAGCAACAGGAGGAAGTCTCAACAGGCATTGCTAGCCAGGCTGTACACAGCAATAATGCATATAACTCCTTCTAGAAGAAAATGCTGGCATCATGCTGAGTCCAGATATCTTGCAGTTCCTTTTAAAAATTGAAATTTATTGCAGATGAAACCCTAGAAGAGATTTTTTTCTTTTTTAAAAAAAAAAAAGGTAATGTGTTCAGTGTGGCACCTAACAGGCTTTATTTAGTGTGCATGCAAAGACTTGGGCTGTGCATGCAACAAGCGGAGAAAGCATGGGAAAAGTAAGAAAGAGAAATACATTCCACTAATAAGCAAATAAAGCCCCTTGCTCTTAATGTACCTTTCAGCAGCAGCATTCTTCTGTCCCACAGCAGAGTTAAGGTGAGGTTAGCTTTAGGGCCAGGGTCCCAAGGTCCTCAGGGGTGGACATCCCCCTGCATCTTGCTTGGTGGAAAAGTTTAAAACAGAACACCACGGCCTAGATAACGGATGCCAGGAGAGAAGATGGAATGTCTATCTGTAAAGATCTGAACTTGTTCACAGTGGTGAATAATTAGAAGCAATATCAGAAAGGAAGGTTTGAAACTAAGAAAATATTTGCCCTCAACAAGCCTTAAGCGTGAGGCAAAGCAAAAAATTTCAGCCATTGCGTGTTCTCTATCAAAGTTAGATGTCCTTCTGTGCTGGCAAGAGGTAGACACAATTTTAACGGGGAAAACATGCTGTGACAAGGACTTCTTATTTCCTCCAGGGGAGGAAAATGCAGCTATACACTGCTTGCAGGGAAGCTGTGCTTGCCTTGCCTCCAAGAGCTGCCTGTGTGCAACGCTACGGGTTTCGCAACCACGGAAGCATTCCTTGGCAGAAGGTTTTGTTCACCAAGCACCGAATTCTCTGTTCATTTGGGGTTACCCTGGGTTTCACCCCTCTCTTCAGAACTGCTGGAAGCCCCCCACAGGGCTCCCCATTAGGGCTGCCAGGCAGTGGAGTGAGCAGAGGGAAGCTGCTCATGGAAAACGCTGCCATCAAGCTGCCCACCCTTCCACAGCCCGGTGTCAGTGACAGCCAGGACAGGCCACTGAAGACCTGCTCAGCTCTGTGTCCAGGAGCAATGGCTGTGCTATCACCAGGCCAGAGCTCAAACGCAGATACTCACTGGGTCACACACCAGAGGCTTGGTCTCCTTTTCTCCTGTTGCTTCCAGGGAGCAGGAACACAAAGCACATTTTTGTCATCCCTGCTCCTAATGAGAAGGCTCTTGGGCAACCAGGGAAAATCTCCACCATCACTTTAGTGGATGCACAGGATTTGTACTACAGGTAAAAGCCACCTTCACTGCCAGTAGTGTTTTATGCCAGCCGCCCACATATCATTAACTCCCTCTGAAAACCCTCCCTGATCCCAGAACATGATTTTCCACTGCACCACCACCTGCAGTGGCTGCAGCAGTTCACAGTTCCTAGGCTACATGCCAAAGACTATCTGATATCTAGATTTGCCTCAGAACGTCCAGTTTTTCAGTAATTTTATGCAGCTGGAATAAGGATTTCTTCCCTTTCTTGAAAATTTATGGACATTTCTCAAGAAAACCTTTCACAAAAATAGGGCAATCCGTGAAGGCATGAACCCTGTTAACCTCTCATAAAAATGCCCTAGAGGTCAGCCTCTGTTTCCCTCATCTTTACCTATTCCTCCAAGTAGGACTGCACTTGGTCTTTGAAAGGCTTTGAACACCACAAATGGTATCTGCACACTTCACTTGAGCAACACTTGTTTCAGGGAACTTCCTCAATGCTTTGGTCATTTTGTCCCTTCTTCACCCACAGTCAGGTATAGAAGGGCAAAGCCCATGAGTTTCTTGAAATTCAGGTCCAACCAGCTTGGCCACAGTAGCTTCACCAGTGAGGCTGGTGTCTTCTTTATTTTAACTGTATCCCTATATGAAATGCAGTTACAAAAAATAAAAAAAAAAACCACTACAGTTTTCTCTCCCAACTGGGGCCAGCCACTGTGGAAAAACACTCTGTTAACAGTGTGTGTCTCTTCTTCTGTGGCCACATCTGCACAATTTTATCATGTAATTAGACCTTGGCTCTGGCCAGTGAGGGATCTATTAGCTAAAAGTTCCTCAGACAAAAGGAAGCCTTAATGCATAAATTAATGCAAATCAAGCCTGGACTCTTCCCTCCCATGATGCTAGGAACTGTTATGTCCTCTATATTGCTGCAAGAAATATATGCTCTGCTGTAGCCTGGGGACAACAAGCTGGTAAGGGGGGAGACAAGGGCAAGGCAGAAGACAAGATCCAGAACTTCATCTTTACAGCCAGGATGAGAAAGAAATACACAGAAAATAGTCAACTTTGTGGATTGGTATTGAAACCACATGGTGTATCCACTTCAGCTTCACCTGGAGGTAACACAGAATTCAAATCCTAGCCACTGAAAATACCTTCTTCAGATATGTCAGGAAATGAACATGCCTTGACAAAACAAATCTGGCTCAAATCTCCTTAGCAGCATAGCAAAGCTCAGCTCCAAGGCCCCAACAGGTCCCAAGTGGAAAAACTCCACCTCTGCAGAGGAGAGCAGCATTGATGAGTCTCAGCTGCTGCAATGGCACTGGCTGCTACTGGTGCATTGGAGATCTGCTCTCCCTGCTCCCACATCAGGTTTTCACTGCTGCTGCACCAAGGGGACTCAGACTGGAGCAGTTTTCCGGTCCTGGAAAAGTATTGCAAAAAAGTGAACATATTCCAAAGCACACAGTGCAAGTCCTGTTCTTTAAATTGTTCACTTAAATAATTAGTCCATGTCTGGCAATACAAGAGAAGCTATTGGTTTTTTAGGTTTGGGGGTTTATTGAGAGAGAGAGAGAGTTTACTCAAGTAAACCACAGTTTCTACTCTCCTTTTCCCTGTTTGACCCCCAAATGTCCTTTCACCTCCCCATCTCTACATTAAAAAAGAGCTGGTGCCAGTCTGAGAGGGTGTTTCCTAATCACAACCCAAGCCAGATCTGTGCCAGTGCTCAGGCAGGCTCACTTAGGCTCACCCAGCTCCATGAACAATGCTGTAGCTGGAGGAAAGTGCCAAGTATCCCAGAAAATTGGCTCCATGGTATTCCTTTCATGTCAGTTCTAGGCAGGATTTATTTCTTTGTTTGTTTTCTTCAGTGCTGCTTGGGGCATATTTACCCTTTGCTAGGCTTACATTGCTGGTCAGGAAAAGGACTCCCCAGGCAGCAGGAATTCGATGTCCCACAGTTTCTTATCTGCAACTCTAGCCCAGCTTGTATTAATAAAGGTTGAAGATTATTTAGGACTTCCAGTCTGCTGGCCAGTTGCAGAGGGGATGGGAAATTCAGGATGGATTTACACTCACAGGAAAACATAACACATGCAATAATACATGATTTAACAAATATTTTCATATACCTAATCTAATAAACACAGCATATGCTGTAATGTATATGCAGCCCTGGTTACTTACATTCTCCATCAACAGTTTGTACAAACAGACCCCAGCTGTTCGACTGCTTTTGCTCGTATTCTCAATGTTTTCCCAATTTTATCCCGGAAATACAGAGAAAATGAATACTTTGTAATGATGTTTTTGGCAGCAGCCTTCACCCATTTACTGGTGTGAAGCTCCCATAGACTCCTGTCACTCGACATTTCACACTCCCCTCTCTGAGGCACTGATGGAGGTTTGGGTGCCTGGGAGCACAGTAGTGCAGGGACCAAGGAAACAGCCTGGCAAGGCCCCAGGGAAAGCTGCTCCCAGCAAGCCCACAGGCAAACGTGACGTGATCCTGCGTGGCTGAGGGGGAGAGCTGGCACATCCCTGCCACCCCTGTCCATTCACTCACACCTCCAGCAGCCAGTACTTCAGCCGAGCGCCGGAGGCTGCAGGGCGCCTGTGGGGCACACGGAGCCCATGAGAGCTGCGCTGCTCCCCGTGAGGCTCTTCCCACTTGGGCCCCATCAGCCCCACGGGAAGCTACGTGCCCAGAGAGTCTCCAGAGGAGAGAGCAGCTCCTGGGGGCTCTGCCACAGCTCAGCAGCTGAAGGTCAGGATGGGCTCTTGGCTTGCAGAATTAGTTGTCTGATGGGAGCAAACAGGTCTGGAAAGAGGTTCAGGAGGTCTTCTAGTGCATTCCTACTCCAAAGCAATCACTGCACACTGTCAGTGAGGAAGAGGACAGAAAAACCTGGGGTAGACTTTCTCCCCTGAGCTCCCTGCCCTGTCCTTCCCACATCCTCCCACGGCAGCACTGGCTGCAAACCCCTGACTGAACTGCTGTTCCCACGACTCCCTCTCCCCTGTCCTCTCATAGCTCAGTTACACGGCCCCAGCTCTCATGCTCGTTATGCACAGGTCGTGTTTTCCAGACTGCTGACCATTTTCGTTGCTTTCCTTTGGACTCTATCCAGCCGGGCCATATCCTGCTGGAAGTTCAGTGCCCTCAACTGAGCAGAGCAGCCCCGCTGGGGGCTCACACTTGCTGAGAAAAAACTCACTCCATTTGTCTTGTAGGCTGTAATTTGGTTCGTATTTCTCAGCATGGAGAGGACCTGACACCGCTGACTCATGTGTTGCCTTTGATCCTTTATGATCCCCAGACCCTTCTCTGCAGAGTCATCTCAATGCAGGTATTTTTCTTCATGCGGCTGCTTATTTCTACAGAAGTGGGAGCTCACCATTGTCCCTGCAGAATTGCATCCTATTTTTCTCAAACTATTTCTCCAATTTGACAAGACCATTTGTCAAGCTCAAGCTGTGTCTTCCAAAGTACTTGCAGCCTATTCCAGCTTTCTGTGGCCTGCAAAGTTAATAAGCTTGTTATTTATTTTATAGACCACCATTAATAATGACCTGGCCTGGCATTTCTCTGCTAGTGAATTTCTTCCCAGAGGCCACTCTGTTCATTCTTCATGAAGCTTTTCTGTGGAAATTGGATTTGGTCAGGTGAGAGATGGGAGGAAACAAAGCTAAACTCAGGTTATTACTCATTTCCCATCTGAGGGGAAAAAAAGCAACACATAATGCATGTCATCTGCTTCATTTAGCAGTCAGAGTCAGTAGCAAGTCACAAACGTGTGTCCCTATGCTGTGGGCGTGTCACACAGCCACCAAATCAAGATCATCTCCCATGTGCCAGCCTGGAGTTGAAAGATGGAGGAGGACGGTGCCTGCAGTGGCTGGGGCAAAGATTATCAACGAGCCGGGGGGATCCTGCCAAAGCTGGACACTGCTGAAGGCAGGGGTCAAAAGGCAAAAGCCATGGGACCAAAAATGGGACCATAAAAAGAGAAAAGCTCTCTGGCTGCACCTTTGCTTGGCCATCTGAGGACATAACTTGCATCCAGTCTGTCCGCTTCTCCTGTCAACTCAGAAGAGTTGCCCAGCTTTCCCAGGTCCTCAGCAACCACGGCCAGTTTCCTGTCTCGCTGCTGCACTGAGCAGCGGCTCTCCTCACTGAGACAGCTGCTCTCAGATGACACAGGAGCAGATGGCAGCAGTGATTGCAGAGGCTGTATTACCTTATGTTGCTGCAGTATAAATTCTCTCATTTCCAAAGCTAGGAGCTACCCAGTGACTGCTCCTTCCGTAGGCTCAGGACGAACTGTTGATGTGCAAACCCTGTGCAGCCGCCTTCTGCCGGCTCTGTTCCTGCGTGCGCAGGGCAAAGGAGCTCAGCAGCACAGCCCTGGCCCTGCCGTGCCCACGGAGGCTCCCGGGCTAACAAAGGGCTTGTTCCTCCCGTGGCTATACCAAGGGACTCGCAAGGACAGTAAAGAACCTCTCTCCTTTGCCATGATCTACCTTCTGCCCTTGTACTTTCAGTATCCTGTCTCACGAGGAGAATTCCTTTGTGACTGAGGTATTTTTCTTATGAGGTGGTCTGGGTTTTTTTCTTCCCCTCTGTTTGCAATCAGCATATGGGCCCTTGGAGTATAACAGCTACAAGAATATCTGAAACTCAGGTTTCAGGCTGGAGGGATGTTATTAAAGAAGAATTTTGAGACTTTGAAGACAAGAGTAATGGGGATTTAACTATTCAAGTGTCCAAAGCTCCCAGACAACACAGAAAATACCAGAAAGAAGTGCAAAGAAAGAGCTCAAAAGGATAAATCTCTGTGGTTTAGGAAAGAGAAGGGATGAGATAATGTCTGGAAATTGATTAAAGTAGAGAAGTGACTGTGTAAACTGGGAGGAAGAGCATAAATCAGGCAAGAAATGTGTTCAGAATTAACTCAGAGGACAAGTCCAGAGAAGAATTTTGCTATCACAGCTATGGCAGTAACACTGCCATATATCTAGCTGTACGCCAGTTCAGTCCCGAGCAGCATCTCAGCAGACATGGCGTTTTCATAGAACCTGAGCACCCTGCTCAAAGGAGGGACCACTTTGAAGAAAGATAAAGTTTCTGAAGGTCATATCCAGTCAAGTTTTGAAGACTTTTTCCCCACAAAAAATTCTTTTGTCAAATTTGTTTATTTTCACTCTTCAAAGTGAGCAAGAGCTGGCAGCAGTACATCACGCCAGGATAGCTGTGGCTTTGCTTGGTATTAAATACCAACAAAACTTTGCCAGTGATAAAGTTCCCAGGGCTCACCACCTGGAAGGAATTTTTTGGCAGATTTCATACACAAAGAGAAGCAGTTAATTCTCAGCTAATTTTAATTCACTTTTGCACCCCCGATCCTCTCTTCAGATCTTCAGAAAAATTCTCCTGGTAATCCCTCCAGGCTGGCTGTGGGGCACCATCAGAGCTGCAGGACGCCCATCTCTCTCTGTTTGCATCTCAGGGCTGAGACGATTCTCTAGGTCTCTGTTGCCAGGTCCTCAGAAGTGCTCGGAGTATTTCCTGGCTCTCTATTCCCCTTGCTCACTGAAAAACCACGGATACAGACCCTGCACAGGGTCCTTCTCCATTCTTCCTACCCAAAGGCAGTCTCCAAAGGAAAGCCATGGGCTTGTAGACTGACTGACAGCAGGAGCGGCCTGAAGGTTGCTGTGCTGGAAGTACAGGACCAGGAAACACAAGTTATTAACTTGTACTTGGGGAAGGGTAACAGAAGATTGTCAGCGTTATACCATAAGGTAAAGGAGGCTGCAGGAGACAGTGAGTGCTAATATTGCAGCCAGATGGAAAAAATACAAGTAACATATCTGGTGGTAGATTGCATGTGAAAACATGGCAGATAAAAAGCACTTTGAAGAACAAATGGCAAAGAGAATCAACACTATTAATGTTTCTTCACATGGAAGATTCAGTACCCTGTCAGAAAACCTGTAGGACCAGCTGATGTTATAAAAGATCACGGCAGATGTGGCCATTTTTAAATTATTTATTTGCTCAGTGCTCATAGTGGAAGAAACTTTGTGTTCAGATGGCTCTAGCCATTTTTGGGGGATAGGGTTCTTAAGAAAGATTAGGTAGAAATCAAAACTACTTCAGAAGAGAGATTAAAAAAGTCACAGAGTGAATAGCAATTAATGACTAAGACTGATAATAAGTACTCAGGAGGTCTAAGTCTCTAAACTGGAAGAGCTCAGATCACAGCAGTGATGGATAATGTGTCATTTAAAATTACTGGAAAGTTAAACAGGGGCAAACATGAGGTCAATTTTAAAAATTTGCTCCAAAGGTGATGTGAGTAACTACAGGAGTCTTATTCCAGCTTAGATACTACAATGGGGTCTGTCAGTCTGTGCTGTATCCATGTGCTGTGGCCAAGTCTTTGTGGGGAAACTGCAGGGGTGGCTTCTGTGAGAAGAAGCCAGGGGCTGTGCCCACGTCAGACAGAGCCAATGCCAGCTGGCCCCAGGACAAATTCACCAAAGCTGAGCCCATCAGTGGTGCTGGTGGCACCTCTCTAAAACATATTCAGGAAAGGGTAAAAATCCTGCACGGCAGCTGGAGAGAGGAGTAAGAATATGTGAAAGGAACAGCCCTGGTGACACTGAGGTGAGTGCAGAGGAAGGGCAGGAGCTGCTCCAGGCACCAGAGCTGAGATTCCCCTGCAGCCGCTGGTGCAGCCCATGGCGAAGCAGCTGTGCCCCTGCAGCCCCTGGAGGGACCACGGGGGAGCAGAGACCTTTTGAGCCACTGCATCTGTTTTTAAACTGACCCGACAGTGACAGGAGTACAACATCAGTCAGGTTCAAAGGCTGACCGATGCCCTTGGCAGCACCAAAGAGTTCTTAATACTAGGTCTTTTACCAAAGAACTATCTTTAGTTTACAGATGTGGGAACAATTTAACTGGTTTTATCTCCAATGACATTACAAAGGCCATTGCAAGATTGTTTTCAGCCCACACACAACTTAAAGTGGCTGTTTCTCACCACCATCTCAGAAGGTTTATGTTGCTTAGAAGGTTTATTCTTGCTTAGAAAAGGTCAGCTGAGAACACATCCCCTGGAGAGCCCCACCATCTTATAAATGGGCAGTAAATAACAAAATACCTTCTGCCCTAGGGAAAGGGGGATCCACCTAACCTGTACTTAGGTATCTGCAATGTAAATATGTACATGCAATGTCAATAAGGCTACTGCAAGCACTTCATTCTTTAGTCTTGATGTTTTGGTTGTGTGATTACCTTTTACTGATCTGCTGATTTCTGATTATTTTGAGCACCTGCACTGTTTTCAAATATTTTTTTCTTCATTGTAACTCTCTGTTCTTTTTTTATCACAGGGTGGAGGACTTAAGTTGTCCAAAAAAAAAAAAAAGATATTTCCTTTTGTCTTACATATGTTTGCAAAATTACAGAACTGATCTTCACTCTGCACTGGCCCTCATGTCTTCAGTTGCTGAGTCTAACGCTATCCTGCCTTCCAATAGCTTGATTAAAAGAAGAAAGGACATGTCACATGTGACCCTAGCACTAGCTGCCACAGCTTACCAGCAGAGAAGTTGCCAGACTCACCGAGTTCAAACTCCAGCTTTCCAAAGTTACATAATTAAAAATGCACCCATCCTAGGCTTGCAAGCTGGTACTTTTCCTGCCTGACTAGAAACCTGCAGGGTAACTGAAAAAGAAGCAGTAGGTGAAGAGCAAGAGCTTCCCCAGACGATAAAATGTTAATTAGCAGGGATGTTAGAGACGTCACTGGATGCTCAGGGAAGTTCAGTGTATCAGGAGGTCTACCCAAAAGTACTCATTGGCCCTGCTCTCCAGCAGCACAAATTCAGCTGCTGATACTGATCCCATTATTTTCATTCCAGTCCATTCCTTACTCCTAGAGCTGGGAAACTTTTCTGTAGGGAAAGGAGTAAGAGAGAAGGGGAGGGAAAGTTCTTTGACCCAAGAAGATTCATCGCTCTGGAAGAGTTAAAAATTAATGAGAGACAAAAGAGGGAAATATAAAGCCGACATTAGTTTCTTGTTTGTTCACTGTCTCCCACAGCCAGTTAATTACTTGTGTGAACAGTTTTCACTGTTTTCTGCTGGAATATCCCAGAACCACTGACCTAGTGTTACTGTCTCTGCCACGTCCTCTTCACACAGCCAAAAGGAACAATAAAAAACCAGCTTAGCAGGGTCTTTTTGCAACCAGTATCCCTCATCTGCCACCTGCAGTGGCAGGAGTGTTGGGGCTGGAGCTCAGACTGTCAGACAGAGAGGAAACAGGAGAAGATGTGTGAAAGCAGAAGACAGAGAAAACAGGCCCCGTCAATAAGAGGGACTCAAACAGAAAGATTCAGCTCTGTGAATATAACTACGAACTGAAACATCTCTAATTTTTTGGCATCCATCATCTTAGGGTTTCCTCCTCCACCTAGTTCCTCCTCAGCACTTTTCTTTAAGATCCTTGTACACTTCTAGGTATCTCTGACACTGCTCAACCCTCACCTTCCACATATCCCGAAAGCCTCATCGTGCAGCCAGCATGGTTAATGGAGAGGGTTGATAATATCACTTATTCACAGCTCTTCATTGGACACAGAACCTGGCAACAGCCCATTGCTCTCGCTTGTGGTTGCAGTCTCTCTTATGAAGAAATCCAGTCAACACCTCAAGCTTAGGAAGTTCTATGCTACCAGGAGTGCCAAAATATCCACGAGCTATCTATTCTCCTGACCACACAGCCCTTCATTTGTGTTGTTTTCTTTCTGCCATGTTCCTGCTGTCTACGAGATACAGTAACACAGTAAGACCTCTTTGTCTTCACTGTCTCCTGCGGGGTGCTGTGAGTTCCTGAGGACCTTTACAATTCTACCCGAGGGGTAACATCAGAGGGTTTCAGCTGAAAGCAACACTTCCCCCTTCACCTGCACTAAGTGGCTCTTACAGAAGCAGGCCATTCCATTCTTCAGCAATTGAAGCCTGGAATAACTCTTTCTCCCTATTTTGGCTGTGCTTATAGTGCTGGTATATACTGATACATATATACATATATGTGTGTATATATATATATATATATACACGCATATATGTTATACTGCTAATATATGCTGATATACTGGTAGTATAGACCTCACAAGACAACTCTCCCTGGTGACATCATCACTGACTCTTCAGCAGACTGGGAGCAGCTCATCCTACTCTGAAATTACTCACGGGATACCCTTGAATATTGCTGTCAGCAGAGGTTTCCTCTCTGGCTAATCCCGTTGGAGGAACAACAGGGAATGAAGGAATGAAACAGGAAGCCACATCTGAGAAAGGCACCACAGCAGAAGTAAGGTCTGCTTCTGCTGGACACTCCCACTCTCTCTGGATGCTCACACCTGCTAAAGACACACCTGGGAGCCTCACAGCTCCATGGGATGATGCAACCACATGAAGTTTTGCTCCCACTCCCCTGTCCCTAGTACAAGATGCAACTGAAGTGAGTTCAGTAAGGTCCACAAAAGGTGGGTGGCAGCTGGAGCACTCATTTTGTGAGGTGGGGTTGACACACGTTACTTCATCACCTACACTTAATGCATGTCCCAGAGCAAAATGCAATGGCTTCCAGTGCAGGCACTTTCCTCAGCCTCAGTGAGATGGTGAGGAGAGAAGGAAAGAAAGGAGGAAACAAGTGAGAACTTCCACAGGGTGAAGGACCCTGAGACTCAAGTTTTGCCTCAGCCCCTGAGAGGTTTCTTCCCCTTCCAGTCCATGACTTCTCCCATCTCTGTCCCTTCAAAACCCTCCTTGCAGCATTCCCAGGACCCTCCTCCAAACCACCACCTCCTTGGGGAACGGTCCCAGCTCTGTCCCCCTTTCCTTCCCTTGCATCCACACGTTTTCAGAGCCCGGCAAGCCCCCCAACAGTGCACACCAGGCAGCCTCACCACCTCCCCACCGAGGGCAGGCAGTCAGCAGGAGCAGTACCTAGCAACAACGAGCACTCCCCGGGAGCTTTGTTGACACTCCCCAAGGACTCCCACCCACCCTCCCGGCCAATAAATTCCCCCGTGCCAACACGTCCATGCAGCGAGGCACCGAGCAGGTTCCCGGGATGCAGCTGCTCGTCCCGGCCATCCTCTGCCTGCTGGGCTCCTGCTGCCTCCAGGGCACAGAGGCACGGCGATATGAGTCCATCCTCACGGTGCCAAATGGAGGTCCCTGGGGCTCGTGGGGGCACAAGCAATTTTGCCCCAGCGGCTATGCAAAGGGATTTGAATTGAAGGTAAGCTTTGACTTCTTCTTCTTCTTCTTCAGGGTGGGGAACAAAACCTGCTGTGGGACAATGTTATTTTGTTCTGATCCTAGCTGGGCTGGCCGCGGCACTTTGTCCCATCATAGTAGTTTGTGTTGTATCTGCATCATGCAGCCTTCTCAGCAAGAAATCTGTAGTGCAGAGTATCTCTCCAGGCTCCCTGCCAGTAAGTGATTTCTTAGCAGAGGGGTCTCTTGGGTAAGAAAACCCCTGGGGTTGGTACAGCAGAGCCTGATCCCAGGGACAAGTCCAACCTGCCAGCACCCCAGCTCTGGGTATCACAGCACATGGTGAGAGGGTGGGCATGGCCTGGGACAGCAGCCACCATGCATTCCTATTTCCAGAGCCCCTGCTCCACCACTTGGAGAAAAACAGAGGTGGGCAACAGCAAAAAGGGCTTCCTGAGAAATGCCATGGAGCTGTCTGACAGCCCTGCTCAGCTGCACGGATGTTCTTGCTCTGTCCCCAAAGCCTCCTGCCAGCCCTCATCATGAGGGCTGGCCTCATCCCCTCTTTTAAAAGGGGGATGGTGCTGACCTCTCCCGTTTTCTTCCCCTCTCCTAAGGTCCAGCCCTACCAGGGATTTTGGCTGTTTGGTGATGACACAGCTCTGAACGGCGTCCGCCTGCTCTGCACGGACGGCACAGTCATCGAGTCCTCCGTGGGATGGTGAGCAGCCTTCTCTTTCTCATCCTCCTTCAGGGCAGCAGCTTCTGGGGAGCCTGAAGGGAAAGCAGTGCCATGGTTTCTCCACAGGCACCCACACCCCCTGTGAAGGTGGCTCAGCACCCTGCTTGAGGAGGTGGGTGGGCTCCCCTTGGCCACAAAGTGTGAAGGTTTCATGGTAAAGGTCTGGTCCCAGGGAAAGGGACAGAGCTTTGGAAAATGAAGAAAAGATCAGAAATTACAGATCTTAAAGCTATACTTTCTTCTTTTTCTCAAATTCTTACATTCGAAAGTACATTAAGTAACAGGAACAAAGCAAGCAGCTGAAATTGCCAAGGGGTTCTGCAGGAGCAGAGCAGCCTGGAGCTGGTGGTGGCTGGGCATCCGGGGATGATGGGCAAGGAGAGTGAAGCAGGTGCTTCTAAAAACCTGCCACCCCTGTGGAGGTCCCTTGTCCCAGGACTGCCAGGACCCCAGGCAGGTTGTGGTGTTGATTGCAGCACAGCAGAGGCTGGACAAGCCTTGGTAAGTTGTTTTTTCCTCTGGCAGGTGGGGAAACTGGACCGAGGCCCAGCTCTGCTCCAGCAACAAGCTGGTTTCCTTCTCGCTGCGCGTGGAGAGGTGGCAGTTCCTGCGTGACAACACGGCGGTGAACAACGTGAGGTTCGCCTGCTCCAACGGCACAAACCTGGAGGGCTGGGGACTTTCCGGGGGTCACTTCGGCCCATGGAGCAGCAACTGCACCTCTGGGGCCATCTGCGGGCTCCAAACAAAGGTGGAGAAAACACACGGAAAGTGGGATGACACAGCTCTCAATGACATGAGAGTCTTCTGCTGTCAGTAAGCCTGACTCCCCACCCCGTGCCAGCATCTACGGAGCTGCACAGCATTAAACCTTGAATCCGTCCTTGCACGAAGAGCAGTGTGTAATTTTTTTCTGTCTTATTTTGTCAAGGATAGCCAGATCCCATGGCTACAAGCACTTCATAAGAAGGGTCTTTGTGTTCATTGTGGTTAAGCTTCATAACAAATTTATAACCTACAAAATTCCTGTGAGGGAGCACAGGGGATTCCCGCACCTGTTGGTAAGGCAGGAGGTGCGACTATAAGGGCTGAACAGTGAAGAGAGATCATCCACCCTGGCAGAAACTGGTTTCAAAGGAGAGGAAGGGGAGTTCTTCATCCTATTTCCATTACAATGCTTAGGATGGGGAGGGATCACTATCAGGCATCCATCCATCCATCCATCCATCCATCCACAGTTAAGTTCAAAATACCATGTAGCTTGTGGTCCCAGCTCTACGCCTGTCCTTCCAGCCTTCTCAGCATGGCATCTCAACACCTCCAGGTGCCCCATGCAAAAGAGACACCCTGAGGATTTTTGTTCCAAAGGCTGCAGTAATTCACATGTATTGCAGTCAGAAATGTACCATTACATGGGTATTTTTCCTGAACCACCACCCTCTCCTTCAGCATCCAAGCCTCCCGCTCAGCTCTTCTCTGGAGTTCATATTTTGTGCCGCTTCCTGGGGCTGTAGGCAATACCTTGTGTGTGAGGACTGTGGCCATAACAAGTATGGAACAGGGATTAGCCACAAACCCAGGTCTCACGGGGCATTATGCAGGAACAGGTTGGTTGGAGAGCATTATGGTGCACATGTGCAGGAAGGACTCCAGGAGGAAAGGAACAAACAGCAAGGATTAGGAGAGCTCCAGAGAAAATTGCAAAGATTTCAACAAGCATTTTCCTCAGTCCCAGGAGTGCAAAGAAGAAAATCTGAGAAAGACATAGGAGGGAAGGAGAATATCCTCAACTCTGTAAAGTTCATAGACTATTCCCATACTCGTGTATTTGAAACTTGTTTGCTACAGTGTTCTCTCTGATGAGTAAGTCTTGCTTAGGAAGATTGTGAATGGTCCTCAGTCCCACCTGTGAGCCGAGACTTTCTGTGCACACATCTGAACACACAGACAATGTTATCTTTGCTTAATCCCTGCTGGGATCCCAGATGCTCCAGAGGTTTCCGAAGCATTAACTGTACCATCATGTGCCCTTATGCGTCCAAAGAGACTGCTTGCCACTTGGCATGCAGCCAGGAAAAGCCTTACAATAGGTACATTTACAAGCATATTTAACCCTTTCTGCCAAGATTTTGAAAACAGGGGTTTGAAAGTCCAAGCAGGTATATTTTTATCACCAGTTTGGTTGGTTGCCACATGCTTTTCTTATTCCATACCTATACTGGTAAGCCCCACAGAGCCACCTATTATCTCACAGGAGTACCAGATTTAAAATCAAAAGAGAAACACTGAATATGTAATCTGGCAACAAGGTCACACACCCTCTTAGATGACTTCCAATTTTAAGAGATAAAGGCACTCTGGAGGCAGCTCGATTTTTGTTACAGGAATCTCTCTCTACAATTAGATATAATAGGAAAATGCATAACTCAGCTTTTCTTCTGGAGAAAAGGTTCCCCTAGGGCACTCTGAAATACACTGAGACAAAAAAGATGGGATTCTTGTCATGAATGTCTCCAGGGTTTTTATGTTATCTTTGCATTATTATATCACTTTCATATCACTCATTACTCATTCATTTAAGCAAGTTGCTGTACACAGCACTTTACATGGCATTAAACATGAAAGAGTTTCTGTCAACAGGGAGGTTCCTGCAAGAAATCTAGTCTTAAAAGTCATTTCATGGTCTCCCCATTCAGGTCTTAGCCCTGCCCATTGTAACAAAAACATTTTATTTGGGCTGAATACAAAAGCCATGGCAGATCCTCTTGAATAATAAATATCCCAGTTTCCAGGCAGAGGAGATCTAACAGTGAAGTGCTGGAAGAGATATCCCTGTCCATTACTCCTTCAAATTCATTATTTGAGTAATATCAGATTTTTTACTGTGTGTGTCACTACTCTACAGCAGTGAGTTTCAGGGATTGTCACAGTCCCCTACAAAGTGGCAAGGCTCATGTCAAGCAGTCACCTCCTGTGCACTCACACCAGCATGTGACCACTCTTCTCTCAGGAAAACCTGAATGGAACACCAGATGGAAATCCAAGGCTGTTCAACAATCATCTTGCTTCTTGTGCAATTACTCACCCTGATGCTGGTGATGCAAGAGCTGGTTGAGATGTTTAATCTTGCATCCCTCATTACACACGTTTCCCTTTAGGCATCTGTGGTGAAAAGTAGCCAGCAGCATCCACTTCTTCCCCATTCACCGGGCAGAGCATGCACAGTGCTCAAAATTGTATGTAAAGATATTCACAGACACACTTCCTCAAAAGACACAGGTGATGTGCAGCAACAGCTGTTAATGAAGTAACACCAGTTATTCACTGATGGATGGGTTTGAGCATCTAGGGGGTGGGGACTAGCAATAAAATAACACCCAGGGTTCACCTTGTACACAGTTTGTTGCATATGGGGAGGGATGCTGGTCTTGTTCTACCCAAAAATGAGCTTTCCTCCTCAGAACATCCCAGTTACTTTTCCAATATGGGCTGATTCAGCCAGAGAAGTGCCAATGGAGTTTCACTACAGTAAAGAAGTGCATCAGGGAATATCTTCAAGCTAAAATCTTTGTAAGGGAGCAGGTAGTAAAGGCAATTCAGCGATGCCATTTACACCCCAGTGAGAAAAACACAAACCATGAGAGTCTCTCCACAGCTTAGACATGCACCCAAGAGGAGCATTTCTGTGATGATACTGGCATGTTGTCCATGGGCAGACAGCTGTGAGCTAGCTTTGCCACTGTGGTCAGCAGGGCATTGAGCCTGCAGCCACAGCCATCACCTCCCAGCACCAGGCTGGACTGGAGCACTGCTCAGCACAGCTACCCAGGACCCAGAGCACAGGCAGCACCACGCTCACATCTGTTCAGAGCAAGTCTGCAGAGATAGGCCTACTTTTGTCCCTAGCCCTCTCTCTCTCCAGGGCTCAGCACTACTTTCCCACTGCTCCCACGCATTCTTCTACACTTAATTTTTATGCAGAACTTTGTACTTGTTCTTCCTTCTGTGCTCGATGCAAGATAATGGCTGCTTTCCCTCAAACCTCTCTCCTCACTCCCAAAAGACAGAGCCCTGTGGAGAATGGAGCACTCCTGTGACGGCTGCTTACAGCAGCATTCACATGTTATGTTTTGCACATGATAGCCCCTGTTCTATCGGAGGGACTCTGTCTCACTTTTACTGTCTGTTCTGGTGACAGACTTCATACACAAAAACCGCAGTGATGGACCAGGGCTCCTGTGGCATTTGACATTGTGCAACCAGGAAGCAGAAGGAAGGTCTATGCTCTAACCTTCGCTGCAACTTGGGCACACACATTAGCAGGCATCCTCTTCACGGGCTAAGTGAGGTGACAGTGCACTTCTTAGAAGCCACAGTCCTGTCCCCCAGCTGTCACAACACCTGCGACACCCTTCCTGGAGTGAGAGAATACATATGAGTAACGAAATAGAGCAGGATGAAAAACACCTTGGAAATCTTCCTAGCGTTTCTCCCAAGAGCACTGAAGGAAGACACAGAACGTTTGGATGTTCCCCATTCTTATTCCAAGGTTTGGTTCTCCTGGTGCATTAGCAGCCTTTGGACATCGCTGTCACATGACACAGCTGAAATAATGAATACTAAAGCTGGGAAATAGCAGCATTCAAAGCTTTGGAAAATGTTCGTGCCAGGCATCAGGAACTCACCTCTAGGCACCGAGCATTTCAAACAAACTACCTCTGTAACAGTGGTCAGACCCAAAAGTCTCCTGGGAAGCTTGTTCCTTCATAAAAGCAGCAAGGGCTGGACTCCGCTCAAAAGCAGACTATGAGATGTTGCAGCCTAGAAGCTCTCTGGTGCTTATCAGCATTCTCATCCTCTGAGACCACCACATTCCCTTCAGAAAACTGCGAAGTTTGAACTTGGCTGCACATTGAGCAAATGTCCCCAGAGTTCAGAACTCTTCCAAGCCAGCTTATTTCCTCTAGAACATCTTTAATGAAGTACTTATTTATATTTTCCTTGAAGTAGAAATACTGTATCTGATTTTATCTGTTATTTTTTATTTTAGTAGGAGATACGGTTTTGCTTTCACAAGTGTGTCTTTGACCTGTAATAAAATCTGTACTGAAGTAATGGGTTCTGAACAAGTAGCAATTCCAGTAAATCCAAGGGAGGGTACAAACAACTACATCCCTCTGACCTTTCTGTGCCCCGTTTCAGAAACAAACATGTACTTTGAGCAAAAGAACAAAATTTCTTGTGCTGTGGTTCTGCAGGGCCATAGCAGAGTGCTGCCTATACCCACATAATTAGAAAGAAGGTTAATGAATTGCTAAAGCACATGTTTCCAGTGGATAATTCAGATGGAAAGTATATTTAGGTGGCCTAACAGTTTGTTAAATGAGATTATAATGGACACTTTGCTCTTTGTCAAGTGTAATTTCAAGATAAATTGATGTAACTCTTTACCTCTGGAAAGTCCATTAGTAAAAGAAGGGCTGTAATTTCTTCTGATGTAAACCAGCGTCAGCCGTCATTTCTTTTGGTATGAATATTTTCCCCTTTTCTCTTCTCTATCCCCGGATATTTTATATCTTCTCTTTGATTTTCTAGCAAAAATAGCATTCAGCCTCAGCCATGACTTCAGATACACATTTTCTAACACTTATTGCTGTACTGGAGATTTCCTTCTGCTCAGCTTCACCACAGTGTCTGCAGGGACATTTCCGTGGAGTGCAGCTGCCTTCCTTGGGCAGGATTCAGCAGCTGGTGTAGGAATAACCAGTCTGCTGCGTAGCTTTCCAGTGCTGCCATGCCAGGAAAGAGGAGTGCAGGGACACCACACCTCCCGTGCCAGTTTCCAGTACCTACGGCAGGTTCCCCTGGATGTCCATGAAGAAGCTGATCCCCTGCCAAGGTCTGATGATGGCCTTGCTGAAAAGAGGAAAATACACATGTCCAGGGAGGCTCTACCCTCACTGCTCCAGCCCTGCTGACCTTTACACCCACCTGGACCTTTCACAACCTTTTCAGTAATGCACTTGCCCTGAACATTTTAGCACAAGAAGGGAGAGTTTTTCTGCCTAAGCTATGTTGTCTATGCAGCTGATTTTTCAGGTGAGGTTTCTTCTTAGTGTTTGAAGGGATAAGGACATCTTTTGAAAGCTTCCCAGTACCAACCTGCAATGGTGATACTGTGGGGGGAGCATCTTAATAGTAGGAAAAAACATCACCTCTCATTCTTCCTCTCTCTGGAATTATTTTCAACTATATTTAAAAAAAATAGAAAATTGATCACATGAAGAAAGCAGACAGCACTCATGGTGCTTTCAAGTCTCACATCCGGTTTTACAAGAACAAGAGACACCAAGGAGGTGCAATAATTTCATCATCTTGCTAATATCTGTGTCTTGATTGCAGTTGTACGACATCTACCAAAGTCTCATTATGCAGGTATTTTTTGCCATTTCATTACAATGGCCTGTCAAAAAACAACTACTGTCTAAGCACCCAATTTCCCTTCTTCTCTAAATATTGCTTGTCTGCTTACACAGCTTTATCTAAATGCTCCTCTGTCATCTGTGATGAGGTAATAGGCCTAAAAATTACTTAGTGTCATCTCGTGTCTTCCAGTTTGGTACAGAACCTGTTCTAAACCCAAAGTGATGCCTTTATTACAGATCTTTCTTTCTGCTCCCTGTAGCAGTGTCAGGTACCACGTCCCAGTAGCTGCAACTAGGGACAAAGAACATAAAACCATTCCAATGTTAGTGTCATTTTCTTGGGCTGAAAAGCCATCGAATCACAGAACACCAGGTTGGAAAGGGACCTCAAGGATCACCTGGTTCAACATTTCTTGGCAAAATCATGATGTAGACAAGATGGTCCAGCACGCTGTCCAACTTAAAATCTATAGCTGGACAGGGAGCGTTTGTCCTGTTATCCACAAAAGCCAGTTTTCTGCAACTCCTTTCATCAGTTTGGGCCTCATTTTCTTTGGGCTTTGAACTGTTCGGGCCAATCTTACTGTGTACGTAGGGTGTCTACTGTAAGAGGACATCTAGACCCTGCAACAAAGCGTTTGCCTTCCTCCCCAAGGCTTTTCATGCAAACTTGGATAATGCCAAGAGGAAGAAATGTTGTATCTCAGGAGAATCTGCCTTTGACTAGGGAATCTGCATCTTTTTATACTCCTGGATAATTTTTCTAAGAAAATTAGACAACATCTTGAAGGTTGAACATTAGGTTGATGCAAATATCAATAAGTGATTTGGAAATAACTCAAAAAATACAAGATTTATAATGGTAGAGAGCGACACAGACCAAAAAATGGCTGCGGAGCAGCCATTATGCAGTCATATGTCTCCAGCATTAATTTTCATACAAAGTGAGTAATATACTTTTAGTCAGGCACAACAGCTACAAAAACCTGAGTCATTCCTTTGCACTGAAGGAATAAATTACGCTAGGGGTCAAATTGTGCTGAGGTTCCTCAATAGAAAAATGCAATTAATAGACGAGCACAAGCCCTTGTTAGGTGATGTTGTCCTGAACAGCCCAGAAAAAGCAAGTCAAGAGCTAGTACTGTCCTTGGACTTGCCAGGAAATCTTTATTGCTGAGCTGCAGCCCATGTGTCAGGCAACCCATACCAGTTTGGTCAAAAGGCTGGTGGAAAAGTCATCTCCAGCTCCTCTGGCTGAGTGTGTGTCAGTTATTTCTTTCTGTATCTTCAACTTAAGCATCTAAAGAAACTTCTTTTAGTACAGTTTCACAAAGAATGATTGGCCAAATAAAGGTTTTTTTAAAAGAAAACGAGATTTTATTTTCTTTCGGAAAATCACATTAAAAGAAGCTAAAGGAAATCCCCTGCCAGGGAAAGGCAGACTTTGTTGTTCCTAACCACATGGTTAAAACCACTAATTAATGGAGAAAATGTATTTCAGAGACACTATGATCTGTAGGTCCAGATTAATTAGGATAACACTTTAATTATTCAGTGGTAACACATGCCACCTTTGAAACCAAAATCATCAAAAGTGGGTGCTTGCAAGCTCAGCAACTACCCCAAACACATTTCCTTCTGCTTGTACTAAGGCAGCAAAGTAGACTTAATGCAATTCCAATTTTCTCTGCAAGGCCTAAAGCCACCTCAGTCAGGCAGACTGATTCCCAGAAGCACACCCTGAAGAGGAGCGAGGACTTTGCAGAATATTTCTCTCCCACATTAGAAGAGATGACTCACACCTCTGGAAAACTCTTTTGTCTCTCCTAATCTTCATATTGATTGAGATGAAAATAAGAGGGAAAGTATTCGCTCTCAGCTTCTTCTCTCAGTTGCTTTCCAGTGTTTTGTTTTCCTTGTTACTTTCAAAGACCATTGTTGTACTTTCTCCAAGCACCCTCAGCAACCTCACCCAGCATATTTTCAGGGCCATCAGAGTTCCTCCTTCATCCCCTCTGATCAACTTTCCCAGCACGCCTAGAGCAGCTTCCCCTTGTCTCTCTTTTGGGATTAGCTTCTCTTCAGGTTGGCAGGACCTCCTATCACAGAAGCAATATCACCACCAGAGCCATTAATCAAGGCTCTGCCACAGGTAGGAGCAGACATTAGCAGACCAGAGGCAGTCAGGAAAACAAGGTTATTTTATTAGCAAATTTCAGATAAAAGCTGGACATCAGTCAACTGGATAACTACAATTCCTTCCGGCTTCCAAATTACAGAGTAAAACAGCATCATTTTCAACAGTCTGGGTCCCGCAGGACTGTGGGAAGTGCACAATGATGGAATATGTACCTGGAAGTGGTCATTTTCTTTATTTGGCTCTGCCTGTACCACCACATTCATCACTGGTTTCTCCCTTAAATCTTACAGTTTTCTTGCTTCACTTTCTTGGCAGGTACAGCAGTTTCCCCTGAATTTTCCAGCCATTTTCTCTTCAGCTCTGAGCCAGTAGGTGCTGGAGCTGGGGATGATGGAGGCAGTCATCACTGGAAACCCCACTGGAAATATTTTTCCCTCAGCCTAATTCCATGCTTGAGCTCAAACATGCCACGGAGCAGAGTCATTATGAAAGTCATGCCAGTGAGATGTGTTGTCGTAAAACTGAGACCCCCACATAGGAACTTCGTAATTAAGGAATAAACAGAGGCAATGAGTCATTACATTTGGTGCTCCAGGAGTTTTAGGAGAGCAAGTTTTCAGTAACTCATGGAAATAGCACGTTTTCAATAACTCATGGAAATAAGACACGGCCTTGCCTTTGACATGACATTTTTTCTTTTATTGCTAGCAGTTGTAGGAAGCAGGACACGTTTTTTTCCAGTTACTGGCACTTAGGTGTCTCATACACAGTTGCTGACAACTGGACCTCCTCAGTCCTTCTCCAGATGCTGACACTTGGACCTCGCAGCTCTCACAAACAGCACAGCAAGATTACAAAGGAAGAATGGTTTGGGGAAAGGATTTAATACAAAGATAGGACAGGAACGCTGGGGAGGCACAGGGTTCAGTGCATTGAACCACTTCCATCCTTCCTTCTCATTGCCTCGTGCTTCTCACCCATTTACCACGATCCCTTCCCTCCCCCTAAACTTCCCATAATAAATTTTACATAATCCCACAAAACTCTTCTGAAATCCCATAATAAGCTTCACATAGACCCAAAATCCCCCTCAAATTCTGAACATATTTGCAATAATTATGTTTTCCCACTCTATCAGTGACAAAGCTGAGGCTGACACCTTCAAGGCTGTGCCTGAGTAGGTTTTTTACTGGCCCAGCAACCAAAGTTTTTTTGTACTAACTGGATTGTTGGCTTGAGTTCCAATTGTCTCTGCCTCACCAAAGGAGGGAATATTATTTCTAGGTGTAAAGCTTTTGATAAAGATAGTTAAAAGTTGTTATGTACATGTCAACATGTCTCCAGATCAAATCTGAAAGATTTGAAAATACACAACAGTCATCTTGAATAAAAAGTAACCATAATCACAGCTGAAGCATAACAGGAAAAGGTATCTTTTTGTATGTCAGTTTCCCATCTCTAAATAAAAGGCTGAGGGTCTTTTCTTTCCCATAAATTATGATGTATGTAGGACAGAAAATGCTCTTGTTCTGTATAATCACAGCATTTCTTGTCTGATCCTCTTGGAGACCCAAGGAGTAATAAAATAGTGTATTATTTTCTCTGTTCCTCAAATTACTTTTGTTTCATCAAAGAAATAACTATTAGACAATAAAATTATCCTGCTAACAGAAAACTGAGTTAGAAGCCTGAAACCAATATTACCAGGAATGAGAAAAATCAGAAATACCACTGCATATCATTCCCAAAGTCAGGAGCCTTTCCACCAGAATAAAGTTTTTTTAAAAATCGGAAACAAAACAACAAAACACAAGGATATCAAAAACTTATTCTGCTGTAATTGCCATCACAGTGGCAGTCAAGATTCACAAAATAACCACATAATCTTCTCAAGCTTAGGGAAATATCTGTGCTACTTTTTGCTCGGGGAACTTCGGAGGACAGATGCCACATTGTGGGCTGTTTAGTCTGGAGCCAGGGACTCTTCTCAGCCCCTCAAGCAATAGTTTAAAAAAAAAGAGGGACCTTTTTGCAAATGTAAGCTGTCATGAATCCATAATCAAACTCTTGGCCTTTACAGCTAGATGTTATTTTAACTAAATTTTCTATTTCCTGATGCTCTTGGAGTGCATGCAGAAACATGAGCCACAAGGAACACCAGATCCTCCAGAGATACGTATCCTATCTGAAATAACAGGGTCAGTGTCAGCCTAAGAGTCCAGAGCTCCACACCAGCAACTCCTTTTCTTTGCTGTGCTCAGCATGAGTTCAGAGACCAGAGCTATCGTGCCCCTGGGATTTTGGATGACTTGACTGAAAGTGCCATATTAGCCACAATGGTGTGAAGCAAGAGATCTCACCTGTTCAAGGGCCTGTACCAGAAAAAGAAAAAAAAATCCCAAACACCCGAAGTCATTAAATAAAATGGTTTATAAAATTCAGCAAAAATTAAACACAGGGGCTTATCCAGTCAGAGGGAGAGGCTACTGATGTGACCTAGGGGAATACATACCATCAAGTGTGCAATAAGAACTTGAGAACTGGAACTCGGCAACTGACATGTTTAAATTTGACCTAATTGTGGAAAGGAAAAAGAAGTCATGTTCTTTTCATTAAGGGCAGGGAGACAAGGAGAAGAGGGATCTGACTGCTTCTGTCCAATCTACATCCTTCATTATTTTCTATCACCTCTGCTATTTTACTATCTTGTTTTTATGTGAAAGGCAGCAAAACTACGCTTCAGAAGTATCACGTGTTGCTACACGCAATGCCTTATCTCATCCTGAGCACAATGGTTTTTTGAGGTCCTTCATCTTGACTGTGGATTTGAATACAAACTCAAAGTAATTCCCATTCTGCCAAAATTACCTCCTTTCTGTACTTCACATTTTCAGGATTGTGCTAAAGCTATAAAAACCATATATATGCTAAACCTAACAACCACATGACATTTAATAGCATCATACTGATCATCTGGATCCCAGTGCTACATGAGATGAAAGATGTGAATCAAATAGTGGAATGTACCAACATTTCCAGGGTTTCATTATCCTTGTAGGTTGATTATGGAAGTATCATGCATGAGTTACAGAATCATAAAAATTCCAATACATTGTATCTACTGCTTTCTCTGTAGGCTATTCAAACAAAAAACAGTCTCAAGGAATTTTCAAAATCCTTTTTGTTTGTTTTTTTTTTACCCATATACATCAACCATTAGATGTTTAATGGCCTTTTTCCCAGTTCCAAGGTATGGATTATAAGAGTGCAGGTCCCTGGGATCCCTTTAGTCTGTTTTTAGAAAAATGTTTTTCTTCTGCAAGTCCTCTGAGACGTTGTCCAGTTCCTTTGACTTCTGAAATATAACTATTGGTTTATATGAAAACTTACCTTCATTTTTTGGGGGGCTGGCCTCAGTTAAGATCCTGTGGCTCTAGACAGAGGAGCACTCAGTTCTCTCCTAATTCCCCATCCCTCATTAGAACACTAAAATATATTACCAACATCTAACATTCAATTTGCGAAACATATCAAACTTTCCCACCTTTAATAAGACATAATTTGGTTAATATCTGTAGTGGTTTTGGTTCACCAATTCAAGTTTCTTGGCTAATGCACCAATTAATGTCTTGGGTTTAAGCACTAGCTGAATATTAGTGCACCCACTAAAATCATCTATTCGATTTCTGCTGTGAGATACAGATTAGAAGGAGGCAAAGCAGGCTCAAAACTTTAAAGAGCATAAAGAGAACTTTATTAACAGAACTAAAAGGAAAATAATAAGAATCAGAATAAACCTTCAGAACACTTCTCTTTCTCTCACTTCTCATATTTTCTTTCCCACTGACAACGTAAAGAGACTACATCTGGACCCCTCAGCCAGTTTATCACTTCTAAAATAGTCTTTTTCTAGTTCATTCAGGGAAAGAAACGTCTCTCTTGCCATGCTATGGAGACTTCTCTACAAGAAACAGTTTTCTCGTACATTTAACGTTACAGCAAAGCAGCATCTGGATGGAAATTTGCTTGTACTGTGAAGGTCCCTCCCACATTTGGTAGTTTTCCCACAACTACCTCTGTGGGCCACTAACTCATGGGGTACACTTTTAAGGACAAATTGTTCAAAAGCAAAGGTTTTTTTCATTATTTCTGAGATTATCTTCATCTCTGGAAACAGAGATCTTCCCCTTCTTCCCTGGGGCAAGGGTCTTCACCACTTTTATCTCTGTTCAAGTTTCTCATTGGATCACAGTCACTTCAACACCTACTGGCTTTAGCACGGGTGCCTTTGCTCGTGTCTGCAGTTTGAACGCTTCATCCCCCCATGTTTTTTCATAGTTACAGGGATAACAGTCTGATTATTCATGTTTTCATCACGTCTTACAAAAGAATTTCAGTCTCGAGACTTGGGACATTTCCTCATTTTCCTCTTGCTGGTCTTCGGCTCTGTTTTCTTCACTGATCTTGGGAGTCTCCATGTTGTTCTTTTCAAGTGTCTTCACCCTTCTCCCCTCTATTATTCGATGGGGGATTGGTATCTGTAGGTTTTATCTGTGCACGGAAAGAGTCAATACCTCTCTGGGCCTCTCTGCGGATGGTCAGCAGGACAATCGAAGTGCAGGATTCCAGGCCGCATTGGGAAAGCTGTGCCAAGATCTGAGGGGTTGGGCCAGAATGGCAGTGGCCACTCTGGCTGCACGGCTGCTCCTAAAAGTTATCTAAAGGATGTAACTCCTATATAGGAGCAAAAAATAATGACAATAATTTTCTACATAAAAAGACACGCTACAATCCAGCCTTCCAGGATTTGAGTTTCTACAACGCAGGTGTCTCTGTGTGAGGCAGGTGTCTGAGTTCCCATCACAGCCCATGGAGAGCCAAGCAGGACAGGACACAGCTTGGAGTCCACTGACTCATCCCAAGAACACCATCCACTCTGAGCCGACTGAATCACTCTGAGACTCTGAGACTGAGACTCTGCTCACTATACTGACTGCAACAGGAGTTTAGACATCTCTATACTGGTGGTAAATCACCCCCCCAAACTTAAGGTGAGATGTATTCCACTCCTTGCATCTCACCACTGAGTAGCGAAAAACCTACACTTTTTGAAACATTTCTTAGTGAAACTGCAGAATTAAATTCCAAGCAAATTCTGACGCATTACAGAAGAATTGAAGGCTGAGGATTACCTGCCAGCATGGGCAACACTGCCTTTGGTGGCTTCTCAGAGGACAAAAGGTAAATTTTCAACGTAAAAACTGAATTCAAGAGAGATAAGGGGTCTTGCTTGAAATAGATCAACAGTTCCACAGTTGCATATCAGGTTCTCTTCCAGACTATTCTGATGGGCATTTGAAAGATTTCTTTCCACTTATGGACAAAGTATCAAGCAGTTCTGTGATTTAGTTTGAAACAAATACAGGCAACCACTGAGATACTCAGAACTTCACTACCTCTAGCTGATGCCTGCCTTGGAAAGAATACACAAACGGTGTCAACACTTCCTCCTCTCAAGAGGGCTTGTCCCAACAGAAGAAAGAGATGCTTGGAGACCCAGACATGGAATCACAGCTCATTATTTTTAATTCCCAAGGGCCGTTTTTCTGTGATATTACAAAACTTGCCAGAGGTGACCAGAAAATGCTGCAGGACTCCTACCTGCCTACAGCAGTTATTAAATATAAACACAATGTCACACATGAGATTTACCTTTTTTTTTTCCCAGCAGTGATAGAGTACAGTGGAAAGAAGAAGAAAATTTTCATAAAAGCACAGAGTTATTGGAATATATCGTTTTGGAAACAGCTGTGGATTATTTGATTATAGGAAGAAAGCACATAGACGGCTTTCAGAATCCGAACATTTTGCTTCCTGCAGCAATGTGTTCTATCTACTTCAGGGATTTTGGGACTAAAAAAGAAGCTTCATGGCCACTGGAGGGTGCAAAATTACGCAGCACTAAGAGCAGGTTTTGTGCACTTCAAAACAACCTTTCTGCTGCACAAATTCCCAAGAGAAAAGTGAAAATTATACGTACTTTCTTGGCAGTAAAGCTCTATCTGAAAGAAATTTTTCAAAGGTGAATTTTATTTAGACTGCATAATGACAGAAAACTCAAAGTAGAAATACTGAAAGCTTTGCTTAGATAGAAAGGTAACTTTTTAAGGGAGTGTGAAAATTGTCATAAAGAGAATATAAAAAGATGTATTATCATGGAAAGTTTGCTTGCTTCTTTTTTTTCCCTCCAAAAAAAGTCCTTGAGAACAGAAACAAAGCTATGGGATATAGGTCTAGGCAATTTTACACATACCATATTTGAATGTATCTGTAAATATTTATTAATGGTAATTTCACATCTCTCCCAAATATTCTACAGCATCCAGATAGTTTCTTGCTGACTTTTTAGAGACTGACATGCATGGAAGTTACTGAATATTTTGTTCTTCCTCTTCTTTCCTTACTGCTGACAACAATATTTCCTTTTGAAAACTTAATTGTGTTTAGAGTCTGGTCAAAATTATTCTTTTTTGTAAAGTTAAAAGCCAAAATTACTTCATATCTCTTTTGCACCATCAGTCATTTGAGAGTCTTCCTAACTCAGCAATGTCACCATGGAATCATTGCCTTCCTCTTAGTGTAGGTGTTAAACTTCTCTCCTTGTCTTTCAAGAGCTTAAAAGCCACTAGATCCACTTCACACTTTGGCCCTTCTGATTTTATCCCTACACATTCCTGTTATGCCCTGACATAGCTCTCTAATAATTTCCCTTTCCCTAATTTTCAGTGGATTATCATCCCTCCCATCAAACACTGCCCTGTGGTGCCCACATCTGCCCAGCAGGGACTGCACAGTGCTAAGTGGAACCCCACCCCAGCTCTAATCTTCCTGTAGGTCATTCCTCATTAGCAGAATGGGAATGAAAAGTATGAACTTTCCTCTGCTCTGTGTGGGTTTTTTTAACTCCTTATGACATGCATGGCCTAATTACATGACTGGGCAACAGGCAGGACAACAGCTGATTTGGTCTGCAGCATGCCGACAGCAATACAATATTTGTAAATTCTAAATCATAACGTATTTGTGGTATTTGAGAAACAGTTTCAAAATGCCAATACTAATACTATTCCTCTCCCATTATAATGAGTAGAAAAATATATCAGAGACCTACGACAGTATGACTTTGTTAACAGTTCTCAGTCTTCACTGCAGGCCGCAGACACCCAACTTTTCTAAGCCGACCAAATATTCTGAAGGTCAAACACTATGAATATTTGCTAACTTCCAACTTCAAGACTCACTTGTTCAAGTTGAAGAGATTCTTTACCAGCTCCAAAGTCTCTCTACCCACCTTTATATTCCTTATATATTTGTTTTAAATGATAATCCATCAGGAAGACATCCTTTGTGCAGACCAACTCCCTCTTCATGACTACTTGGTGCATTGGCCATTCATGGCTGCTGAGTGAGATGCAGTCAACCCCTGGCCAATACAAGCAAAAAGCTGGGAGTAGGCCTTCAAATACAGGGGTCTGCACCACAGCATGGCAAAAACAAGGGTTTTGCCCAGAATTGTGACTACTCACTACATTTACCACAAAAGAGAACTCTCCAGCTTCAAATGGTGACTATGAATCAGTGGGAGAGTCAGACTTCCATATCTCCAAGCAAAATAAAACTCTGAATTAATTCATTTCTTTAATCAAAGAATTGAAAGGAATCGAAATTTTCTGCTAGGCATGCTGTCAAACTGACAAAGTGACTCAGCGAGAAGAATAATTGGTTTGTAATGTGATTATATTTGGGGATTCAGGTTGGGGTTTAGACATGCTGTTAAAGACTAAACTGAAATAACAGATTTAACACAAAGTTGTCAGGCCTGCAGTTTTAAAAGGTCCTGCTGTCAGTCATTAAACAAGTGGGAACTCAGTGCAAAAAATAATTGGCTGCTGTGTCACCTTACTGGGCCTTCATTAGTAAATATCCTTAATAAGCTGATCCAGATGTGAAACACGGTTCCTGAAAAGGTAAGAGTGATAGTTTTTAGATTATTCCCCAAGACCTGTCCTCTTGCACAACAGACTCCCTTCAGGAGAGGGAGACGATCAGTAACCATCCAGCCCATCTCCAATAAACAGGCCCTCTCTCCAAGACCCCAGCTATTAGGAAAGGGAGCAGCACAGGTCTCCAAAAACTCCCCAGGATCAGGCAGTCCCAGTCTACCTAACTAGGAGTCAGCCACATACAGAGGAGCTAAGCACAATACCGTGCAGGAGGAGCACTCTTGTGGGTGCCCTCAAAGACATCCTGCAGTCAATGTGTTACAGAGGAAAAAAATAACCCAGCAAAACAAAAAAACATGCAATGAAAACTGCATAGCCAGAAATCTTCCGTGAAGCTAAAGCACATCAACCAGAAGTTGCACAAAGATGTCTTACATGCATAACCCAAGTGATGCATGTAGGGTAATTTAAGAAAATGAAACATCACAATTTTAATCCCCAAATAATGAAGACATGTGAAACCACAGGACCGGTAGCATCAGAACTGAGATGATAAAAACCAGAGTAGAGCAGAGGGGCAGAATCACCTCCCTCACCCTGCTGGCCACACTGCTTTGGATGCATCCCAGGATACAACTGGCTTTCTGGGATGTGAGCACAAAGTGACAAGTCACATCCAGTTTCTCATCCACCAGCACCACCACATCCTTCTTGGCAGGGCTGCTCTCTGTGACTTCTCCCAGTCTGTTCTCATGTCTGGGATTGCCCTGACCCAGGAGTAGCACTCAGACTCGTTGAACCTCCCAAAGTTCTCATGGGCCCACTTCTCAAGCTTGTCCAGCCCCCCAGGCTGGCATCCTGTCCTTCTGTTGTGCCAACTGCACCACCCCAGCTCACAACCTCTTGTTAGTCCTCACAACCCTCTTGCATGTCCTCACTTCCCAACATTAAAAAACAATCCAAGCTTTCTAGCAGTGCTGTTTTGTTAGGCAGGGACTCACTGACCTTTTTTAAGTTAATTATTTAATACACCAGAATCATATTATTGTTCTCATCTACCTGTATTCCTGTTTGATTTGTTTAAAAAATACACTAAGGAAGACAACCACAACTGTTTAACTGCAAGACTCTACTTGTTTTTCATTAGTGGAAATGAAGACAACAAAATCATCACGGACAGCAGTTCCCATCAAGATTTGATTTGGAAGCTTTGCACAGAAGCTAAAAATAAAAGACTGTGCAGTCATAAATCATTTAAAACTGTTCATGGACAAAGAGCACTTCAAGGATGATGTGTTCAGCTGAAGCAGATGGGATCCCAGGGGTGCAAAAGGAGCTGGGATCTGAGAGGATTTTCTAGGTGCTCTGAGCAACCCAAATCCCATGTGCTGGGTTGGGGCAGGGGATGTGCCAAGGCTTGGGGGCAAATTCACTTGGTCCGAAGAGACAGCAGATTCACAGCTGAGGGAGCTGTGTTTGTCAAAACCTTCAGACACACGAAGTTCATGTTTGCAAGGAGCTCTGAAGATCAAGGTCCTGAGGATTAAGATTTACTTGGAGGATGTTATTTTTTCTTCCAGTTCAAAACAAAGGTTTTTAAAGGTTTTGTATTTGATAGGAAGTATAGAATGCTATTTATCCACAGTCTTGCAGACAGCTATATACAGAGACAAGAACTACTCACACTGATGTGAGATGAATTCTGTGATGTTTCTGTTCTAATACTGGCCAAAGTATTTTTGCTCTAAAGAGAAAATAATCCAAAAGCTTTCTAAAGACTACACTTCAATAAAAGAGGGGAGCTGGTGAACAGGAACCTCTTGAGAAGCCATGAGCTGTTTGCAAAAAGAGATAATAGCCAAATTCTCTGTCCACTCTGCCTTCTGAAGCCAATCCAGTTTAGAGCTTTTAAATTCCTGAACCTATGTTTCCATTACAGATAACATTTTCCTCAGAATTTTCAGGAATGGCCTGGTACATACTTTTAAATTCGGCTGACGGTTAAATCACTGCAAGAACTCCTGGCACATAATTTCAACCAAGCCTCTCAAAACTCCTTGAGTGGTGGCCCTGTCACTACCTGCCGATAGCAAAGGGCACGGCTTGCATGGTGCTGTGAATTAGATCTGTGACCAAACAATGTTGGTAGGACACTAAAGTTTCACATATTGCTGAGCAGTGTTTTCACAACATCAAGGGCTCTCCTGTTTCTCCCTCTGCCCCCTCAACGCTGGCAGTGTGCAAGAGGTTGGGAAGGGGCACAGCCAAGCAGATGACCTGAATGAGAATGGTATCACAGCAATGTCTGATTTTCAGCCCGTTTTTTTCCTATGGAAAAACAGCATATAATCCCTGAGTTCATTTCCATCTCACCTTTTTCAGATGATACTAGTTTCTGGCTCTACTAAAGCAACTCTTCCTATTGCATTTGGTACTTGAGATACCCACAGCAGACACATCTGTAACAAGAATAATGGGATCAGAAGTTGCAGCAAGTCCACCAGCAACAGTCCAAGTGACAGCAGGGAAACAGTTTAGCCAGTGCACACAAATATTGCAGGGTGAACATGGATGTGGCATCAATTCCTAGTTGCTGCAATACAGCCTTGCTGCTTAATTTTGCCGATGACTCAAGAGCAATGAACTAATTTAAAAGCAGAAGTAGAATTCAAAATTATCTCATCAAAATGAAAATAAAAAAGTTCTATAAAAAAGAAATGAAGTCAATAAGAGCAAGAACACAGACTTGGGCATAATTTGCTATAATAGCAAACTGTTGACTTGAGAGCAGGAGAGAATCTGAAGATTGCAGGGAATCATGGGCTTCACTATGTCATAGTCTCCTGAAATAGGCAAACTGCACTGGTGTGTGTGTGTGTCTGTGAACAGGAGGATATTCCACCAAGAATGGCAGCAACCCCCTCATATCAGACACAATGATAACAATGCTCTGAGATATCATATCAGCTCTCGAGACTTCCATCACATCCCATCTTAATGAACCAGAGAGACTCTGGAGCACAAAAGAATGAGAAGAAGAGGAAAAAAAAAAACACCTACAGGAAAACATTGAAAGAAAATGCACAGTTTAACCTGAAGATGAGAATTTGGAGACAGCCTAACTGCAGTCCTCAGATATGCAAAAGCAGCCTCCAAAGAATGAAATAATGTTTCACACATTCGTAACAGACAAGACAATAAATACTGAACTTGAATCATGGACAAATCAGATTAAAGATAAGAAGGCAAATGTTTCATGATGAAAAACAGATTTAGGACTGCCAATGCCACAAATGTACCCGAATTTCTCTTCGGATCAGCTAGATGAAATTATCTCCTGCCCTCCTCCTCTGATTCTATGGGTGCCACAAACCACTTATGAAAGGCTTAAGATTTACTTAATACATTTTATAAATCCAGTATTAGCAGATTAAGTACATGAACAAGGAAAGTTGTAATTCCTTTCACGTACTTAAAAATACCTTCTCCTCATGATAAGGGACATACTCTAACATGTTTAATGGTGTAAAGCCCAGTGTAACTCTAGTGAAATCCCATGAAGTCTCAGCACTTGTTCCCTAAATGATATCAGTACATACCTTAACACACACAGTTACACGGGGACCTGGAGTGCTGGTATATAACAAACAGTAGCCACGCCAGGCTGTGCACCTTTTCCACTACGTAACATTAGCAAACCCTCGCTGCCAGCCATGGGAAAGGGTGATTCAGGCAAAGACCCAGTATTGTAGTACAGACTGCTTAGTCTCAGTGGCTAAGAGGCTGAACCAGCCATTCCTAGGAAGTGCTTGCTAAGTCTTAGCTAGTATTGCTAAGATGAGTTACCTAATGAAAGAGCAGCTTGGATAAGATAATGAAAATCTAAGACCTGCAATAGCAGCCAGGAAAGAAGAGAGAGGGACTGAAAGATCATAATGTCACCATTTCTGATTCAATTTGCCCATGTTAACTCCGAACTAAAAGCTTACATACCCAGTTCCAGCTGGAGACGCCATCATCCATAAAGCCATTATGACTATTAGTTGTTGTCTTCCACCTCACTGGCAAGTTCTCAGGCCTCCTGAACTGTGGTCAAACATTCAAGGAGTTGTTCTACACTAAAATGGAGAATATTGGAATAGCTGGGAGAGCTGTAATACTTTCAAAAAATTACAAATCCCACACCTGAAACTGGCTATAAAAACCATCTAGAGACGTAAGAGATCACTTGGCATTCCCAAATGAAGCCCTGTAACCTGTGACAACAACCATGGGGAAGCTGTACAGTGGCAACTGTGTATTTATGCCCCATTAAATATTTATCAGCTGTTAGCTCCTCATGTCTTGTCTTACAATGCTGTTCCAAAACATTTTCACATAAAATGTCAGAACCAAGTAAGATCTTAAAATCACAGCAGAAAGAGCTGGGAGAGACTTGGAAAAGTCATCCTGTCTGGTCTCAAAACCAAACCGTATCTATTTCTCATTCCAGATTGGCAGGTGACCAATAGTTGTGCACCAATGGCCAGAAATCACAAACCAGGAAATCTTGAATAAAAATATTACCTCAAAGACAGTAGTCCATGAGGAATGCCTTCAACTTTACTCAAAAATGTTAATTGTGCTTGTGAGTTTTTGCTAAATTTGTTTTTACTGCATGTATGCTCTAGGGTACTTGCTTTACAAAAGCTAAAAATTCAAAAAATAATTAATTGATGAATTTTCAATTCTAATATAGAACTTAAAGTCAGCTCATCAGAGCAATTTCAAGCTGCCTGGTGCCCTCAGACCACATGTACAAAGGCATAAGCAGCTTGAGCACTGAGGAACGAACTTTTTACCACTACTCACACATCGAGAGCTCAGACTGCTTTCTCTAATGTAACCAATGTGCAAGATGTGCCTCTGTGTACAGTGCTTGGGTCACACTCAGGAGCCAGGGACGGTAAGGATGCTTTGTACTCTAGAATCTAGTCCCAGTTTACCTAGGATATTAAAGATCTTGTTTACAAAACAGCTACACTTAAAGCAAGAGTATAGCAGACTGTGCTTCCATGACTTTGCATCAGTCAGAATTAGTAGTCCAGGCAGAATTAGAAAAATGTACTTTAATAATAAAACGACAAATGCAGAAAACAGGAAACGCTGAAGAAATTTCAACCAAAGAAAGAACTCTCAAGGGAACCATCAAAATTTCTCTTCTTTCATAAGATTTCAAGAGATTGGCGAACTGCCATGAGAATTACTACTAATTTTAACACATTGTTTTTCTTTCAGAAGAATAGCAGCGCATATTACACGATCTTCCTGTAACACAGGGCAGGACATGGATATAATCTAATACGTGTTAAATCACACATGTAGATTTACTTGAAGAAAGAAGATCCTTTTCTTCCCTGGTCACACAGAAGAGTACACAGAAGTACATCTGTAACAACGTAAGAAATCAAGCTTCCAATCCCTGTTTTCCCCTAAAGACACCGAATTTATATTTTCTACTTCTTAGTGCCAAAGAACTTAGTTATTATAGTCTTCCAGATGAAAGAGGTCTATTTAAGAATTTTTAATATTTATAAGAGTAAGGACTGAAGTCAAAGCATACCATGCCTTCCACAAGTACCCTAACGAGCTGTGTTGACTGTCATGGCCTCATGAATATTTAGAGACACTTGTGAGGAGGAGCAACTTAACCTGATGATATGCATGTCTGTTTGTGACCAATTACAAGAAGATACTATTCTCAGTGTATGTGGTAAACAGTTTCCCATTTTGAAAACGTCTGATAGGGTAAGAAACATTTTCCTGTATCACTAGCTTGAGTTACACTTATCCCATATTTCAGAGTCCTTTCCAAAGAACACCAGTAGTTTTGCTGAAACCAGAATAATAAAATACGCACAGACCATGAGTCAGAGGACTCTTCTACATACAAGCTGGATATCCTTTTGTGAAACACAGCACATCTCTTGAGGAACACAAATTCCGAGAGAAGTGATGTCAGAAGAACTGAATTTCCAGCACAGCATTGGATAAAGACTTTTCCATGGCCTTAAAAGACAGTCACCTCTGCTGCTTCCAGCTATCATCCCAGGGGGCAGATGAGACTGCAGGCTACATATGCTTTCAGAGAAAACAATTTTTAGTCATGCTTTACACCACCAAAGACTGCACTTTAGCCAAATTTGGTTCAGCACTACCACATTCTAAGCAACTACTAGCAGCTACTATTTCACATCCTATTTGCTAGGCAATCTTCCCAGTCGCCTAAGGAAGATCAAAACTTACTGGAGAACAGTAGAACTGTCCCTTTTGTCCATGGTTTGCCGGTGAACACAGTACAAATCAGACATTTAATCACTACAATTATCATCAAAGCTTACTTTTACGTTATTTCTCTTGCAGTGGCACCAATTGACAAAGATCCTACAGAAAATAATTCACAACACAGCAGATTTCTATCTCTACCAGACTTATTTGCCAAAATGTGGCAGTGGGGTAGGAACAGGGAAAGCACCAGATCTTCAGCAAAGCTGCAAAAGACCACCAAGGCACTAGAAATGAACACTTATTCAACCCTGTAATATTTAGTGATCCATTTCTTAATCTGAGCAGTTCACAATAGTTAACAGAGCTGTACAGAGCAGTAGTTCAGCAAAAAAGAACAGGAAGCACATTGACACAGTTACACAAAGCCTTAACCTTTCCTAGGCTTTCCACCTTCCACCATTTGCAGCCTTTCCCTGTAGCACTGCAGCCTTCTGTTCACAAGTCTGCACCCTTTCCTCATGCTGCTGCAATGTTTCGATCCATGTCCTTCTGTCCTTGTGTCCTGTTCTCCTTGTTCTCCCAACTCTGCACCTGCAAAGCCCAAGTCTGCTATGTCAGGGTTTCCACAGGAAGTGGTGGACACTGATGCAAGAATCATCCTTTCCCCACCTCACACTTCCCTACCCTCGTTTCATACCTTTTACACAAAAGAAAAACCAAACTCCAGCAAATAAAATGGTGGAAAGTGGTCCTTAAAAGAGCATGCAGGCATTTCCTAGTGACATCCATGCTTACAATCAATTAACATGCAACTCTGGCCTCTGGTCAGAGCGTGCGTCAACCAGCTCTAATGGCATCACAAGCAGGAAAAACAAGCAGGGATTTTGAGCTGGTCTTGATGAAAACTATTAGGGCAAAGTGTTATGGCAAACCACCTGTGGCACTAGAGGGGATGCCCAGGGGAGAAGAGTCACCTGGGGAGATCCCTGTGATGATTTTCTTCTTCGCTGGCCATCAGAGAGTGTTTTCCCTTGAAATTCTTCTTTTACTGTCACCAAAAGTTACTGTTACTATTAAAGCTATCATTTGCCACCAGCTACGGACTGTCTCATTATCCTTTGTGCTTGAAAAATACTATTTCATATTGAAAGAAAGTACAAAAAAATGCATTCATTCTTGTGCAGGAGGGCAACAGCAGGTTTATCAATCACATACTTCATGAAAGTTTGTGTTACTGCAATGACCTCAACCTAAAGACCACAAGGACACAAAATCAGAAAACTATTTTCTGTACAGTTTCCTTCTGCAGCAATGTATTTGTATTAATCAAAACGTTCTTTAAATGTACACCATTTTCTACAAAAGTTCACCATGATAATTAAGCACTGGCTAAATACAATATAAAAAAATACCAGTTGTCTCAATGATTATAAAAACTCCAAAAGCAAAAGTTACATTTTTAAGAACTCAAATAGCCACGTGGATATTACCCTTTTGGCTCAGCTGAAAAAGGAAAAACTAAACTCACTGTACAAATCTGGTTTTTCAGGCTTGCAGGTACATGTGATCCAGTATCCAAAACAGAAACAGATCATCAGCAATTAAACAATATCCTATATTTTAAAATATATTAGCAACACATAACACATTGGTGTTATTCTTAACATCTGAAGTATCCTTTAGTGTAATTTATGGCTTATATAGTCCTTGACTCCAGGTTGTTCTCATTCTTTCTTTTTGGTGAAGTCGTATGGTTTCCACCACTGTGCAAACTGCAACACCTTTTTCCGCTGTTCCTCAAAGTTCTGTCTGATTCCTTTTCTCCAGAGCCGTGGTTCCAAGTCCAGCATGCCACCAATAATTTCCTTTGCAAGTAAAAGACAGATAATGAAAAATGCAAAATTACCATTTTACTTAACACTATCTTATTACAGAATAAAGAAATATGTATTTTCAAATTATGAGATTGTCTATTTTCTTCAAGTGCTAATTAAAACTTGAAATTCTGAAAATCTACCAATTTAAACATAGAACTGCAGTTGTTAGATGGCTGCCTCAGCAAAATTCTTGTAAGCACAGCACATTGATGTACTGCTTAAATATCCTAATATTGCAAGACTGTTAATGCATTAGTGAATTTGTGATTAAGGTAAGTTCAGAGAAAGCAAGCTGCCCGCTTTGCTATTCCTAGTGTTATATTTCTCCCCAACCACTCTTCATGTTTTTGCAACACTGACTCTTTCAAAAAATGTTTGCTGTCACATAATAAAGAAAGGAAGAATTTATTACAGCTCTCCCTGTATATACCATACCCTGTACACTATACATACCACAAGGAGAAATTTAACCACATGAGGATTTTAGTAGGAGTTGTCTGTGAGTCTGTATGTGTATGTACACTAATTTATAAAAGCAGGTGTCAGTGCACCTATGCATCAATACCGTGGCCATGAAAACTGTTACCTAGATGCAAGTATCTTCCATCTCTAAGATTATATACCTATAATGTCAAGTTTCTACAGTTCCTATCAACTGAAAAGAAACACAAATTTAGAATCACAATCTCAGTATAAGCTAATGAAAAAATCAACAACTCCTTTATTCAACAAGCCAAGTTACAATGACTCATCGAGAAAAGACAGATAATAAACTGAGATAGGGTACATCAAAGTAACTGTTCTGGCAGCATCTTGGCTTAATTACTTAAATTTTCCAAAACAGAGTATAATTGGTAAGTTAATCTGTTACATAACAATACCTTTCCAAAGTAATGAGGAAAATTGTGTTGATCTTCAATCACATGAGCAAATCCTCCTTGAAGGCCAAAGTCCACAGAAAAGTACGGCAATCCTTTAGGAACCTACACATGCAAAACCACATTTTCAGATGTTTAACAAACTGTTGGCATGTAGTCAACCTCCCAACAAGACAATGAATTTGAACATAGCTTTTCAGTTGATAATACCATGTTTTATTTTAAACCACCTTTCAAACCAACTAGATGTAGCACAAAATTGCAAGAGAACCAGTAAAGTAAACAGGTAAGGGAAAAGAACAACATACAGCAACTGGACAAAAAGACGTGGAAGAGAGGATGACTGGGTGGCAGAACCTCCAGAGGCCGCAGCTGGAATAGCAGGTAAGAGATGGGGAAACCAGGCAGCAGTGCACACAGCTGGCAAACGCCTCCCTGACTCCACATCTCTGAATTACACGAGTTTAATAGAAATTGTAAGACAACCACTAGCAAGTTGCATTTATTAAAGGTAAGACGTTGACTGGTAATAGGAAATATTTACCTAGTGAAAACACTGACACTCAGAGGGAAGGGGAAACAGCTCTGTGGACAACAGATTACCAGAAACCCCCCCCATGTGAATGGAAGGATATTACCCTTAACTTGCCAAATCAGACAACTTAATAATTCTGTCAGCCTGCAGGGGTGATGCTGAATATCCTGCCACAAAAAAGACCCTTCAGTCTGACAGAAGTGGATCCATTTATTGCTACAGTACTGCAAGTAATTTCTGCTGTTTCACTGCAACAAGTTATTTTTCAGCCTTTTAATTGCTGAGGATGTTTCTGTACTGATAAGATTTACAAAGCCTCCAATTTATAAGCATTTCCTCTGCTACCATCCAAATAACTATACAACTTTCAGGAGGTGTGTTCCATATATTGCTTGAAATACTGGCTCTAAAAATAATTCAGATTTAATACAGAGGAGCAAAGTAGCGTAGCAAGAAACACTTAACATTTTAAATGGACTTTAAAAAAAATCACTAAATAAGGAAAAATGGGTTGGCAGGTGACACCTTAAAGAAAAGGTCAGCTTTGTCTAATTTCCCACAATTTCTGCACACAATCCACCCACTAGGTGATGTCTCAGCCATGTCTGACCTTCCTTCCAGGTACCACCATCTCCCAATACAACTCTCCAAGTCTCCAAACCTCAGCTCAGTCTCTAAGCTACACTCTCCAATCTTCCTGAAGCCTAGAGACTTTTTTTTACCTCACAATAATGTTAAAATCACACAACTGTGTAACAATTTATGTTCAGATACATTGTATTAATTAAAGAACTGTCCTGCCTTAATCTGCAAACTGGCCTACCTTCAAATAAATATATAATAGTCACAAAAATGTATGGCTAGGAAGACTCTTGAAGAAATTGCATGTCCTAATGCCTTACCACATGACAAGAAAATAGTATTTCGCTTATTTGTGACAGATGTTGGCTTTCCTATTCTGAAACAATGAGTAGAAGATACTCCAAATAAGCATACTTTGTTTTGTGTTTATAACCACCGTAAGTTTAAAGTCTTCCCTAAACCCTTGATGCAAGTTAATTGAATATTTTACTCTTCTGCACTTAATCTCCTTTTTTGTCATATCAGGCTTCATGTCTCATTATTAAAACTCATCTCTTTCTCATAAACTAGGATTTTTTTTTTAGTACAAAGGTGCAGTGTTTACTAAAAGCCACTTTCAGAAATTAAGCACTATTATCACACAGTAGTAAACTACTTGTGGTAGAGTCTATATAACACACATCTTCCACCTCAATATTAAAAAGACAGAACAATCTTTGAACCTAACACATCCGGCATTATTCTTTTAAGATTTGTTTGCATAGAGATGTTTCATCTCAGTATCCAGGAGACAGAGAGGGTACTGTTCCCTTGTTTTACAAAAAAAAGATTCATAATGCTATTTATATTTTCACTTCATAAACTTAGCAACACGAACGGCTGTTCTAGGTTAATGAAAAAGACACATCATATTTGCTCCAGGAAAGTAATTTGCAAATCTTTGATCTACCTTAATTCTTAAAGTTAATCAAGAAAATTATGCCAGTAAATGTTCTCAAAGTGCCAACTTTGTTCTCAACTAATGCTGGCAGCTTAGTCCACCAATTGTTGAAATAAATGAGAATCTTTTCCCTAATGTCAGTTAGGAGTTCAGATTGGTAATTCACTTCATTCCTATGCCATCTTCTGATGCACTAATCTAATTGTGTTCCCTTTCTTCTCTCTTTGAAACAGATAGTAAGGGAAAACTGTTAGAAGAATTTGATTATAAATTCAGGATTCAGAACACTTCATTACTTACAGATTTCCGAATATCTTTTGAAGAAAGATCAATTAACTTCTTGTTCATGGACCACTCTTCATCAGACTCCATTATAGCTTTCTGTAAAATGATTTTATCTAAATGTGAAAATAATCCTTCATACAGCAAATAAAGAACTAACTGTAGTGAAGTACAGTGTACTACAAGTTACTTCTTAACAAAGTAACTTTATTTTTGGTAACCTTTCTCATTTCCACAAGCTACTTTATAAAGACATCGTATAGTATCTTCAGACTCATCCAATTCAGCTCCTGTTTCTTTTTTTTTAAATTTAAGTTTTGCTTGACACAAGTTTCAAATAAAAGGTCACATTCTCTTTTTAGTCACCCCACACAAAACCTCTGATGAATTTATTACACTAAATTAGCCTTCTCTCTCTTTTAAACACTAAGAGAAGAATCCAGCTTAGAAGGATGACTGCCCTTAAAAACCCAAAGCTGACTCTGTATTTCCCCAAAATATGGAATTGGGTGTAGTGTAGGGTAGGTACCTTTTAAATTTCATTTGCTGTGCATTCTAATGGTAGATACTTCCAAAATAAATGACATTGCATTAAATCTTGTTCTTTCTCTTTCTTTGAGTATTCAAAGAAAACGTAAGTTCTACCAGCACCTGAAGCACAGCAGTCAGATCTAACAGGTGGAGGGTTCAAATGTGGTAAAAGTTACTGTATTGTTGTTCACCATACTGTTGCCCCACTTCATCAAAACCCATTCACATTATTTCCAGAAAGCATAAATAGTATTTCAAAAATCAAATAAAATAATTTACTTATAAAAGGCAAATCATGAGTCAGTTGCTGAAAGCTGAAAGGACTCAGTTCCAGGCAAAAGCCTCAATGAACCGTTTCTTAAAATGTCAGGGGAAAGAGACCAGAAAAGCTATAGAAGAAATGCTGTAGAATGGTCATCATGCTCATCGGAGGCCTAAGATACATGTAAAATTTGGGCTTACTGGAACAAAATGGGGATGAAACAATATCTATATTGGTATTTCTTAAAACAGGTAACATTATTTCCTCATTTAACACTTGCCAAGGCACAAGTACTGTGTTTTAAGTTTATACTACAGGACTCAAGTAAAAAGTACTGCAATCCTTAAAGCACTTCAAGAGTCTACAATTCCCTCACCTTCTTCTAGTATGTTCAGCACAGTCAGACTTGGGACAAGTGCTCAGTGAAAAACAGGTCTTCCACTGACTACTTGAAAAACTGAATTATTTCACACCGCTTATTTTAGGATCAAGGAATGTTAGCAAAGAATAGATCCAGAAGAAGGATCCAAAAAGACACCTTTTCTAAAACAGCACTTGAATATCAAAAATGTTTTCCAGAAATAGATGAATTATGATATATACATTCAAATGACTTCAGAAAAAATATTTTCATGTACCTTAAAGTAGATTGGAGCCATATCTCCTACTTCTTTTGGAAGAGGAATGCATTCATATACCATATGATACCGCTTCTTCATACTCATGTTTGTTTCTAGGAACACACAGTCCAAGTCTTTCGCTTCAAACATTTTCACCAATGCATTTCGGAACATCTATTTAAAGAAAACAAAGTCTTATTTAAACTAACTTTGCAGAAATTTCAGATATAATGTATTATTTCACTAGCATATTGTATTTGTAATAAACTAACAATAAAATGGAAAACAGTAGCAATCATACTAGGAAAAATCTGTATTATTTACTAATTTAATATTAACTATATTTCCTATGATAAAAACATAGGAAATCTAGAAAACTATTGTGAAATACACAATATAAATAACACTACAAAGTTAGTTTTAGTAAATACCACATATTTTTACAGCTGAAATTGAAACTATGTTGAACTTCTTAACTGTAGTGCTCCATAAAACAACATGGCTTTAACAGTAGTTCCCAAGCTTGCAATTTCTAAGAAGGTAAAGACCTGGCTTTTACTGACTATAATTACAATTACCCTTTTACTACTCCTTCCAATCATACAGTTTAACAACAAAAAAAAAATTAAAAAAGGAAAGTATTTCCACTAGGCATGCTTGATCTTTAAGTAAAATATTAACATTGCCCCAAAAAATAAAGCCGCCATCTTCACTGTATGGAAGCAAACCAAATGTAATACTCAACACATGCAGCCTGAAACTACATTTACCAGTTCCCTGTCAGAGGGATTAGGTGCTGCACTTATTCAAAGTGCATTTCAGTTAACAATTCTGACAGCTCCAGTGTCAGGGTCCTGCACACACCCAAGAGGCCCTGCAGCCTCTTCTACCTGCTGGGGCTCTGGCTGCCCATGCAGATGGGAAGCTCTGATGTGCTGCAGCTGTGAACTGGATCAGATCCAGCAGAAAGAGCTAGAGTAATGAAGAGTGGTGAGAAGTGTAGACCTGGCCACCTGTCACTCAGGAGCTGCAGTTAAATGCAGGCTGTCACTTTTGGTCCTTGCCTGAGCTGTTTCAGGGATGCCTGTGCCCAGGCAGGTACCTGGCAGTTCTCAGCCATGACTTCATCTCAAACCGAAGTCATCACTGCAAACTTGCCTGGCCATCGCTGGGCCATGGAAGACCTTGTCTGCTATCATGGGAACTCTCCTGGCCTCGTACCACAGGACTGTGCCCTGTCAGTGAGGTGACCTCCCCCACTTGCCTCGCCCATCACCTTGCACCCCTGACTTGCTTTCCTGCAGAGCAGCTGGCTCTTGCTGTTCCCTGGCTCTTGACAGTTGCCATTTGTATCCAAGACACACAACAGCATCATTCTATAGCTTACCATGTTCAGATGCCGAAATAAATTATCAAGCACAAGGGATGATTTCTGAGAGCCATTCAAACCCATTTTCAAGTGCACAAAAGATCTAACTTTCTGATAGGGTGAATGTTTCTGAAAGTTTCTCAAGATCTTGAAAAATGCTTTTTAAAAAGGAAGATTTTTGTCTTACACATGCTTCTACACCATTTCCACAGTGTAAGCCAAGAAACCACTGAAACTGTACGAGCCTCATAGACCAAGGTACCATAGCTCTAAGACTCACATAATTCATAGGTTATCCTTTTTGCACTAATAATTTTTTTCCAATTAACAATGCTCAGAAGTACAAACAGCACCATTAAAAGGCTAATCCCATCTAAAGGTTTAAGATTCCTTATCTTAATGTAAATGGAGAGCTGATGAATCAAACAAACATAAACAAATACACATCATCAACATCAGCAAGTACTGAAGTAAAACAGAAGGAAAACAAATCACTACCAGGTTTTCAATGCAATAGGACTAGAAATTGAGCTCTCCATCCTTTTGCCATCTTGCACAGTATGGATCAAACTAAAAGTCTAAGAAACATGGCCAAATATGTATCTAAACTAGGCATTTAAGCTCTTCAAAGCAAGCCCTTGTGCCCTGAGTTTTTCCTCACTAATGAGCTGCTCCATGCTGTGACAGGAAAATGCTACCATCATTCCCCTAAAGCAACTGCTGAATTACAGCCAGAAGACACTTCCCAGTGTTCCATCACTGATATGGGACTTTACAGGGCAGAGTAACAGGCTACTCTGAATTAACTGCTTTTTGTCTTCTCCTTGTCACTCCAGCCACCAGACCTCTACTTCTGGAACACACTGAAGCAAGAAATGTGGTGAGACACCAAAGGCTGAGAAAGACTATTACTTATAGCTGCTACCCTGCAGTATCAACCGAAATACAAATCCACCAAAAGGCCTAAAATATCAGCAGATGTAAGCTAACATTTCCCCAGCTGCATTTTCTTGTTTTTAAATACATTGCACTTTTCCTCCAAATTCTGAGCAGGCCAAAGCATCAAGAATAATTAGCATTGAGAAGGAGAAAACCATCCATAAGGGCAAATAAGAAGGCTTGGCTTATGCTTGGATGCACACAACGTTAATACATGCAACAGTTCAGTCAACACAGAATGTGTAAAGATTTATATCTTTTCATATTAAAAATATTCCATGCATATTTCCTTTGGCAAGTGAGCACATCAGTCTAAACTACACAGTATGTTAAATTCAAGTGCTTGAAGGCATTCAGCATAAAGAAGCCCTTTTCACTTTACTCCAATATATCCTAAAAAAACCCAGCAAAAATCGTTAGCTAAAACATGTACTTCATATAACGTTTTGTGAATACTTAAAGTGTGATAATTTTTTCCCTTCAACAGTAATAAAAAATATGTCTCTGGCATCAGAAAGTTAGTTTAGTCACTGACTGTCTGCTTATACTCTTGCTAAAGCTTTCCAGACTCCTTCTACTGTAATACATAGAAGTTGAGGAAAAGAAAAATAGTGTATCCATCACTTTCCAAAATACTTTGTTGCAAAGAAATGTCTAAGCTGTCTATGAATATATTCACAGGATCAAAGGATAATGGTCGTAGCAACTAGTTGCCTTTTCTAGCTAGTAAAAGACTAGTGTTGAATACAGACTGCATTTGCTTATCTTTTCCTTATCCTATTTTCCTTCTAATAAAATTTATAAAAATTATAATTGTTTAATTAAGAGTTTAGGGTAAACAGAAGATCTAGGACAAACATATTTATCACTTTTCCGCATGCTCTTTTTTTCCTCCTGATCCTACTTGTTGCACTTACTTGCTTCTTATCCAACTTTCTTAGGCATTTCTGTCATATGCAAGAGAAATGCTTTTCCCTTCTGGTTGGAGGGGAGCATAATTTACTATATGAAATAACATCAGACATGAGACTCAATGTGACGAGCAAATCTGAAAAGTCAGAGAATCTGTCTGCCAGACCTGAGGCAAGACCAATGTTATTTAAATGATTACAAACTTATAAATTATGCTGGGTTTAAATCTCAGCAACTACAACAATGAAACCTTGCCCTAGTCTGATATAGTCTCCAATATTTCAATAGAAGAGGTTGCAAATTGTTTTCCCCTTGTAATAATCCTGATGGCAGGGGGTAGGGGATTCACGAACAGTCAATCTCCTAGGCAGAAGCTTGTTACATCCCTCCCTTGATTTTCCTTCTCCAAAGAAAACAGAACTCAAAATCTTAAAAATGTCTTCATAAGAGAGTTGGAAAGCACAACCCACCATGCTTGGCACTTTATTTTAATAATTCTTTTCAAAAAGGTAAACACTGGATTCAAACAGGGATCTCATTGATTTTAAGAGTAAGATAGCTCTCTTTTAATTGATATCCACCCAAAACACAGATTAAAAAACTGAAGATATGTAAACAACATATTTTTATTTCATTTTAAGTGATCTGCCTGCTCTGACAATTCTTTTCTATTCCTTGGCACTCACAAGAAAATCCTATGAAGCCAGTTATTCTATTTTCTGTAAGGGATCAGCTGTACCTACTTCATTTCCAATTGACATTCCTCTAACATGGTTTCAAAGACCTCCAAGGATGCATGTTCTGCAGCATTCCAGGGAACTTTTTCTAGTACTTACGAATTGAAAATTTTCTTCAGTATTTACCCTGCCTCTCTTTCCTGTTAATATCTGACCACTAATTTTCATCCACAATGTGAGAACGTTCTGCCCCTTAGTGGAATCAGAATAGAGCTGCCAGATTGCAAATTATGGAAATACGTACTTATGACAAGGATATAATTATCCACAACAAAATTATTTAACAAAACTCTTTAAATAGGAGACAGTTTCTCAGCAGACCTGGATTTCCTCCCAGATGTCTTCATCCAAAAGAGTGGCTGCAGTATGGTGCTGCAGAGGGGCTATGAGGCAGTGACCTTCAGTAAGGGACTGGCTGCTTGGTAGGGACAAGTACACCTATGAAAAAGCAAAGAAAAAAGTGACCAGTTTCCGAGTGCTAAAAATCTTCCTATTGCTGAGGCTAAGAAATTCATAATTTCCTAAATTCAAACCAATAGAAGCCATTACCTACTAATTACAGCAAGGTATTAGCAATTTTAGTGCTTTTTTAAAGGGCCCATTATCCACCAGTAGCTCAAACAAACGAGTAGTATCTAAAGAGCAGTTCCACCACTAAGGCAGTAATATCAGCGTATAAACCAACTGGTATCATAGCTGTTATGAAATCACACTGTTCAGTCCATTCCAGTGTTTTTTTAAAATAGATAGATAGCCATAAGCATTTTTAATAAAATATTTTACACAAACACACATATATATATATATGTGTGCGTGTGCATGTGTGTGTGTGTGTGTAAAATGCATACTCCTTGTCATGGTCTAACCTGGCAGGCAGCTAGACATCACACAGGACAGGAAATTAAATGATGATGATGATGATGATGATGATGATGATGATGATGATGATGATGATAAAACAAGTGATGCACAATGCAATTGCTCACCACCCACCAACTGCTGCCCAGCCACCACCCAAGCACTGGCCCCTGGCCAACTTTCCCCCTAGTTTATCACTGAGCATGATGTCCTATGGCCTGGATTATCCCTTTGGTCAGGGTCAGCTGTCCTGGCCGTGTTCCCTCTCAGCTTCTCGTGCCCCTCCTACCTTCTCACCGTTGGGGCAGTATGAGAAGCAGAAGTCCTGAGCACTACTTAGCAACAACTAAAAACATCAGTGTCTTATTAACATTACACTCATCCTAAATCCAACAGCACTGTTCCAGCTATTGGGAAGAAAACTATATCTCAGCCAAAACCAGGATACCCTGTATATTTATCTATCTATTAGATATATAAACAGATTATATACACATATACACAGATATGCATCTGTATTAATTTATATATATATAAATACATATAATCTCTAAAAAAAAGGAACGCAATGTACCTTAATACATATCTATGCACCTAATTCCTTCCCCTACAAAGTTTCAGATCAAATGAAAACATCAATAATAAATGAAAACCGTAGAGAAAAAAAGTGACAAAAAAGGCTATATTGAAGCATTTCAGATTATAGAAATCCAAATATTTATGCAACTTTTAAAAGCATTAACAGAAGCAGAAATGTTTCCAAACCAAACTTCTGTCTATTTCGAAGTATTTTAAGCTTAAAAATGGAATTCTCCATCTAATTTTCTTTGATATCAAGATGCAGCTCTTCACCAGTTCAAATTTCCTCCAGTGAAGTGTGATTTAGTCTTCCACAAATCCACCTACAGCCTAATCTCTGCACTAAGATCTTTCATTATTGCTTCTGTCTTCTACAAATGTGAAATCTTGACATCAAAGATTAGCTTTAAAATTCATGACAGATTTGTATCTTTTTCCTCCTCACCCTTGACGAATTTGTGGAATCAACTAAAAGGGCAAGGAAAGTAAGATGCAGAACAATAAATCCTTCCACAGAAGCAATTTCATTCCAAATTTTACGCACTCTAACATAGTTTCTTTTTTATTTCTACATTTGTGTTAAATTGCTGTTTTCTTACCTTGGTGCCAATTGCAATAATAAGATGTTTAGAAAGTTCACTGCTATCAAAGCAGTAGGGGCACTTTTCCATGCGTGCAGCAAGTTGCTGGTGCTCACGGATTGCTTTTCTCCTTTGTACTTCTTCCTCTTCCCCACTGCGCGCCCTCTTGGCTGCTTTAGAAACAAACATGTCATCCAGAGTGTAATACTCTCTGTCAGTTTTTTCCATGAGCTGAAAAGATACACAGAAAAATTGCACATATTTATAAAGTAGCAAGAAAAAATACTTAGCTCTTTGTAGTACCCTTCATTGAGAAAAGCCCAAAGTACATGAACAGTAGCACTTCTTCCTTTCATACGGCATCTGCTGCAGATGGTATCATCAGGTACCTCTCCCGAGAGCAGTCATACACAATCTTAGCACAGATACTAAAACAGAGATATGTGACAGCAGTGAGAAGACTATATTACTATATTCCATTTCAAATTAAGGGCTAGGTATTTCATTATTATCTTGACATAACTTCAGCTATCTTTAAATAGATGCACAATTTCATATATAATTTGTATCATATATTTTATCCTCTCCCTTCTCCTCCTCCTTTCCTATTACAACTACCATTAAATCATTTGTGAAATAACTAGACCATGACTCTGCACTTCATATTCACATTCTGTGAAAATATGCCCAGTTATTCTTACCAAGTGAACAGGACTAAGCCATTTTGGGAAGAAAATAGTCTTTGCCTTCAATACAAAGTCTTTCTCAGTGCACCTGTTGTTCTCCACAACAAATCTTAATATCTTTTAGGATACTGAGTAGGGTAGCCCTAGCAAAGGACTAATGTTAACTGAAGGTATTTGGAAGGCATGCTATCATGACTGAAGCACAGTCTTTAAATAAAAGAAATTCTTCCAAATATCCTAGGCACAGTTTGTGTAGATAATCTGATATTAAAAAAATAAGAAAAAGAAAAAAAGGAGGATTTTTTTTTGTAGAGTACATAAGAACTTTACCCAAAAAAGACAACAGCTCTCGCTTTTCCCAAATACTGCAGATCTCTAACACAGATCAATATCTTATTTTAAATATGCTCAGTACTTTCCTTACCAAACAACTGATGAGGAACCTCCTTAATACTATTTTATTCAGCTATAATACACTTAACTGCTTATGTGCATTTCCTACTTGAAGGCACTGCAGACTAAAATCAACAGTTCAAGAGTTCAACTCCATTTTTCTTCTGTCTTACTGTAATGCTGTAATTCTACATTTAACAGAAAAAGGAGATACCTGAGATTTAGAAAAAATATGTAGTGGTTTGGGTGTCTAAAATCAAGTCTCTGTTCTTCTCTCATATAAGCATTAAAAGGGTAAAGTTAGACCTGCAGCAGAAGCCCTGCTTACAGAATAGCAGCATTTTGTAATTACTAAACATAAAGTTCAGTTTGGTTTTTTTTAAATAAAAAATTTGCCATGAGAATGGAAATACACAGGAAACATAACAGCTGGCAGACTAGAAGGGAAAGGAAGAGTTGAAATCACACCACTTTGGCCATCAGGAGTATCACATGTAGCACAGAATACCATTACTACTTTGCTCTGCTTGCACTTAGAAGTAGTCATGGAAATTCCTAGTTTGTTATGCACAACCTCTTTTAAATAATAGTACTTTTCAAAATACTCCACAAAGTCCCTTGTGATAGAATAAATATTCATCTTATTAAACAGCCTGGAAAATTCCTCTCTTCAACATGGATAAATTGCTGTATACAACATGATATCTGAGACCCAAAGCAAAATTCTTACATACAAAGTAGCAAACTTTTATAAAGTAAGTGCTGTCTAAAATCCAGATTTTGTTTCTCCTGGTACATTCATGACCAACAGATCATAGAACCATAGAATGGTTTAGGTTGAAAGAGACTTTGAAGATCACCTTCCACTAAGCCAAGTTGCTCAGGGCCCCATCCAGCCTGGTCCTAGGCACTCCAGGGATGGGGCATCCACAACTTCCCTGGGCAACCAGTTCCAGTGCCTGATTTCCCTCAAAGTAAGGAGTTTCTTCCAAAAAAAAAATAAACTACATCTACTGTCTTTCTGTTTGGGGCCATTACCCCTTGTTGTATTTGCCTGTGTGAAAACTTGCTCTCCCTTGTCTTTTCTAATCCCCCTTTAGGTACTGGAAGGTGTTATAAGGTCTCCCTGGAGCCTTCTTCTCTCCAGGCTGAACAACCTCAACTCTCTCAGCCTGTCTTCTTAGGAGAGGTGCTCCATCCCTCATTCAAAAAATTTATACTTCTATTTGTACAATAAGGTGCCCAGTGAGTTCTGCCAATTGCATTATTTGGCTATAACTAAATCTCTCAAAAAAAAGTTAAAGGGGAATTGAAAGAACAAGAAGAAATCGTTCTCTAAAATGCCAGAAGGAAAGCAAGTAATCATTTAAAAATTGATTTCTTTCATACATATGTTCTTCCATGCAGAAGACAGAGCTACCACACATCCAAAGAAGGAACCATGCTGATGTATTAGAGTTGCTGGAAAGCTGCTGTTCTGCATCATAGGTGCAGCATCACACCTGCTAAACGTGAAAGCAGCCAATGCATTTTGGAAGTCGTGTATTTAGTTCCCTCGCCGTGATGGATATGGTTTGGTATCACCCCTGCTGCTCAAGTGCTGCACAGAGATCAGAAAGAAACAGGAAGCCATTTTGATCTATCAGTTTAAAGTTGGGATGTCCTACAATACATCATTGAATTACCTAAAGCTAATAAAGGAAATTCAGGTATCTATAAGGGCAATGCCCCTGAGGTCCTTGTTTCTACCAGACACTGACCAAAGCCCAGAGCTGTGCTCAACTGACATGCTCATAAGACAGATCACCTCTAAAATGCCCAGCCTTCTTTTTCCTACCTCACTTTTCTTTATTCTGGGCTTATCTGCCACATTCTTCCTTCATATACACCCTCTTTTTTTCCAGCTTTCCCTTCTCTTTTGGCAAGCACTGATTAACCAGAGGACACAAAGGTAGCTTCAGGACTCTTAGCACCAGGCAAAATGACACAGCCTCCCACATGTCACAGCATAATTGTGCAACTATGTCATTTCTACCACCCATCTGATTTTCCACAACCAGGATGAAGGGTTTAACCAACAGAGAAGAATCAAAACTGTGCTTGCCCTGGCCAAGAGAGGCCTGTAATACACAAACATTTAAACAGCAGTCAGGGAAGGCATCCAAACTTCTCTCGGGAGCCCTCTGGGCTCTCATTTGGACAGCTCAAATACAGTGCAAATGTGGCTAAAACCCAAGAAAAGGGGTGAGATCTCGAACCATTCAGCACAGGAGTTTAGAAACAAATCAGCATCTGACTACGCATCAATTAGAATGATTTGAGAGAGGGAAAAATTACAGTGTTGTATTTTCTGATTAAATCCTTATCATAATTACCATGAATAATATGAATATATTACATGAATTACTTCATTATATAACATTCTGTTTACAAAATAATTGGAGCTCTTTTTAATTTGTTACGTTAGTGAAGCCATCAGGCACCTTGGCAGGGGGCTACTTCCTAAAGTAAATCTTTGCAAGGTACACTCCAGGGTCAGCCTCATTTTTCTGCCAACCTATGTTCAGGCCACTACAACCATTATCTCATAGCTTAATTTTAAACCAATTCTTTTTTTCTTATTCCACAGTAAAACTCCTGGAGTCTTATACACTGCTGGCTTCCTACACACTCCACCTCAAGCGTGCTGCACGTTGTGTCTCTTAATGCTCCCTCTGCTGCTATTACTTGCTTTTTGGGTGGCCCTTTGGAATAAAAAGCCCTACTGAAGAATTTAGTATCATTGTGATACTGAAAGGAAACCTTAAGAGACAGAACTCCTAATGATCAGAGATTATACTTGTATAATACCTCAAGAACACTTTTTTTCCCCTCTTCAAATTTCCTTTGAAATTTGAGGATGAAATGGGAAATTCTATTAAACACAATTAGCAGAGGAACAAAAGACACCTGCATGGTTCCAGTGTGGGTTATTTTCAGCTTTTTGTACTGTTTCTTTTCTGCTTATTTTCTTGTTCCATTTTGTATGCAACTATTGAACTTCTGCTTTTCCTGCTTCCTTGCTAACGCAATCATAGCTAGAGTTACTTCCATATAAGCTAATAAAAGTGCATCTGCTTGAAAAATTTGTGGAAAAAAAAGTCTATAGATTGCATAAAATGTATCAGTTTGGGTTTAAATTGTCATGGCAACACTGACGTCTTCAACTTAAAATGACAGAGTTAATATTTGTGGAATGTTGTATCATAATATATTTTAGGAAGCTGCAAAGAAGAATAATCTATTATTTTAGAATACAAACCTGAGTGACATAAGAATACATCTCATCAAATTTAAATTTATTCAGCATTTAGCACCTATTCTGAACAACAAAATCACCTCAGGAAAGCCTTTCTGATCTCAAAGAGTATTTGCTAAAGCCAAACAAAGGCAGAATTTTATCATGTAAACCTTATTACAATTACAGTCTCCTTATGAACACAGACATCTGAATTTGTAGGTTTAATTCATCAAATTGGCACTTCCAAAACCTATCATCACACTGAATTAAAGAATATTTTAAACACATAGTTTCAAAGGATTTTAAGATATCAGTGCACAGAGTGCTTTTCAGGCCTGTGTCACTGACAGGAAAAGACTACCCATCATGTCAGTGAGCAAGGTAGCTCAGGATTACCTTTGAGCAGCAGAAGTCAAGCAAAAAACAGATGACAGAGGACTGCTCAATGGCTAGGAACCAACCTCCTTTTTGTTTCTGCTATTTGAAATGAAAACTGTAGATTCTGCTATAATTAGTTACTAGGACAGATAAAACGTTATGTACAAGTCAATGACATGAAATGCAAACCAAACAAAATACCTTCAGCCATAGAATTCTGCTATGAAAATTCTGATTAGCATTTCACTTTACAGTTATCCCTGGCCATTATTTGGATGTCTAGGAAAGAGTGTCCTGCACAAGTCTTCATTTCCAACATATCTTGTTATTTTAATGTAATTCTGGAAGAATGCTAAATGCTTATGCAGTCATTTAGTATGGGCTGCATCTACACAGCTCTTACAGTCCCCAGGTTTTCCTCCCTAATCCAGCAGTCACTGCTGCCCATTTGTTTCCACTTGCAGGAACAGCTTTAACTTTGTATCCACACAATATACACAGAAAGATGTTTACTGCATTGAACTGAAATGTAGCAGAAGGAGGTGCTTGAAATTATTTTTGTTGGGTTTTCACATTAGATTTTTTACAGCAAACCATGCACATGATCTTTAAGTAAATGTAAAAAGCAACAGGGCACCAGAGTTTGCTGGCTTTATCATGTCTATTAAATATTGTGCTAAAATTGCTTCACCATGTGAAGAAAGAGAAGAAAAAGGTTCATTACATAATAGTAGCAGCAGCAGCAACATTTTGCATTTTTCACTTAGCTTCTGAGGCTTTTTCTAGACTATTATTTTGGTTTATGATGATGGAAATGCAAAAAATGTGAACAGGTAGATTTGCACAGCAACTAAAAATGATAAGACTGCAAGTAATTTTCCATTTTACATACTTTCACGGAAGCAAGGAAAGGCAACATGCAAATTTTCTTTTTGCAAACCTTTAATGCCAGCATACCTCTTGGCTAAATCCATAAAGGAAGGTCAGCATTACTAATAAAGCATTTTCTTTTTCACTGCTGAATTCCTCTTAGGAATTATTGCACATATTTTAAAATAAAATTGATTTCTGGCCAAAATTAAAATGTCCTGAAGAACAACACAAATTAGTTGTTCTCGCTTTCTTTAAGTAAAACACAAAAAGGAAAAAAATGCTTTAGTAGAATTAATACATACAAATACAAGGTAATTTTGTTGAGGTAATGTTCTAGGAATCAGTCTCTCAACACCCACAAGCATCTATTGACATAAGTGAAAGGATTACATAAGTCTTAACAGCATGAATTTGGGAAAATTGAACCACTTACAACAGTCAGGCGCTGAAGATACTACAGACAGAGTACTTAAAGCTATCAGTAGTGAAAACCTAAGACTTCACACATATTTTGTACTCTAAAACTGTCAGGAAAAAAAACTGTTTTCAAATTTTTGTTGACATCTTTGTATCCTAAAGTTATGCTTCTACAACAGTGAGAACCAAAACCACTTACAAAGGTGAAGAAAATAAAAAGTAGAAATAGTGATTTAAATGGGTGGTTTTTCCCTTGAGACATAACAGTGAAACATGAACAAATCAAACTCTAGGTCTGCTTTTTTTTCATATATCCAAAAGATTAGTGCTGGGTTTTAATAAAGCTTTTTTTCACCACTGTAAATTAAAGATTTGGGCATTTTTCGTGATATTAATAAATGTGACGTAATAGCATGCATGGGATGGCTGTGGGAAAGGCAGCATTTCAAACTGATGAGATAAGTGACATCCACATCAGCCACCTTGAAACAGAGGCCAAAGGGCAACAGGAGGTAAAAGCCTCAAGCACAGCAGGGTTGTCTTAGAATCATGACTAGAAATATAAGAATGGACAAGAGGGCAGTGGTAAGTCAGAATCTAAATTTAAGACAAAGACTCAACAGGTAAACAAATAGCAAGGAGACGGCAAATACCCTCCATCTCATCTCGCTGAGCTCTTGAGAAAAGGACAGGTGGCAAAAAGATTTAATAAGTACAAGTATGGCTTGAAGACTACAGATGTTTAGTCTGTCAATCTGAGAGGGAATCTGGCATGAGATAACATATATAGACTTTAACTTGCCAATGGGATTAGACAGGGGTTTCATGAGGAGAGACTTTGGGTCTACGTACTGATATTTCTTCCAAGTCCCAGTGAAGAAAATAAATCCTCTCACGAATTATACCCTTCTATTTCAACATCCCCATCTCTCTCTACAAAACTGCAATTATGTTATTATCTTCAATAACAACTAGCCTGTATTTCATTTGAAATACCATTAAAGCACTAAATATCAGACAAGTAACACTGATCTAGAGCAGAGCATTCAGCTGTGTAAAAGCCAGAAAACATGCTGGTCTGTTCTCATTCTGTTCCCATTTGTGAGAGCAGTGCCTGTTTCCTCCATCCTCAACAGCCATGTGGCTGGAAGTTTCTTTTGGGCATAGTCTGGGAAAGTGATAAAAGCCCTGGGAAAATCCATGAAGGAAATAAAAGTGCCCCAGGCAATTCACAGTGATTAGATGAATGAAATTATTGAACAGAATTTAAGGGACAAGATCTCCCTTCTCCAGTCCTAGGTAGGATATCATTTGTAGACTTCCAGCAGTTTCCTCCCACCACTCTTCTGCAATATGACAGATTAATTTTTGTGGATAATTTTTCCACTTCTCAAATGAAGGCAGAAAGAGAAAGGAATTTGTATGTGTCAAATTTGTGTACTATGTTATCAAACTAAAACTGGCAAAAGAGGTTTGTTTGCTAGGCTTCCTGCTGGACATAAAACACCTTGCTGAATCCACTGAGGAGTGATGCAAGAATTTTGAAGACTATCTTACTGAGCCCCAGATCATAATGCAGATACTCCATGTAGTATAGGTTTATAAAGTACATAAATAATCATCTAGAATATCTGAGATCATGCCCAAATTTTTCAGACTGCTGCCAACATTTCAGTGGTAACGCTGATCTTGTGCTGTGAATAAGAATGCATTCTACAGACACGGGAAGACATGGAAACCTCAGGGAGGCCTAGGAGCCAGCCAGTTTCTCAATTTAAGATCAAGAAACAATCACCATCTGGGGAAGACCATCACATTTTGTGGTGACAGGATCTGAGAATCACCTGTACAGAAACTACCAAAAGCATTTTAGATCTTAACGGAGAAGAAGAATTGGCATCTTAGATGCTTCTTTTTATGAAAGCTGAACAAAAATACCTTCAAAACCTAAATGTGACATTGCATGGGACTGAAGGACTACAGTACTATGAATTAAAATTTGGACATTACAACAGTAATGGCTTTGACAAAATATTTACTTCAGGCACATGCTACAATACACTTAGCCAGTAAATAAATAGCATGGCTCAATCTTAAAAGGTTAGTCAAGAGCTTAGTATTGATTCAAGAAACTCGCTCTAATAAAATAACGTGATGTAGTACATCTTTGCCTAGTAACAAAAAAGAAACACATTATGTAGCATCTGATCCAAAGCTCACTGAAGTTAGTAGGAATTCAGAGCCTTCCAAAACTAAAATAAAGTATTTGCATAGGCTAGGAAACACAATACAGTCTTGCAACATTATTGATAAATTCTATCCTTCAAAAAAACCAAACAAAAACAAAACAAGAAAACAAAAACAAAAACAAAAATGGAACAAAATAAAAAAAAGGAAAAAAGCCTTTAGACCGAAACATACTAAACTCAGTTGCTTTCTCACCCAGTACAACCATTTTATGTTGCAAAATCAATCTCCAGCAATGGCTAAAACATATGGGGGAAAACTCATAGAACTGACTCTTCTGCTACACACTTGCAGCTCTCAGCATTTACTGTGGAAATCCTGAGCCAAAACACATCCAGATCTCCCTATTTAATATTTAACAATGAAACTGTATTTCACTAAGTTGCTATATCTTTTTCTGCTCCCACTCACAATTAAGGCCTCCACAGTATTTCATGCTCTACAACACAAGTGCTACAATTTCCTTCTTCACTGAAAAAAATCCCAAACCACTCCCTCATGTTAAACTCTGTTCTGTGGCCACTTCCCATATGAGAAACAAAAATAGTTGTATTCTATTCAACTTTTATGCTAATTGTTCTCGTCTAGCAGCTGCCTTCCCCTACCCATCCACTCACCCCCCCAAGCTGAAGGAATTTTGTTTACTTAGGTTTTCTTCAATGGCCACCACCCTGTGCCCCTGATTACAGGGTATGCTTTAACAGCTTGGGCAGCATTCAGCATACAGGTACACCATGCATCCACTACATGCTTTAAAATGTTCCTAAATTCTCCCTTTTCATAACCTCCAAAATTCTGCTTCTCCTTTTAATCACACCAGCACTGAGACAATGTTTGCAGACTCACAACAGCTCTCAAATCAAGCATCACCAGCCTCTCGTATATGTACAGTCACAGCCTCACTCAGCTACAAGATTGCCGACATTTTGCACTCATCAGCCCTGTCTTTCATCTGAATTTATTGCCTCAATACCTACGATGGGATCTCTTCCTTTTTATTTGAGAGTTCTATAGCATAATCTCCTGTGTCTGAACTAGACATTTTAATTCCTTTTATACCCATATTGCCTTTCAGATGGCATTTAAAATAGGACAGGTGACTCACATCACTAAAAAGTCTCTCCAGCGACTCTCTAAAGTGGATCTCAAGAATTAGCTCAGATGTTTCACAATGTTAGAAAAATCCCTGCTTTGTAGTTTGAAATTCTACAACTTACAATTTACAATGACCATTATTTTTGACAGTCCTGCATAATTACCTAACCATAAACAATTGTCATCTTCCTCCAGGCCTTCCCTTTACTCAGGCCTCATATCCTCCCTGATATTTCTAATAATAACATGCTTAATTGAAAAGTCATACACACAACACCTTACCTTTGATGCCATACGCATGAACAGTGAGTTTTGATCCTCTGCTGTTCTCATCTTCTCATTTTTGACCAAATCCTTTAGGTTCATACTATCATCATCCTGAAAATACCTTACTCTCTCTTTATCTACATGGGTAGGGACCTGGAAGCAAACACATTAAAAATAAATATTAACATAATGATAAAGATCAGCTATAAAATTCAGACCCTAACAATTTCAACAAGTTTAAAGAATCATGAACCAAACTAAGCAGATCTGAAACAACTGGGTTAACAGCTCCATTTTATCTAAGGAGAAAAACATCTTTCCCTTTCTTCAATTGCATAAGTACATCTAAATAAAAATATAGCCTCTTTACAAAGTCACTATATCCTTTACATCCTTTAGGCATCACAGCTACAACATTACCACTCAGGAAAGATAGACAGTACTTCACTGAAACAGTTAATAAGCTCATCAAAATGGAATATTCTAAGTAACTTTCATTATTGTCAACTCTAAAGCTTTTGTGAAGTAACGGACACTACTGAAACACAGTAATCACAGACAGTACTGAAAACTTGTGTGAATATGGACAATGTTGCCATCAGAGATGTTCCTCAGGACAGGACTAAACTAAATTCTGAAGGAGCACAGGGAGTAGTCATTAACATGAAGTAGGACAGCATTTTCCAAAAACGGAAACAACAGGACAATGACAACAAATTCCTCACCCTTTTGTGTCTTTCATTTTTCCATAGCAAACTGATCTGTCCTACTAATCAAGAACACGCTTGCTAGAAATATGAGGCAATGTCAACCCCTCTTCTCTCAAAAAGATCAAAGTGCTACTATATTTACTGTTGGAAGCAATTATCCTAAGAATAAAACACTGCTCCAGCTTCCAAGCATCTTATTGTTCCCCAAAGCATTCTGTTACAAAGATTAGGTTGTAATTACTATTATCATCAGTAGCCATATTTTTTATTAGAACAGAAGTGAAATTAGCCCCTGAGACCTGAGCATCTCAGTAAATCCTTTCTTAAATCGGAAATATTCAGCTCTGCTAATCTTTGTTATTTACATAACTTTATGTAATATAAACTAAGAGACTGTGATAACTTTTCCTTGAACGTGCACTTAAATAAGTCCTGAAGTGATCCCTTGGGAAATGCAATCTGAAAATAAACATAATATATGCTTAATAAATACGTACTCTAACACTTAATTACAATCATCTTCTGAAAGGAACTTTTTAACTACCTATTGACATTCTGGTAAGATACTCATTAGTTATGGTACCATAAAAGTAAAACTACAAAATCATTTAAGAATTGCAGTTCAATACTCAGATTTGTAAAGCTTACCATCTGCTGCTTTCTTCGTCCTCCTTTTGGCTCCAGTGGCTCCGTTGGTCCCGTCACCGGCCATGCCCTTCCACTTCCATCTGTTCTGACAAGGACCACTTGTTCATCTTCTTGACGGCTTGAAGCCTGTGCCAGGTTTTAAGACATACTTTAAAACAGATGGTACAGACAAGTCAAAAGAAATACCTAATCCACATTAAATTAATGTTTTAAATCCGAAATATTAAGTAACAGATTCTTTACATTTCATGTGTTCATTATAATTCAAAGTAGACAGTTTCACCTTAGCGAGTTTCACCTCACCTTTTCACATTCAAAAAGAAAAAAGTATTAAAAATATATTCAAATAGTTAAATGCACAGCTTTTCTTTCCAAAAGAACCAAGTTTGTATTCTTGTTTTTTCTCATAAAGCTTTATCTCCAGAAGACACACAATGCTTCTAGAAGACTTAAATAGAGAATATTGAATTAATATACACCACCATCATTATAATACTGTATTCCTGAAAAACATCTGAAAAGCTACAGCACATTACCACCTCTTTTGTGGATTGGGGGTGTGGAGAATGACCACCCTCACCCCAGTCCCCCAAAAAGTTATAGAACCTGTGCTCATGGAAGGCCTTCACAGGGCTCCCACTTCATACTGCATAGGGATGTTCTCAAACTTAAGATATATTATATATATACACACACAGAGGGGAAAAAAAGGCAGAAAGTCTTTGCCAAAAAGTAAGTATTTAACTTTCTAAAATACTAAGAATAATTTTTTAAAAAGAATTTAAAAGCCTGACAACTTCCTGGTTATACCCCAAAGATGTTTAGGTAAATCAGTTGATTAAATCAGAGCACAAAATGGGGTCACCACTTAATCAGATATTAGGACAGCCTTTGTCAAATCTTATAAACAACTTCATTAATCTTAATTTCAAGCTATTTTCTACCAAACTGCTTTCCACCTGCCATACTTGCCTAAGGAATGCTTGTCCCAGAAACCCAAATAAAGTCTGGAAAATCTGTAGCTACTGAAGTATGTTTCAACAGCTTAATTACATTTTCCAAGGAAAGTCATACAAAGGTAGAAGTTATGGACAGAAAAGCTGCCTAGGTAAGCCAGAGCTCTCTCTTCTGTAACACCAAAGGCAAATCTCATTTTGCAAAGCAAACCAAGATGTCCAGCAGCACTTTGGCTCCAATAACAATACTGATATTTTCAGAGAATACAACACGACTTATTTCCGGCATCAGCCAGATACATGCCTCACGTGTTAACTTTTTCACAAGATAAGGGCTTTTCTCCCTGTTGGGAGGGGGAGAAAAGGTGGTTCATCCCAACAGGAGAAAAAGGCTGTGTGCATTTGTGACACGTGTCATGTGATAAAAGGTCACAGCTGACTGGGACACAAGCAGCCAGACTGGGGGGACCATGTTTTCAGGTCATCACTATGCCATAAAACCTTATTCACAGCAGATACAGAAAGCAAAGATGAAGTTAACACCAGTAAGAATGTATCACAGGAAACTTCTCAAATGCCACAGTTCCTTTAAAACTTGGGTAACTTTACAAGTTTGGAGGTTGAACACATAACCATAGATATTGCAGTGAAAACTCAAAAATCCAGAGCATTGCTAATTAGTCTGAAATGAAACAGAGCTTTGTAGAGGAAAAAACCCACCTTGTTCTAAACCCTCAATACTCACATGGCCAAGTAGGGATACAAAGCTCTCCCAAGAGGACTAGTCACATCCACACAGCAGGCCCTTTACAGTTTTCAGTGAATAATCTACCAAGTAACCACTTCTGAAGGGTCCTGTTTATGTGAAATCCTCAGTCAGGAGCATTTTTCCAATCATTCAGCTCCTTTTACCTGCTGCCCCAAAAGAGTCTCCAAAAGGATGCTGCCTTCACGTCTCTCCTTCCCCACAGCTTTGTGTTACCGAAACAAACATGAACTTTTCCATTCTCAGTCTCTAAACTTTAACCTCATTGTATAGACAACTTTTAAGAAATACAAATCACTAAAACCAATAGTCATTACAACAACAGTGCTTCAAGAATAGTAAATACCAGATTCTTATATAAATTCACAAGCATCCAGCTCCTTTTAAAGACATCCATCCCAAAATTTGTCTTCACTAAAATTCTTAATACAGACATTTCAAAAAGGATGTCATTGATGTTCAGGCTGTTATTTTCCCAAAAGTTAATGGAATTCACAAGGTGTTCTACATGTCAGACTTTCTTTGCCTTTGAAGAAGGGCTCTAAAATGTTAGATCCAACCAACATTTACATTTTCTTTTTTCTTCCCATTTCTGTATGCTAACACACTAACATACAAGCAGCAGAAGAGTATCTTCTGGATCTGAACCATGGAACAAGTTAGGATAGGGACAGAGAATGGAGAGGAAAGCAATAGATATAATATACACTGAATTCTTTGAGTCAGAACCCTACAGCTGGTAAGGTTTTGTCTGCTTTATGAGGGTCTGAGGTTTTTTCTCCCTAACTTCCTAGAGTCCTGAGTCCTGACACAAAGCACGTAATACTGACCATAATGTATTTAGATTTAATATTCCAGAGGAAAAAAAAAAGGCCAAAAATTGCAGTAATTTTTAGCTTTAGAATACAAAGTAAAAAAATAGAAGTGGTTCTTCAAAGAGAAATTAAAGGAAGCAGATAAAAGGATAAAATAATTATGGACAGTATGAAGACTAATGCGAAGTCATGTTAGAGACTAACAGTAAATGCATACTAGGAACCAAAAGGAATCAAATGGATGCAAGCCAAACATGATTATTCAGAAGATTAAAGATGTTATTAGACGTAAAGAGATCCTTCAGAACTCAAAACCATATCCGAATAGAACTGACTTAAAACCACAGCATAGTAGAAAGTTAATTGTATTAATGCAAAAAACTGATTATTAGGAGGATCTTACTAACAATAATTAGTAAAGCTATTTCTAAACACATCAGAAGCAAAAAGCTTTCTGGTAGAAAAAGATGCTCAAGTGGTTACAGCATTATCAGAAGGTGACATTTGAATAATATATTATTTCATCGTATTTTATTCAACAACACTTTTTGAAAGAAAAAAGAAAATAAAAACTAGAACAAACTTTAGAAAACATACTCAAAATGAAATATCAGTAAAAAGAGTTTTTTAAGCAAGCTGCCATGAAGTAATGGTTTTCACTAGAGCTTCTAAAAGAGAATTCCAATATATAATGTCCACACCCTTCAGCATACACTATATCCCTTAAACAGGTCTCCGCATACAAAAATAATGGAAAGTGAGCAATGTAATAAAGAGCTTTAAAATGTGCCAAAGGCTGATTCTGGAGCAATCTATCTGACATTTGTAATGGACAAGTTCACACAAGTATAATAAAAACCAGAATTCCTCTACACTTGAACAGTTATGCCATACTGAGAAAGAGCCCTTGCAGGAAAAATCCACAACTCACAGATGTAATAGACTTTTTCAAAAGAGCATGGATATCAATCTGACTGCAAGTTACTTAATGTTCTCTTTTTATCTACTGACATCTTCTTTACACTTGAATTCCCATGACTATAACATGGTATATGGTAACACAATGTCGTCATTGTGATATAATAATACTCATTAATAATTATGATCAGATAAATAATATATCTATTAAGTACAACATAGGTATAAAAACATACGTTAAAGTACTTTCAATATACTTATTGTTAAATGTTAAAATTGAAAGTGGAGAAGAGGCTCAGTCACTATCCCTGAATCTTGTGATGATTGCTAAACAAACAATATAATTTACAGTCTGAAATGAATAAAAATAGTGTGTATTTTCAGAATGAGAGAGGAATTGTTTGTTGCCATTAATTAAAGAACATGAATTTTTACTTCAGGCCAATTAAATATGCAAAGTACACAGTTGTTCTCACCAAATGTACTAACTGCTATACAGCAATTAACACCCAACTGAACAAAACAAGCAGAGAAGTCTGGTTTTGAAAGATAAAAGCTTTAAATTAAATACATAAATAAATAAAATACAGCTCTGAAAAGGATTTTTGAACTCTCCAGAGATTATCCCAGGCCCATAATCCAGCAGGAAGTGGAAATCCTCTGCCACACCAGGTGCACAGCTTAATTCGAGGAACAGATACTGAAGCAGGTGAACAAATGGAGTAATCAGGCCAAGCATCTGAGATAAGATCTACTCAATTAGAACTGTTTTTCAATGTTAAAAATTAAAGGGAATTTAAAAAAATTGTAATAGTGTATTGTGCAGTAGGGAACAACTAGAGCTAGAAAAAAAACTTTTTTTTTTTAATTACTGAGCCAACAAAAAGCTGGTTGCTGCATGAATTGAAAGCTGCAAATATTTACTGAGAGCTACATTCAAGTGGTACAAGCACAGTGTAGTGAAGAAATAACAAAGGAACAGTCTTCAGCAAGGAACAACCAAATGCTAGCTTTGTCAAATCAGATGCTGCATTAAGCACGCCACCTGTTTCATTTCTCCTTTCCTGTTTCCCTGGTCTTTGGCAAATGGAAATGCTTTGAATATCGTCTTATTCCTCTATTGGAAAAGTCTGTCCTTATGTTATAGTACCAGTAAGTGTCTAAAAGATATCTAGCACTTCTCAGAGTGCTGGACTCAGCTATTCCTTCCATCCACTGTCTCCTGTTCTCTTCCATTGCTCCTACTTCTGCCATTCCAGTTACCCTTCTCTTAGGTTCTCAGGTTGCATTCACACACAATCACCAGTTACCAGAAGGATGAGTAAATCCCATGTAGAAAGAGCATCTGCCCCCTTCAGTGCTTGCTATTCCTAAGGGCACTATGTCTCATACTCAAGAGTTGTTGTATTCCTAACCTGAAGGCTCCATGCAACAGATTTCAAAGCACCTAAGCTTCCCTTCAGGCTCTGACTTTCGTTGTGAATAATGGCACTGTAACCTTCAATGTAATGCTGATAAAAATCAGTAGGTTAAGCATTCTCTATAGCGAGACTGAGGTTTGCATCTCTCAGGAAGATGAAATTAAAATGGTCAGAGGTCTATAACAGCAGTCCATTGTATACATGTTGTATCTTTGATTTGGTTTCTTAAAGCAGAAAAAAGAATTAGCAGCATGAGGAAGGAAAGCAAAAGCAAACTTCTAAAAACCAGGTTAAAAATTTAGTATTTCAAGAAAGACTTCATAAATATATTAATGAGTCGCTATTACACATTCAAAAGGTGCTAACATAGTAATGGGATTTTAAAAAAGTTTTACAAGATCAGGAAGTTGGTCTGCCACAATTAGGCCCTTGTGTTTAACAGAGAAGAGAAGCATTAGAAAATCTAATGCAGACTGCAACACAGAGGTGAACTATTCTACAGAAGAGCATCTTTATCAGGTAGTGCTTGGTTTGTGTGTAAAGCATGAGACCAAAAAAACCCGAAAAATTCCAAACCATGTAAAAGGATGAGGTCTCTATCCTTTCTGTCTGCCAGTCAGTGAGTGACTCCAGTTAATAACACGATACGTAAAAAACTTCATTTGTTCTTATTGATTTAAAGTCAGTTGTGCTTTAAATTCAGCAATTCTTTGCTCTTATATTACAAAAAGGTTATTTTGACTAAACTGTTTATTACTCAGAATAAGCAATTTACTAATCTTTATTAATCTCCTCTTTGCAATGAATGCCTCTGATCAGCCCTGCATGCAGAAATCTTTCTATTTCCACTCAGTACTTATTTTCTTAGAGCATCTTTAAGATACGGTGATAAGAATATCATCTCTTGAGTAGAATGGACACACACACAAATCTAAAGTCAAATTCAGTAACAGTCATACTGCCAGCCTGCGGAAATAAAACTGGAACTAGTAATATGTAACTTACAGCAGCTTGTAATGTGTCTGTCTAGTGTTGCACCTAGTAATGGCAAAAACTAAAGCAATTAAGCCTAACTTTAAAATAATACTGGATATCAGAAAGTCACATAGCCTTGAAAATAAAACTTAAAAAAAAACACTAAAGATTCAGTTTGATACTCTAAATTGTTAGCTACACTTTGAAATGGCTAGTCACTTAGCCACATCAATGAGCCACTGTAGGTATGAGATGTAAGAAAACTTGTAAAAAATGGAATGACTAGATGGCTTATTTTTACAGCAAGAACATCTGACACAAAACATATATACTCAGACCATAAAAAAGAGAAGTATTGCAGCATGTTGGTTCTTAAGTCCATAGATTTCTATTTCATCTTATCAACTGATTTAACACAGTGAAAGGGTAAATATAGCATAAAAATACGTATAAATTTAACATGGTGTTAGGAGAAAAACAGAGCCAGAAAAAACGGCACCATCAGTTACAAGTGCTGCATGGCACTTGGATACGGCTTTTGTTTCCAATGTCAAGGCACACTTCCAAGTTTTTGTATTCTCAGTTTGAACTCTCAGAAGTTTTAGCCATTCTGCCCTTTTATACTTCTTACATGTATTGAAATTGTAAGGTATCTTACATCGTTTAGTTACTGATACAATTTCTCCAGTATGTTTTAATTGCAGAAGCCAATTTCCTATAAATTACATTCAGGAAGATAAACCACTTTGTCTTAATATGTTTTTGTCTTATATAATAGTGTAATCCTCTCTTACTGACATCAACAAGAGTGTTCAGGAAATACACTAATCAATAACTGCATACACCTATTGTTTTTTAAAAGTATGCACTAATGACATGAAAGCTGCTCTGCAAAAGTACATCCCCTTCATTATTCCGTGTTCCACTTAGAGCTAGTCAAGTCTGTAAGGAAAACACAAACTTTCGCTGGAGAAAGAATGGCTCAGCCATCTTGAAGACAAGATTCAAGTGTGATGGAACAGCAGGAATCAGGAATTATGATGAGCTGAAAACATCTGAGAGCAAACAGGCCATGAGCCATCTGTTGCTGTATCTCTCCACCATCTGAAGTTCCAAATAAAATCTGAGATTTTTATTGCGCATTTAGTGAGGATCATTAATCTCCAGCCTTCTAGTTTTTATAAAAGTGTCTCAGCCATACTTTTCTGCAAAGCAATTTTAAATAATTTTTAAAGGATTCTTTATATATGGTAAGTCTATAAGCATTACTACAGCTGTATTTAGGTTCTGCATTGGTTAAGTCTGAGCAAAAGTTATGAAAACATACTACAGGTAAATTTTGACAACCAAATATTTTCATTGCAGAAAAATATCTGTGTTTATAGTCTCAATTCCCAAACCTAAAATTAAACATCCTGGCACACCTGCAATTTTGAATGCTAACTTTCAGGGTGATTTGGCTTTCGCTTTCTTTGTGTTTGTTCAGCATTGGCTTCATTTCTTTTTAAATAAAAAAACCCCACACATCAGAAGCATTAATTATTTTCCTTCTTTCTTTCACTGCCTACTCTGAAGTACCAATCACTAAATTTTACATGTATATACAAATATACACAAACACACATGTACACGCACACACACACACCACCTTACTCTGCGATAAATGTCTCTTTCTCCAAGGAATCACTCTCATTTTTAAGCTATTTGTGAACAGGTCAGTCTCAAAAACATATGAAAAATAAACACACATCCTTGGTTTCCCCACTATCATTACTGGAACCAATAGAACATTATTTCAGGTTTGTTCCACATCTGATTCCTCTCAGCTATTTACTCCTGATGTCACAGGGTTTACTTGTTTCAGGACAGTAACTGTGCTGCAAATCATTTCTCTGGATAAAGATCCAGCATGTTCCATCCTGTCCCTCCTAATGCAGAACTATATACTATGGGATCCAATGGATGCAATTTTATAGAATCACATATTGTTAAGGGTTTGGAAGGGACCTTAAAGGTCATCTAGTCCCAACACCCTGCCATAGGCAGGGACACCTCCCACTAGACCATGTTGCTCAATGCTTTGTCCACCCTGGCCTTGAACACTGCCAGGGTTGGGGCATCCACGATCTCCCTGAGCAACCTGTTCCAGTGTCTCACCACCCTCACAGTAAAAAATTCCTTCATAATTTCTAACCTAAACTGGCCCTCTTTCAATTTGCACTCATTACTCCTTGTCCTACCACTACAATTCCTAACTAAGAGTCCCTCACTGGCTTCCCTGTAGGCCCCTTTCAGATTAAGTAGGATTTGAGATTTAAGCCAAGATGTTTTATTCAGTTTCTTTCCTGAAAAACAGTGTCAGATCTTCAAAATAATTTTAAAAATATTATTTATACTGAGCAACTTTCCCTAGAATTCTCCCTCAGTCTGAAGTCTAATGCTTCTCAGGAATCCAAATTAAACATCAAACCTTCAATACATCAAAATTTGTGTTCAGATAGGAGGAGTTGGAAACATAATATTATTATTTATACTTAAGAAGAATTATTAAATAAAAATAGCATAAGCATCTGAAGTACATGGAGCTCTTAATATTATGAAGGTTTTCACTAAAAGATGAGCCCCACTTATGCCATAAAACTCACTAAATTAACTTTTCTCTGCACTATAAATCTCCACCTGAGATGCACAAGCAATGGACTGGAATCTGTTACTCTTATAGATGCAACAGGTAGCCTAGAAAAGGTTTTCTCCTTCAAAGCAGCATCATGTCAGCCATTGTAAAGTGAAATGCTGTGCCTGCCAAAATTCAAGTCTTACTCTACAGATATCTTCTATGCCCAAGAGGCTTCACAGAAGCACTGAATACTCTTCAGTAGAAAAACATTCATACTAGACCAAATGCTGAAGGACTTCCACAGAAAATTTAGTTATTCAAATGAAGATTTTCTATGATGAAATAATTCATATTTTCCCTACATATTCTCAAATGCATAGCAGAAAAGCCTGTAGCTGTTCCTATTTTTCAGAACTCTCTTCTTTCAAATACTCAGTGACACTATATTCTACCATGTTATTCTGCTTGAAGTACCACCTTCCAGCCTTCATTCAATTTTGTATTGATTTGGTCTTTCAAATGCAATTCATCATTATTGAAAACTGTCTCTAGCATTTGCTCAGCAGAGACTACTTTCTGTTTCCTGCATACTAATTATGTTCTATGGAATACAGAAAAAGGCTTAGGGTTGAAAAGCTTTTCTTCTAAGCCATACTTCATTTGGGATTGAAAACAGTTTTAAAAGATGCATACTCTTATAATATATTAATCCACCACCACGTTGTTGGCTAGATGCTCATGGTTAGTCCTTTCCAAAGGATATATTCTATATTCTGCCTCTTTCTTGTTTAAATTTTTACCTTCCAAGTTTTGTATTAGCAAAACCCACTGCAAATTATGTGCCTTAAAGGAGTGCTAATGTTCTAGATATAGTTTGTTAAATAAAAATACTGAATAAAAGTATACATTACATCAGTTGTGACTGGTACTGACAATGGCAGAAGTGACATCTTCATAACCAATATAATAAAATCTAGAGTTTTATAACACTTTCAGAACAGAAATACAAACTGTATTTAAGGGGTAAACTATGAACACATGGAAGTTGTTTTCTAAATGCTGAAGTCTCCACAATTTTCTGCTGTCTCCTTAGATTCAATAGGTGTCATTTTCATCACCTATCCCAACTCAGAAAGCCTATGGTACAGCAGCCTTCTCTTTACACAGTTTCACTGGGACTCGAAGTGCAGCCTTGCTTTCTCAAAATGCCTATGACAAATTAGACAATAAGCATCTGAAAACAAGCATAATTTCATTCTATCCCAAATGAAATCAAAAGTTTTTGATTTCCATAGGCTCCAAAGGTTGTCTCCTGCTCAAACTCAAAGACGAAACAAGCACAATCTAAATGTGACTCAAGCATTTAAGTACAATACCCATTAAGACCCCAAATTCCATTAGCAGACAATTTAACTGTATTCATACTAAAATTTATAAGGTTACATACTTAAGGCAGCCTGCAGTGAACAACAGACAGGTTCTACCCAAGCTGAGACTTGGTGAAATAGATCAGCTGAGAAACACAAGGTTTTTAAACTTCAAACATCAATTTTTGAAAACTGTACTTCACAAGCACATTTTTGGGATTGCTTGGGCAGAATTTTTGTCTAAGTCAAAAAAATTACAAAACTAGTCACTAAGTCACACTGTAAAAGGTGTATTTGCCTATACTCTCACTTACAAACAAAATAAAATTATATAAAATTAAAGTAAGATTTAAGCTAGCACTTTATAGTCCCTTCAGTCTGTAGTTTCCTGATCACTTTAAGGCAGAATAAACCAGCACCACTATCAAAAGAATTGATCCTGTCCTCTGTACAAACCCCAGCCATTCATACACCCCCTTATACTAGCATATGTCTTCACTCAGTCACACAGGGAACAGAATTGGGAAATTGATCCATGTCCAATTAATTAAGAAAAAAAACTTCCTAGGGAGATGCATTAAAAATTGCCTTCACTGCTTCCTGATTTATGTCCCCAGCTCTCCCAACAGAAATGAAAATAAGGCAAAGCCACATTTTAGGACCTCCCAGCATGACACTGGCCATGCTGCTCTGCAGAAGCAGAGACAGACCAGCCTGAAACAAAATGCTGCACATTTTTTACAGGTAATGGAGGCAAAGCTATCAAACTTTGGAAGCAATAGGACATCCATTTGGAAAACCATTTCGGTGCAAACTGCTTCAGGTACCTCACTTGCAATACACTTGGCTGTCACTTGGGTGGGTGGTCTATGCCACAGAAAGGCTGAGTCATACATACAGAATCAAACACAACTTCACAAATCAGCTTCCCCTGTGTTACGGGATGGTTTCTGAACGTCTGGGCTGTTGAGACACACAGTGTGTGACACAGCTGGCCCTTGACACATAGGAGCACCAAACACATCCTGCTGGTGTCCCAGTAGTCCAAAACCAATTCGAAGCTGTAAAACTAAGTAAGACTACCCTGGCATCACAAAGACAGGGCTTAGGACAGAGCAACTGTCAGCTCTGCTGGACTGCTCACACTCAAACACCACGTAATATGGGCTAGAAGAAGCCAGGAAAGAGGCACAGGCAAAGCATATTCATAAATATTTACATTTGGTATTTTTGCAATGACTGTTAGTTGTAAAAATGTTTTAATTAAAAATTAAGAAAAAAATCAGAGTTGAAGACCAGGCCTGACTAAATTTTTTATTTGTAACTCAATATCTAAGGAATAGGTGTACACCAACATTTCTGAGGACCACCCACAAAATGCTCTTTACTTCCCAGTTTTAAAATCTGAATGGATTTTTCCTGGGTAATGACACAACTCCAATCTGCTTTATTCAGGTTTTTTTTAACGTTTACAAAAAACATGCCAAAGAACTGCACTGCAATGAAGCAGAGTCTACCTACACAGAGCTTTTGTAATTTTAAATTCTTGTGAATAGAAGGTGTGAGAATTTAATACTATTGTCACAAGGTAGTTAGCAAGAGGCCACACATTATAATCCAGTCTAGTTTGTCTTCTAAAGACTGGGCAAATACTAGTCAGTGTATGAGGTCAGACATGAAGCCCTTCTGGGAAAAAAAAAGCTAGTGGCTTTTCAAACTCAACTCACAAGCAGATGAATTTTCACTGCAGAATTAGGGTAAAATTCAACAAGAATATTAGTTTTTGCCTAGAAGTTTGCTCTCCATCATGAGGACAGAGATCATAACTTAAGATATTAACCCTGTTTTCCTTATATCACTGTTGGTATGGAAGAAGCTTTGTTACATTTCTTAAATACCACCCTTCAAAAGGAGTAACATTTGAAGTGCCAGCTTCTTCAGAGACAGCAGAATTACGTAACAGCCAGCACATATCAGTTTCATTTTTAATGGAAGATGTACATCCTTGCTGAGAAAATATTATGAGTAAGAAAAATCCCATTGAATTTACTAAAGTACAATGGAGAAAGTTTTGTTTCCCAACAAAAAGTACAATTCAATTTGGACAGTTACTCACCTGAAGTCACACTTCCTAATTTTCCTAAGTATATTTTATGTTCTCTAATTCAGCTGCTACCTGTATCATACCATTGTCTTAGTGCAAAGAAAAGAAGAATATTTTCCCACTTACCTCTCTGCCAGCCTTTGCTGGAATCTGCCCTTGAGTCTCTCTCAACTTGCGGGCATTGTCAAGTTCTGCTTGAAGCTCGGAAGCTAAATCCTTCCAAGAAAGTGATAATACTCCATTATTTTAACTATCTTAAATTTTTAGGAGACCATTATATCAAAATTAACTAGTCTACTCAATTTTCGTGTTTTGATATAGTATATTAAATTCCAATGACACAAAAGACTAAAGAAAACACATCAATATAATTCACATAAGTCTTTATAGGATATAACATAAAAAAAAAATGTTCAGAATAGAGTCATCTCAAGTACAGGAACACGTATTGCCATAAAAAGACCAGAAAAGGTATCCTTAAACATTATTAAGTTATCCTAATAAATGCTTTGCATAACTAAGCATAGATACTACTTTATGTATAGGAAGTAAATAAGCAAGCCTGAACACATCATACCTTTTTTTTTTTTTGTACACACACACACACCCCTTTACACACACATGTCCACTCTATGGGTCTAGACACAGGTGTGACATTTCTGCTATGCAGTTTCACATCTCTCTATACCCCATGTCCAACTTCTGCACTTCAGACCTTATTTTGAGAATTAAAATGTACAACAGGTAGAAAATAAGAACTGTTTACAGTCTTGTGCAAATTGGTTTTGATGCTCCTGCTCCTGTATCCATTGCCTATTAAATAAATACAAGTATTTCAGAATATCTTGGATTGCTAAGAATTGCCAACCAATCAACCTGTAAGGAATAGAACCATTTATACTCTGACTCCTCTGCCAGTTTCATTGATTGGACTCCAACCATCGTCCCCATACTTGCCGCCCCAAAATTAAGCCACTTTTTCAACACCTGGAAGCAAATCAGTAAAAAAAATAGATTCAGAATTCATTTGGCCCACATGGCCAACCTTGAGCTCCAGCCACCGAGACATGCTGATACATAACCATCTGTTCTGGTGTGTGGGCATGAACTTGCTTAATCAAGCTGCATTTTCAATTTGATTAGAGAAAGACTATGAAAAATAATTAAAATGCCACAAGGCTATTATATATTATATATTATATATTATATGTTATATGTTATATGTTATATATTATATATATTATATAGTATATAGCATCTAGAATATAGTATATATAGTATATATATTATGTATTATTTATTATATATATTAGATATTGTATGTATTATATATTATATATATTATATTTTACATATATTATATTAGCTATTTTATTATTTAAACTGTTGTTGTTTTGTTTTAGTTTTTTTTTTAAACTAGGCTGATTCAGAGTGCATATATAGAAAACTGGATATAAAAAAAATAATAGTAAAACTGTAATACTGGTTTCTGCTACACGATTTGGGTCAAAACAAAACAATAGAATATTAAATGAATTACATTCTCCCCACACAACACCTGTATATTTCTCATCAAATTACTTGTATTCAGTTCCTACCAGGTTGAAAAGAAAAAGACCAGATTTGTGCCCAAAGTTTTGTTTATGCAATGCTACTGAAGCTGAGCAGTATCAGAAAAAATGTTTACAAATTTTTGTTGCTTTCCATCCGTCTTTAAAAAACCTTCCCCTCCCCAGTACTTTAGCAACTAGTGTATAGATAGCTTACACTACATCAGTCCCTCACAAACCTATCATGTAATTACTTTCACAAACGTATTTTTCCTCACTAGTGTATATTTTTTAGTATTAACAAAGAAAACTAGAGATTAACATATGGACACATCTATTTAAATCATTAACGCTGTATCTGAGAAGGAAAAACACCACTTGAAGTTACTTTTAATTCACCTTTGAAGCTGATAACATTTCAAATGGACAGGATTTCGAGATAAGGTATTGCTGTTCAAATTTTTAAAGCTACATACACATATCTATGTCTAGAGTCAGTGGGAAAAGAATTCATAACATAAAATTGGTTTGAAAAGAAAATATTTATAAAATGGACATTTTCTCCTAATAGAATCTGAATTATCTGATTGGGGCTTTAACAAGGACCAACACCATGTCCTAGTCTAGCAATAATGACAAAACAAACTTTCCACAAATCAGAGAATCAATAGCTCTTGAGAAATATTAATTTACCACTTGGAGACATAACATACTTTATATATTACTATAAATAAATATTTTTTTATTATTTCTTAAATATGCAGATTTTGGTGCAAATATTATGTCACATGAGGCAAACTAAACGGGTGCAGAAAAAATTAACCTTAAAAAATAAATACAAAGGCCCACAGTGATAGCATTTGCTTCTAAAAAATATGAAAATAGTTTTATAAGAGCAGCTATTCAGAGCCAAGCACTTGAAAAACATAGCTTAAAAACTAACAGACTGTGACCCTGTTATAACTGAAACTTCCAGACAGTACTACTGAAGGGAATTAACTCATTATAGCCATGTTTAATGTAATAAATAAAACACATAAACTTCCAGAATTTAGTGTTGTACAGGAGTGAAATCCTTGTTCCTTCAGGTAACTGGCTGAAACAAGCCACGTTAAATGTGCGTCCGTTTCTCCCAGCTCCACAGACCAGCCTCAGTCCGGGCAGGAGCACAAAGCATTCCACAGCTGTTCTCAATGCAGAGCTGGCTGCAGTGACATATGCTGTTCCTTTCAGTTTTACAATTTCCATAGCATAATTAATAAGCTTGCTTATACAGCAGAGCTATGGACCACAAGCATCTATTTGTAACAAAGCTGATAAATAAGTAAAGCTCCAGACACTGTTTACCTTGTAACATAGACAGGGAGCTTTGTAGTGTTCACCTGCTCCCTTTCTTATAAGAAGACAATAAATACTATTAAAAGGGCAGAGAACAACTGGTTTTGGATATGCTGCTTATCCTACAAAGCCTGGGGTCCTGAATCCTCTGCTCTAGTCTACAAATCATTACGTTTAAAGCAGAAATTACTATAAAAGCAGTAAATCCTTCAAATCCTACCAAATTTTGGAAGTTTTTGCTTGAATGAATACCCTTTAAAAGAAAACCCAAACAGTTAAATACTGTGAGCTTGGAAGAAAAATTGCAGTAAATAATGACAGTTTTTCACAGCCATTACCATGTCTCCCATGAGTTCTGCTTTCACAATCCTTGCTCCCAGTCTGTTCATCTCCTCTTCACTAAGGACCCGAGGCGGCTCATCCTTTGATGATCTGTAAAACACCAGCTGCACTAAAGCCATAGAAAAACAGTGCAGTATTCACCTGTGTAATTAAGTATGATAAGCCTACTATACTGGTACATATGCTCCTATTGGCAAAATAATTGAAAACGACATATTATAAAAATGTATTTGCAGTCAGAAGTTGTCAAGGACTCTGAAACCAAAGAGCTTGAATAAATTTTTTATGAGGTTTGTTTCCTTTTACTCTTGAGATCAATTCAAATGAAAAGCACTATCTGTGAACATTTTCCCAGCATGAAAAAACAGTCAAGAGTCAGGAGCAGGTATAAGAAGGAAAAAAACAAGGGAAAAGAAACAGAACCAAGTTATTTTAACCCACTCTAATTCTTCTTTCTGGCTTTGGTCATGCTTTTACTTCTCAGCTCCTGCAAAATCACCCACTTCTGAGTTATTCTGTTTGTCAAATGGCCTTCCCCCTCCTGAAAATTACATGTTTTCCCATATTTATCTGGTCACAGCACAATCTTTGCATCTGTGCATGTTATGGCTGATACAGTAGAGTTTCCATGGAAAATTAACTGGTACCATTTTAAAAATATGAAGTCCCCCTAGGGATGCCGAAGCTGGTAATAAAGATCATTGTATCTTAATTTTAATACTAAAAACTTAGCATATGACTTCTTACAATATTTATTAAATAAGGACTCCAAGAAATGCAAAGAGGCATCAAGGAAGTTTGGCTCTTGTTCTCTAACCCTAGGAAAGACTAAAACCAACTGACTCTAAAAGTAAAATATCTAACACAAAAGAGACATAAGAGTACAGTTATGATATTGGTTCCTGCTGCTAGAGAGAGAATTCACTCACTAATTGATATAGTTAAACCCTTTAGGATTTGAAAGATGGGAAATCTTTGAAGATGGTGTCCTCTTTAAGCACCAGATCTCCCCAATCCTGAGAAAATAACCAAAGTTGCTTTTGTTCGTTTTCAAGATGCCCAATCCAAACCCCCAAAACTCAGCAGAATTTACTTTAATTTCACCAGAAACAAAACATTCAAAGATTAAGTTCCGACTTTTCCTTAAGCTGTATCTTTCAAAGCAAGGCAGACAACTTCAGTAAAGGGAACAAAAGGTGTTTATTAATTCATATATGCTTTTTTTAAGTGGTGCTAGTGCTTAAATCATTGTCTGAACTTTTTGAGACTTGAGACATTGTTTTGATTTCCTTTTTATCTTGTCTCAAATTAAACTCTGAAGCAGTCACATTATTAAGTGTGACTTCCAGCAAACACTAGCTGATGGACTTTTCCTCTGGGGAGATCCCTTGGACATCCAATCAGCACTTTTAATTAACCTGTGTCATAACTGTCCAAAACACTTTGATTTATAGGCTGAAGAAACTTTCTCTGTGCTTTAGAAAAGATAAAATTTAAAAGCTATACTTTCAGCATGAGAGATGAGGAACTGAACCAGCAACACCTATTAATTCAAGCCTTCACCTCAAAGAAGATTTACTTTTTGTGACTGACAACACTACTGAAAGAGTACATGTATTACAAGTCTTGAAACTTTAAGAAGAAAAAGAAAGCAGCAGCTTATAAATTACTCTCAACAGATATCTACTGCACATACCCAAACCTGAAATGTTCCAAAAGACAGTTTTCTACAAAATTCTAAAAAAAAAGAAAAAAAAGAAAAAAAAATTTCTGACTGAAGGAAACAGGAAGACAGGTTATTCACTATTTCAAAACACACAAAATCTCATGAGTTAAGAAGTCATCTTAGAAGAACTTGGAAATAAGTTATGTCAATAAGCAGAGGCTATATGGTTTTGCAGGCCTAAGTAATCCCCACTTCACTAATGAGTCAGCTTAGTAATTGCATTGGCTAAGAAATATGATTAAAATATCAAAGAAGATCCACAATTGGGTTTAACAGCACCAGAACAGAAAACACATGCAAAAGAAAATATCAGCTGAACAGCTTCTACGTCTAGCGAGAAGAATTATCTTTTCTATCATAATAATTGAATTCTTTCAACTTGAGCAAGTAAACCACTTCCGCACACAATCTCATTTCCCAAAATTTGCAGCTTTGTCCAGTCACAATTAGCATTGCATTTATAAACGTGGCAGTTAAAAACAAGTTACAGTTTTCATACCTGCAACTCAAAAAAGTGAATCACCATTATTTCACAAAAAAGAAAAAAAAAATACTGAAAAGAGTAGGTGCTTCTTCGAAGAAAACAATACTGAGGCAATGGTATCACTAACTCCTACTCAGTAATTACATGTTCTACTAGGTCTGTCTGGATGGGATGGAATTTACTCTTTCGACGGCAACGTGGAGGTGCATTTTCCTCCACACTGTGCCCAGCCCTCCCCTTCCCAGGCCACTCCGCAATCCCAGGAATTCCCATTACGTTTTGGCCTTTGTGGGCCAACGAGTTGGACAGTGAAGTATCCCTTGACTGTAGCAGGAACTCTTGCCAGGCCAAGGTGGGAGCGCACTGCCCGCACCTGGAACCCCTGGTGCCTGCCACAGTGGGGAACAAAGGCAGAAATTCTCAGCCAGCCCTCAGCAGCCTCTGAACATCACTCACCTGAACCGCAGCCCAAGTGGAACAGTACCACTGCTACTGGAATCTTCAAAATTCCAGTGACTGAGCCAGACTGTGGCCAGGATGGAAATTTTCTGATGACTGCAGCCCAGCATGTTGTGACCCAACAAACGGCGGTGCTACGTGAGGCCCTCTGAGCTCTCTGAGACCACAGGAGGCTGTGCCAGCACTGCACTGAGAGGGACACCTCTCAGAATTCACCAACTCCCCAGCTTGCAAAGATCAGAGCACTGTCACTGAAAGCTGAAAAGGGGACCTGGGCTGAAACCCTCCACTCCCTGAGGCTCACCTCCAGCTCGTTGATAAATTCCAATTCATTTGAAGTATTTCACTGAACTCAAGAGGAATTCTTAACAGGCATTTTTTATATATTCACATACATATTTTTTTCTTATACATTTACTCATTATACATATACCACTATATATCTCTTTTTGTCCATGTGCATGCACGTGTGAATTACGATACCTTACAGCAAGTATGAATATTGCAATCTCAGATCTATAATTTTCACTCTTGTGATTCCAGTAAATCCTATTGACTCACCATGTAAATGTTAAATTAGTCAATAATTAAGTACTGCTAAAATCTTGTGATTCATCTTAAAATTGTAAATATGCTCAGACTGCTGCTATATCAGAAGCCATGTAAAAATTTCACCTTTGGTGAACTGATACTTTTACAACATCAACTAAGATCACCTCTTGCTGATATCTTGGACAGTGGTTCTTTAGGTGATCCTAATTAATTACAGATGTAATCCTTGACACGCAAACTGTTGATCAAGTCTGAGACAAAGATTGGACCTAGCCACACCTAAGCTCCATAAGGAGTTTAGAAAGCAAGGGTCTGCTCAGAGCCTTGTGACTCAGTGGAAGGGTCCCCTGTACACTTTTGTGTCTGCAGACCCTATGTAAAACATTCTAAATCAATTTTAACTCAGTTTTCCTTTATGTTTCATTCATGTAGTAAATAATACAGTGAAACTTACCACCAAACTCATTTTTATGACTTTTATAGATTTATATAAAAATGATATTATTTTGCTAATACCTTAGATGGTGACTCTTTGAGCAACCCTAAACCACTCCTTGGTGACCAGCAGCCCCTATGGTGCTGTGCTTTGGATTTCTCTGGGGCAGTGCTGACAACACACCAGTGTTTTGGCTGTTGCTGCACAGTGCTTGCATAGCCTCAAGGCTTTCTCTGGTTCTCACTGTGCACCCCCAGCAAGCAGGCTGGAGTGAGCAGAGGCCTGGGGAGGGGTCACAGCCAGGACAGCCAAACTGGCCAAAGGGCTACTGCATGCTACATAATGTCACACCCAGCAAAAAAAATCTGGAGAGAACAGTCTTTCCAAAGTAGCTGCTGCTTAAATAGGCTGGTTGGGCATCAGTCTGCTTGTGGGAGGTGGCGAGTGACTGACTGCCTTTGCATCACGTTGCTGTCCCTTTCCTTCACTCGTTAAATTGCCTTTATCCAATAGCGAGCTTTTCCCCCTTTTGCCCTTCTGGTTTCCCTCTGCAGGAGTGAGAATGAGCAAGCAGCTGGGACGTGTTTAGCTGCTGGCTGGGGTCAACACACCACACACACAAAGCAACAACCAGCTCTACACCTTCCGCCCCATCCCCATCCCTATCCCCATCCCCATCCCCATCCCCATCCCCACTTCTCAAAGGCAGGTGGAAAACAACTGTGGGTTGTGCAGACCATGTAGCTGAACAAAGTCATGAACAAACAAGGACTCCAGAGGTGAGGAAGTCTCCTAGGCTTCACTTCAGACACACCATGGATCATTCTAACCAGAAGTTTACAAAGTGCAATTTAACTGGTAAACCCCAGGCACTTCTGCGCAATAACCATTGGGGCAATACGTAGGAGAAGAAAAAGGATCACTAAATCGGAATGTCTAATGTCTCGTACATCACAGGTTTAATGCTACCAGATCATTTTTTCAGCGTAACTAAAACAACTATAAAAATATACTTCTCATTTTCCAGCAAAATAGCACCAAGGCAAACGATTAAATAAACGATAAAACAAGACATGAAAAACACTGATGAATGAGACTTTCCACAATGTGTACAAACTAATCATGCCTGAATTTGGAACTACTCCTGCCATGGCTTATACTCAAGCTCATGCTTTAAAAAAAGAAACAGATTAAGTGAACATCATGCAAATAATTTACGTTTTTGCTATCAATGAAAATTTAAATTTCATTGGCTTCTATCAAAGTATAGCAAGTAAAAGCCGGAAAAAATACCCAACATACAAAATATAAAGAACTGTGTAGACTAAGACGCCTGTTTCTGGTTAGTCATGCAGGATTCATTAATGTACATTTCTTCTTTGGAAACACACAGTGAGATATATAAGTACTACATGTAGGAACAATTATAAATAAAATAAATACTTCATAACTCAGCTATAAGAAGTTTTTTTCTGCAAATAACTGACATAAGCATGTAAGAAAGAAGGAATTATATTTGGTCATATTTCATCAAATGCTTTTTTCAACCAAATCGTATCATTCTTCATACATACTCTAATCAAGAATATTTACTTGTTCAGCTTTCCCAAGTAACTAAATAAAATCACTCTGACTCTAAAATACTTTCGCACATGCCTACAAATAATTGGAAAGAGCTGAAAGAAAGGATTCATGGTAATAACCACACTCCAGTCAAATCACTGGAAGAGCCAGCAAGCCGCTAATACTGGAGAACAGGAGGCCTTGAGCAGAGCAAAAGGTCAGTTCTCCACAACTCACTTGTCTGACCACCTCTCCATTGTCTCTCACAAAAGCAAATCACAGAAAATTAAATTCCTGCTGCCCATTAAGTTTGTGTTTCCCTTCCCACCTCTATTAATGCTTCTTCTTCACCATAGAAAATGCACTTCCTAATCAATACCTTCTACTATTTTTCATATGCTACTACTTCAGCATATGAGCTCATCTCACAAGTGGCAAACCTATCCCTGCTGTATTAATTATTTCAGTTTTTAGTCAGCGTTTTCTAACATTTCAAGACTGTATTTTATAAATTCAATGACTGTTAAGATATTTTGCAGGTTTTTTTGCCTAAGAGGCCAATTTTACTGCAGTGTGAACTAACATTAGAAAGAAGCAGAAAATAACCTATCATTAGCAATTCTCAAATGTGCTGAGGAGACAGATCAGGTAGGGGGATGTTCACACTTCTGCTTAACTTATTTCTTCTAGCTGCCCTTAGCTGGAGGCTAAGACTCCTCCTTTAAACTAAAGAGATCTGGTATGATCAGTGCTTACACTGTCAAAAAAGAGATAGAGCTTCTGTTATATTTTGACATGAAAAATACAGCAAATAAAAGCCAAGTAAAGATGTTCACAAAATACCTAGAGGATGATGCTTTACTGTCAGATAAAATCTGTTTCTTCTCAGGGGTATCGCTTGTGTGCTCCTGTTGTGACTTCTCTTTTTCATCACTCGGAGTTCTTTTCCAACTTTTGCCATCAGTTTGTTCCCTAGCACCTGATGACTTTCGATCAGATTTTAATTTCTCATTGCTATCTTCTGTGTGTGCTTTGGTCCACAGTGCAGTATCCTCACCAGGTTTCTGGAAACGGCTGCTCAAAGAGCTATGAGCTGGCAGTTTGGAAGAGGACTGCTGTGACTTGGAGTCTCTGGGTGCACTGTAAGATGATAAATCATCTTCAGAGGGTTTCAAAAATTTGTGTTTCATGTTGCTTAGAGATGAACTCTTTTCCTGATTTCGTTTTTCACTGGAGTATTTTTCTGCTTTGGAGCTGTAGCCCCTTAATACTGAGTCTATGCTACTGTGTCCACGTTCCTGGTCTGCTCTTGACACATCTCTTTTGTAACCCTTGTCTTCCTGCGCCCACCCCTTGCCATACTTCTCCTTGGAATAGCCCCCAAACGTGTTTCTGTTTCTATCATCTTCATCTCGTGTCGCCTTTTCCATATGCTGTTCTTTCTTCTCTTTCTCACTTTCTGAATAGTCAGTCTTCTTCCATCTTCCACTTCTATGATAATTTTCCTTTTTGGATGCAGCTTTTTCAGCTTCTTCTAATCGTGCCTGAAATATCTCCACTGACTAAAAGAAAGAATAAAAAAGTCATATCACTTTTAAGGCCATGGGGTATTGTGTAAGTACTTTAAATTTGCTATAGGATCCCATATATCAAAAACATTTAACAAGAAGAGTAACTAAAAGGCTGGGTAGCTTTAAACCCTTCATTACTCGAAAGAAGCTTCAGAGGCTGTTTTTTCCTGCTTCTTTTCATATGTCTGACACTACACATTAAGTACTTGTGCCTTTATATGAAAGTAATCTTTCCAAGCATCTATTAGTACGGAGAAAATTTAACTGAAGATCCTTACCCCATATCTCTCAGCTACAATTTCCTCAAAATTTCGTTTCTCTCTCTCAGCCTGCTCCTTCATCCTTTGGTATGATTTTCGCAGCCAACTTAATCCAGCATCTTCTACCACTGTAACTAAAGTAGAAAACAATGAGCAGTTGTAGTTTTACATCTCAAGTAATTATTCCTATTTAACCTTACTCTGTATGTGACATTAAAGCTTCCCCTAAACTTACTGTAAAAATTGAAGGAGTGCAAAAGAAAAACAGAATTAACACACAAATACAATTACCTATTTTCATAAGTTAATGCTGGTTTTACCTCAGCAATACCACTGATTTAATTAAACTTCTCTAGTTTATCACAGAGCACAAGCAGTTTCCAAGACAGGAGCGGCATATGAGAAGTTGTGGAGTTTCTTTATTACGTTAAAGAACCTTCCTGTCGTTTCCACATTCTGTGTCCATTCTTGGGCATACCCCTTACATACAAACAAGTGAATTCCCTTTCTCAGAAACTGAATGAGTAACCCACTGCTTCCCATGTGAGAAGCTAGCAGTGGTCTTAACATTCTAAAAATACACTCACTGACGCCTGTCAACTCTTACAGATGGCTGATCCCTGTGACTCCCAAAAGTGGGCATGAGGCTAATGGTTTCTGGGACAGACTGTCCACAGGGAAAGGCTCTCAGAAAGCCACAGGCCCCACTCTTTCCTGTTGACAGAACGCAAGGACCCTTCTTACACATAATAAATGTTTCATGACATTACGAAATAGGTTTTTATTACTGTGTTTGCTGGAGATGGGCAGGATAACCCTGGGGTAAGGCAAAAAGTGAAAAGGCTACAGAAATAGTATTTTTCACAAACTTCATCTGTAATGTACTTCATTTTGATGTGACTCAGCCTTCTGTGGGTGAATACTTTAAAACTATAATTTGTGCAATGGAATGAAAGGAACCAAATGAGTTGATAACAATTTATCTTGTCTTGGTTAAATCATGCTTTTCTTTAATTAGTTCAAAATTGAGAATTTCAGTAAGGATATTGAAGGTCAAAGCACTCAAGATTAAAACCCAGTGAAGAGAAATTCTGAAGAGAAAACAATGTACTATGATACTAACCCAATATTCACTGTGGAATTTTCATCCAAATTTTACTTTACTACATATATTATTAATAATATATATATTATTCATAAACCTGTTACAACAACATTGGGACTAATTTGTTAGCAACACAGAGACCAGAAACTAGAGACAGACATTTAAGATTATTACTAAAATTGCTGTTTACCTTTCTTAACTGAACTGTCTTCATCCTTCTCTGGTGGCAAACCTGTACCACCATCTTTCCAATAGGGATTGAGTTCTCTCTCAGACAGCACAGCCTAAAACAGAAATAATTTTAATGTGTCCATAGCATACGGTTCGTATTGTATAGAATATCTGATCAATTTTGAGAGACACATGTGAAGTCTGTGTTACATTGTCAGTTCATCACCACCACTTTCATGGTCTAGGCATTTGTTGTACACATTGTTTTGGCTACCAAAGAAAAAGCAGACACTTTGGTGTAGAAAACACAAGAGTATAAACCTGCATGGACAGCAAGTAGTTGGGTGAGAAAGTCTACAAAAATCATACTTTTCTAGGATTAAGAACACATATAAATTGTCATTAACCATATAATACATGGTGTATAAATTCTGGTGATTTAAGATGTCCACATTAAATGGTCCTCCAACAGCTCCGAAATAATGTTCAGGAAAAAAAAATTGTGGAAAAAAAATTTAAGAACATTAATCCCTTGTCAAAAGACAATTACCAAGGCACTACACACTACACAAGAACAGTGATCCAGGTCAGTCTGGTTCCCAGGCAGAACACAGCTAACTGGAAAACATAACAGCAACAAAGAGCCTACTGTGGGATGCAAGGACAAGGAAATATTAGCTAGTGATCGGTCATTATGTTTTCAGATCAGACGACATTGCATTTAAGGAGACGAATGAACAAGTGAAGGAGCCATCAACTGTATTTAAAAAGAGTTAATTCAATGACAGCAACCCCTTCTCCAGCCAGACCCTGAGTCACCAATGTGTCCACCAACAACTGAGACGTGAAAGGAGCAAAAACTGCTCTGAGTTCTTTCTTTAGGAAAAAACAAGCCTCAGCCCCCTACACTTTAACACAGTAACTGAAGAAAGCTTTTACCACACGAAACAATAGTGCTCCTTTCACACACCCTGGAGAAGGCCAGACCAACAGTCTGTCACTGTTACTAACAGAACTTAGTACTAACAAAAGTAGCCTTCTCCTTACCTAGAAGATAGTTAAAAGGCTTTTCTCCACAAGATAAGCCAGATGTATGAAGCCTTCCATCCAAACAAACCAATTTAATTAAAATCATTATCACATCAGGCACTAGTTTTAATAACAATAAAGACTTACATATTTGAATGAATTCATTAGTTTATTCATCACACAAAATTTAGTAAAATGCAGAAAAAAATTAAGATATTAATTCCTCCTACCTGCTCAAGTTCTTGAGCTTTCTGTCGCTCCAATACTTTGTCTTTGTGTCTTTCACCTTTGACAGCTGCTACTGATGTTGTCTTCAATGACATGAAGTTTAAATTCATCCATTCTTCTCTCTTTAAAATAAACACAAAGAATCAGTGTTCATAATTCCAACAAAAACATGGTTTATGTGCCAAACCAAACCACTGCAACTACTGACAAATGTTGCTGACAATAAACAGCACAGGTTCTACAAACACATATGAAATACTTCAATGAAAAGCAAATATGATTTTAAGAACCCTAATCTTCCCATTTTTAATACTTAAACAAATTCATGTCTCCCTGTAATACGAAATACATATTTACAGTGGTATTTAAGACATTAGTAAACATGCAGAATGTACAGATTGCTAATTATTAGCATAAACAAATACTGTACATCTCATTTTGCTAATTCTAATCTCATGATCTCTAACATCTCTTCCAGTGTATACAAAATCTGCAATCAGTATCTGAGCATTGTTCATACCTCAGCTAACCAGGCACTAACTGCACCCTCAAACTTAACAGTTATACATCTAAATTCTGTGAACTGTACCCACAATAACAGCTAGAAAACTGCACTTACAAAACCTAAGCCAGACCAAGGAGATTCTAAAAATGAGGACTAGACTAAAGAAAAGCAGCATATTAAAAGCCTAGATATATCTATTACCTTTATACAGGTAAAACCTGAAGCCTCAAAAGCAAGCAGTGACATACGCATTGTAAGTAATTACTCTATAAAGGCAAGTATTTGGAGCAATTCCATAATTCTAGTATAGAAACCAAAATGACCAGATTACACCTATTTTGAAACATGTCCTTGCAGAAGAATCTTCCTATCTTCAACAGAGTTCAAGTCTGAGCTGTCAATCTGAACAGATGCCATATGTCACTTTGTCTCTGTTATTTAAAAATTATGTTAGGCAAAATGCCAGAGAATTTCAGAGGTGAAACACAACATTCCATTTCTCAGATCTCCTTTAAGAAAGAGAAGGAACCGAAAAATGATCTATCGTCAAATGATTCAATAATATCTATGCCCACATGAGCAAGCAATGTGCATCAACAAATGTGGATGTGCACGGGACCTCTGGCGGTCCTCTGGTCCAAACCCTCACTAAGCAAGGTCACCCAGGGCCAGTTACCCAGGATCATGTACAGATGGCTTGTAAATATATGCAGGGATGGAGATTCCACAACCTCTCCAGGTAACCTGTGCCAGTGCCTGATCACCCTTGTAGTAAAACAATGTTTCCTGGCGTTCAGAAGGAAGGTCCTGTAATTCCTNACCTGTGCCAGTGCCTGATCACCCCTGTAGTAAAACAATGTTTCCTGGTCCTGTAATTCCCGCTCGTTGCCTCTGGTCCTGTCTCTGGGCACCACTAAAAAAAGGCTGACTCTGTCTTCTATTTAGGCTTCAGATCTGTGGTTTGGAGATTTTTAATTTTCTTTCCGTCTTTCCTTTTGGTTTTTTAAGTAAGCACTCTGGACTAGTCCAAGATTGGTCATATGGAGCACCTTAGGTGCTCTTTGAAAACACTTCTAATTTAGTTTAATCCAACAGGATATGGATTTATGTGCTCCAAGACTTCTTCATTATGTGAGACAAAAAACGTAATCTAGGGATGACCATGAAATTCCTGTCAAAAGCATATTCTTTATCCAAAACCACACAAGCCTGATTTTGCAGTATAAATTATCAAGACATTACTTCATACTTTATACTTTTCCAAGACAGAATTCAGATACCCTTTCTATTTCTCCTAACAAGATGCACAAATTCAGAATGAAAAACAGGGACGTTTTTCAGGAGAAAAAAATTGAGACACTAAATTAAAAATCATTTACACATGATGAAGAATATTGTGGTATATGACTACATTTGTTTCTAAAATCACCACAGTTCATTCCAGTATTACTCCATTTTCCAGAATAAATACTGCTCACTGAGCACAGAATTCACCTAGGAAGATCAAAAGAGGCATTGATGCCACAAATATGATTGCTGAAAAGTTCTACACCTCTCTTTCTTGTATCTGTTTAAGCATTATAGAGGCAAAATTTTATTCAATTGTAGAACAGCCACCAAAATTATGAGGAAAAAAGTACCACGTCTAGTCGAGACCTTTAAGATGATGTCCTCAAGAAAATCAAGCTAACTCATCAGAGCCTCAAAACCTGATAGAAGGAATTGGTGCTGGGCAACATCAAGAGTACTGCCTTGTTAAACACCGAGAACTATTAGGTAGAGAAGTCCTTCAGTCAATGAAAAGTAGCATTTACCCAGCTAAACAAAGACATTTGTCTGTAAAACAGGTCTTGCTCAACACACCGCAAAAGAGCTCCCGTGAAACCTAAGAGCATCTTGCAAGCTGAATTTATTTCTGGAGTAGCTGTGAGCCTGCTCACCTGCAGGGAAGGTTCTTCCGCAGCATCTGGTTGCTTGTTGACCTCCCAAGCCTTTTCTGTGTCATCTGACTGTGACACATTTGACTCAACCCATTCAACTGAAGAATCCTAAAAAGAGAGTTTAATGGAAAGAATAAAAATAATACCTTAACACACTACGTGATAACATGCAATACTTACCAATTATATTGATAATCAAAATTAATGCTGATTAGCATTACTAATATAATACTGATTAATACTTAAAAATACTGATAATAAAACCAGAATATTGATATTCCCATAGAAGACTGTTCCTTCGTGATCAAAACATTTCACCATACTTCATGAGCACATCACAGTATGCAACACTATCTCATACTGGCAGTTTATTTGCATAACTCTGCTAAAATTAAAACAGTCAGAATAAAAACAAAATCAAAACCAATTGGGTTTATGACATAAAAAAAATTTTAAAAATCTAAATTCATTACTAAGTTTGTTTCACATTTAAAAAGTTAGATCAGTTACACAGCACAGTATAAAGCATGGTACATGCTATTGCCTGCTATTTTTGTACGCAGCTTCCTACACTTGCACTTGCAAACAGCGTACGGAGATTTTTCACTTGAAGCCAATAGGACTGCATTGAACAGAGTTTCTTTGCTATTTACATGAACCTGTCTTAGGAGTAACAGACTTTGGATGGAAGTTACAGCCAGGACGGTGTTGCATCCTAGGAGTCCCTGTTGTGATCTGAACGGTTTTGGTGACTCCCACAGAGAATGTGGGACATTTGTGCCTTTGGTTACTTCCCACACTGGTATTATAGTCCATCTCTGATATCAATCCCTGAAAAATAAATCTAATTATAATGCATGTTCCTTCACTCCATAAAAGAGACTCTCTGAAAATTAAAAGTAACAGTGCCACCTGACTTGCACCACAAATGCTGGGAAGATGTTTTCCACAATGTGGCCAGAAGGCAGCACCCAGATTTCAAAAGCAGTCTCTGCACTGTTATGCCAGAGTGCCCTTCCATGTGAAGGCATGTCCTTACAGATTCAAATGTACAAGTCCTTCAGACCCATGTACCACTCCCATGCTGTTGGGAGTGTCCATGGTTGAACATCTGTGGAAAAAGGCAGAAGTAATTCGTGCTTAAAATCAAAGTCAAGTATTTGCAATTTTAGACACATCTTTCTATCTTATACCACAGACTACAGGGTACCTATGAAATTTTCCTCTCTATATCAGATTGAGGATTTTGGTTTTTATTTTCTCTCTGCTGAAAAATTATAAACTCCTTAGTTCCTAATGACTGGATTCAATATTATAAAATTCACAAGCACTCACGTAACAGCCTATTTTAAATTGATTAAATACTCAGTATATTAAAACTGACAAATTTTGCCGCAATGTTTTGCAACAGAAAGTGGTAAGAATGAGCCTTAATTTTACTAACCATGCATATCCACAGGGACTAAAATGGTTCAAGTTTTAAGACTGTAATTTGAATTATTTTAAAATTTCTTACTTACTGAAGAACTATCAAGTAAGTCATCCTTCTTTTCAGATTTCTGTTTCTTACTTTTCTTCTTTTCTTTCTTAGCCTTTTTGGAATGTTTATCCTTTTTCTTTTTTTTCTGTACAGAACGTTCCTACAAGTAAATGTTTGTAAATGAGATCCAGTAAACCAAATCAACCATATACAAAAAAAAATAATCAAAACCTACTTACCAAACTGCACTGAAAAAAGGTAAAACATACATAAATACCTTTTATTTTTACTACCCTCTCTTCCTTCTATGGGGAGAGGTGTGGGCTCGGGTGGTAGGGGCAGGGAGGGCATACCTCACATCCATAATCAATTTTTCTTTCCTCTCTCAGTATCTTTTTCATTGGAACTAAGGCACTACAACTAAACAGATAATATCTACTACACTGCATTTACTTTGGTCAAACCTATTTCTTCAGGTATCACTACATTTTCAATACACATTTTTCCCTTGTTGAAATATCTGCACATTAAAAGGATGTGATATTCACAGGCCTCACTAAGGTTTCTCCTGTGAACGACCACAAATGAGACTGCTATGAAGCCTTGAATCCTCCAAATTTCTTCCCATGGGACTATTACTGTCTGAATGCACTTGCTCGTCTGCATTTGGTAGAAATTAAAGCTGGAATTGAATGACAGAATTTTTCTTCTTTGTGAGTAAAACATTATTTCTACCTTAAAAAAAGCTAATAACAAAGCATAAAGAAATCAGAAATTGGGATGCTTTTAAAGATCGTCTTAAAGCCCTCCAAGTCTCTTCTGTTCATACAAACTGGCTGTAAAGGTAACAACTGAATTCAATGATTTACAATTCTATCACCTTTTCCAGTTGTTCCATGCATTTATCCACATCAGCAGGCATCCATGTATCTTCACCTCGCAGATCCTTTAGCAGCTTGCAACTCTCCTTCTTTTCATAACTACTTTTGGCCTAGAATGAACAGAAAAGAAAAATAACCAGGTGGAGCTCAGTAGCATTTCCTCACAGACACACCTCTGCAAGCCACACTGACACAACCACACACAAAATCGAGAATTCCATTTCAGACTTCAGAATGTTCCTCCCCTTCTGGTTATGGAGGTACAACTAGAAATACTTTTACTACTTCTTCTGAAAAAATAACCATCATTGCAAACAGTTTCAATTCCTAAAAAGGATTTTCATAAGCCACATGAATAAAGTAATTATTTTTTCAGCCTCTGAAGTTCACTCTGTTATGTTCAGCATAAACATGACTCTCAGAAGCAAGTTTACTTAGTTATAACTTGTCTTGAGGAAATTCTTTATCCCATACATCATATGCCATACATCACCATACCCTGATTAAACAGGAGGAAAGTGATTTTATATTATTACAACCCTAATTTTGTGTTAGATAAGTCTTGCAAATTTTAATGTGCTTTTGGTTTTTTGTTTATTTGAGGGGTTTCTTTTAGAATAACTAAAATCAAAACAAAAACTAAAGGTAGAGTTTGGAATTCTTATCCTTGAACACCAACTTTTACCAGAAAGTGTTGTCAAACATAAGCCAAGAGAACACGAGTTTAAAAAAGACCAATATTTAAAACAAACAAACAAAACAGTCTCAGGAGATTAGACAACAGTTGAGATCTTTCCTCCTGGTCAGCTATTAGATCTCCAGATCCAAGCCTGTGCACTACACCACACAGAAATCTCCCCACCACAGGACAGTTTCTCTTTTTTTGATATAGCCAAGAAGGAAATCTGCAGCTTGTCCTAACAGAAAACAATGCTTGCAGGAAGATAACCGATACACTATAAGGGTTCAAAGAACAGAAATACATGCTAAAAAAATAAGATTTAAAGGGTTTTTTTAAAAAGTGCTAACTCACAAGATAGGACCGCTGTTGCGTTTTTGAACATCGGCATTAGCATATTGAAAGTGGCACAACACAATGAACCCAAAAAAACCCTAAAAAAAGCACTACATATCTGTGTCCAAGCAAAACACCCTTTTAAACCTTCATTGTCTACTTTCTTAGCAGCTCCGCATGATAAACTTTCTAATGCACTTAAATGCAAGCAAAGCAAGGCTGCTACCCAGACTTCTTCATTTTAAACAAAGGAGTATTGTAAAACAAACAAAAAATAGTATAAATCAGCTTGAATAAAGAGGCCAAGACTGAGACTTCCATCTCTAGAGTGAAGCTGACAGTCTACAAAGGTGAATGCTACCTCTTAAAATTCAAAAGGCAGGCATTAAGAAAGAAAGAGTTAAGAACACATTCAGACATCTATTCCAATATCAAAACATTTTCTAGTTTGTAAGTAAACAAAGTAACAAAAGAATGAGCAGGACTACAATTCAGTGAGAGCGAAACAGCCGTTAAGCACAACATAGCATCACTAAAACCACCCAGGACTTCAAAAAATACAGGTGTGTTTCCTGAAACTTCTCCATGATCCAGAGGGGTAACCCCAGCCACTCTAGGACATCTGGGACAACACCCTTGAAAATTCATGCAGAGATATATCAGACTGATATATTCTCTTCTAGTCCATATAGACAATGATGGCCCTTTTGTCTTAAAAATATGTTCATCTGACTAAAACAAAGTAGCTAAACATGCCACACTTGTGGACGAGCAAAGGATAACCTCAGCTATGCAACTCACTAAATGTCTACGAGACACAAGACTCCAAACTCGAGCTTATTACTGGACACAGATGAAACAGTAGAGATAAAGGGAACATGAATACAGTTCTAGATACGAAAAAAAAACAACAACAACAACAAACCAAAAAGCCAACCAAACGAACCAAAAAAAAAACAGACTCCAAGCTTGTTTGCTCCACAAGCAAGCACAAAACAAGTTGCCAAGATGTAGACTGAAAGAAAGGACAGGCTTTCTGCATATTCCATTTCACTTGTGGTTGAGAAAGAACTGCATCTGGAGTCAACAGCTCCCTTCCACTCCTTCTGCAGTTCTCATGCACATAAATCTATAAATGCCACAAATAAAGGCCACTCAAGATCAGCTTGTCAACATGTCTTCATTGTATATGCTCTCTGCCTGTCATGGAAGATTTAGCCTCTTATCATTTCCTATAATAACAAGTATATTTTAAATAACATTACTACTTTCTTCATGCTACCAAAGTTACAAATAAACATTACACAAAATGAGGTTAATGTTATACATAAGGTACAAATGGAGCTTTATACTTTTTATTAGGTCTGAAAATATACAGAAAAAATAAAGGCAAGTATTTAAGTAATTGAGATACATGATCCCAATGAAAGAGGTGGATCACTGTTTTGGCTGAAGTACACGAATACTCATTTAGAACACAGATTGTCTAGAAATCATCATCAGACTACAGATTGCTGTCTCCTGAATACTAAATGAAACGGGATTGGGCAAGATGAATGCGTAGTGGCAGATTGACCACCAGGCTGTTAAAAAGAGAAAGACAGAAACAAAAGCATCAGGTGAAAGTTTGTGTCTCCTAGATAAAGATACAAAATATAGAATATTCTTAACCATGTATCTATGTAAGTTATTAAAAAAAAAAACTGCCTAGAGATCTAAAAATATGAAAGAAGTTATAATTTCACCTAAACTATCATTTTAACACAAGACTAGAAAGTTAGCAGCAATACCCTCTAAGTCTTTCTATCTCTGAAATCTAGCTCCCTTAAATTAGAATATTCAGTTTTTAATTGCTCGTGATGCTTTCCCCTCACACACACACAATTACTTCAAGCAGAAGTGAAGCAGAAAATCTGCCGGCATTACTTTATTAGCTTCAAAACTTACCTTTACATTCTACTTTTCTTTTCAAAAGCTACAGGGCTTACTAGCACATCATAAAATGTTAAAAAGAAAGAAAAACTAATTAATTCCCCTGTCAGACTTTCCATTCTGTCTATGAGGACCAACTCCAATAGCTTCACATCTGTCAGCCCACAGGAGTCCAAGCATTTAATTCACATTAAGGTTCATTAATAATTATAATACCACAGGATTATCCAATAATTTATACTTTCCCCTTTACCAATAAGGTACATTTTAGGTTACCACAGCAATATTTTTAAGTTTTTTCTCCATAAATAGTGGATGATACATTTCTGAAATACCTCTATTTCAAAAGTAATGCATTAATTATGCAAATGCCTGTGCATGTACACATGAACACATTATGAGCAACAACCCGTCAAGAAGGGCAAGCATCATGCTACACTACGCATTTCTGCAACACCCTAATAAAATTGCTCATGGTCTCCTCTGCAACAAAAACAAGGTGAAGTCTAAGGCTGGCAAGGCACTCTGCAAGGTCTGTTGATAAGGTGCTATAAAAACAATAATTATCCTACAGCATTATGTCAGCATTTTTTGCCGTGGTTGAAGGGAGACAAATTTTGCAGTCTTTACCACAAGTAAGCGAAAGGGGTTTGAATTTCACAGATCCATCTGAATTTGGGAGGAAACAAAGTTCAAGGAAAGTGCCTTCTGGTTTTCATCAAGCAGGTCTTTAAGGCCAGCCTGCCCAGTAGCTGACAACACTATCTGTTAAATGAAGAATAAAATTTGCTCCAAAGAGGCCTGTAATACACTGCAGATGCAAAACCCAAAAGCTATAAAAATTACATCATGCCACACCAGGAAGAAGCAGGAAAGATCAAAGACACTGCCAACAGCCAAGTTATAGGTCACACAATAAATGGAGCTTGTTACACAGCAGTCCCTCAAGGATGCCCAGAAGGGATGGAGGGATGTCACCTAGGGCTAAAAATTCCCCCCGCCCAGCTCACAGAAACCCTGACCAATACTCTTTCCTGACCTCAACTCTATTTACGGTTTCAGCTCTCATGAAAGCCAGGAAAGGTTTTCCACACCACTACAAAGACATTGCAATTTTCCACCTATAACTGTGGTCAACCTCTAGTTCTTTAAATGATAATCACCATGATTCAATAGTCAACTTCTTCATCCAAAAGAAGAAAAACTCCCTTTTCCTCCACAAGCAATCAGAAGAAAATCTGCAGCACATCAGATCATTACAATATGACAAAAACATTCAAGAGACAGAGCACCAGCTAAGCTGCCGTCCCGGCTACCTGCCACTGAAGGGCAGGGCTCCAATCCCACACCTCTCTTCTCTGCACTACCCCTCACGTGTTCCCACCACCCTACTGTACTAGATTTGGATAATTACTTCCCAGAAGTAAAAAAGACTTTTTCGTGGCTTTCTCCATTTTAAATACAGGATCTGGAAGCGTGCCCAACTTCTATAATTGGTTTATGGTCAACCTATGACACCTACCCACCCAGGCCTGTTCCTGCGCTCCCGTCCCAGGCAAAGTCACTTCCAGGACCATCCCGACACAAAATGAATCCCACCAAAAGCAGGGTGCAGCTTCCTGCAGACCAAGCTTACAAGTTGCCACTCTAGCAAGGTCATCAAGGCTACCAGTTTAAGCACAAGGAACAAGGGGAAAAAGTGCACTTTGGGGAAAAGAAGTGTGGAAAAAACTTCCTTTCAGCAACAGCTTTCTGTTAGGAAAGTTCAAAAAATCTAACACCTAGCCAGTCCTTCTGACACCAACATAAGGCATTCAAAATATCTACAGTGAGCTTTGCTTTCTAATTTCAGGATCATCTCCCATGCTATTATACAAACCACTCCATTGTTTTAACTGTTTTGATAATCAACTATCAGAAAGGCTGCTGTGACATGTATGACCCTCCCAGTTTCCATCACCCCAAAGTTCAGGGACAGAGAGCCCTGGTTACATGAGTGCTTACCTCCAGGCAACTTGAACACACCTTTCTTTGCAGTTCTGATGCTTTTATACCAATTCTCTGTCTGAATAACACTCTTATTTTTGTGAATGCTTAGATTATTTTTCTAGCCTCAATATTCCAATTATTGCTACATCCAGAAAGACTTCCCAAGGAGGACAGCAGTGGAAACACAAGAAAAGAGCTTAGCTTCCACCCCAACTTGGCAACTCGCACCTGAGTCAGAGAGCTGCCTGCACCACCACCTCCTCCAGACACAGCTTTGCCAACTGGAAATGTCACCATTCTTGTCATTTTCACCTGCCAAAAGGCACAGAAGAAAGGTCACCGAAGCGACTATCACTTCAATCATTTAAGCTTCTTGTGATCAATAATCAAAAGTCAGACGTGATTTAAACAGGAGGCTGCAGGAGATGTCAACCTTCAGTCAGGAACATCTGGGAGGCAGCAGCGGCTCTGCTGGTACAGGTGCAGACACAACAGATAAATAGAAGCTACTACTGCTAGGAAACCATAAACAGGTATTTGGTGTTAATGTAGGACCTCTCCACTGCTGTGGAAAAGCAAGCTCCAGAGGAAGGCCTTACAGAATATAACAATGAAGACATCTGCCTTCATCACTGACCTTCAAAAATGACCTGTCTGTTTAAAGATGTTGTGCAAAAATGCAGAGGTGTTTTGACAAAAATCTGAAAACCTTTTGTGAAAAGGCAGTATTCATTTCTCCGTACCATTACTCTTCTAATATCACAGATTTAAGTGCTGAAATGCCTATTTCCTTCAACAGATGGAGTTAGGGATATAATACTTCATGAAGGATTTAAAAGGGAAAGAACAAAAAGGAGGTGCTTAGTATTACAGCATGGAAGCAACTATAACCCCTAGCAGAGATATGTTTTGCTACTGATTTCTGCATAAGGAGAGATTTCTGTAATTTTCCATGAAAACTGCAATGTAAAATACTGCCAAGCACTCCATCACCTCAGCAAATACTGATGACTGCAAAAAGCCAACTGTTAGGCTTTTAGGAGGAAATACCTGATCATATTTGACCGGCAAAACCTGCTGATTTTACAGCTTCTTTAGAGCTCTAATATTGTGAACTCAGTGATACTGTTATACACTGTTTGTTGGTTTGGGGATTTTTTTAATTTTAAGTTGTATTTTCAAAGAAAATGAAATAAAAAATGTAAACCAAAATTGAAGGGAGAAGTCGAAGCCAAAAGCATTGAACAAGATGCTTCCAAAAACAACAGCTTGCAAGTCCCAAATCAATTTTTTCAGAAATATAAATAGGTAAAATTAAACACATAATTTCTCGTTTGTGCAATGAAATTGTTTTATGGTGTCAATTTACTTTCATTGTTTCAATCATATATGTTATTTGACTGAGGTCTTATTTACCTACACTCAACTTCCAATCTGTCAGTAATCCTTAAAAACTAAAAGGCAGCATTTTCTGCACAAGGAATGGTCAAAATCACATCACCCTCAGAGGCCAAAGAGTCAAAGACTCACAGTCCATGGAAAAAACCCGGTAACAGAAGAGCAACACTAAAATACAAAAATACCATACGATGCAAGAATAATCCAAAATCTGAAGTCTTGATAGTTTTTATCAAGGAAAAAAGTGTTCATGTCTAGGAAAAACACACATCCCTGCACTTACCAAAACACCCATCAGATTATTTTCTTGCTGTAAACTCATAAACCAAAATAGCAGTGTCATGAACTACTGAGCTCATCAAAACAAGATGCTATTTCTGAAGCTTAATAACAATTTGCATGTCAACACTTATTTATTTGATTACTGATCGTTATCCTAAACATTATCAGCCGCTGGGTTTTATCAGGGCAGTTTGGAAGAGAGACTACACAAATAAAAGAACACACTTGTAAAATTTGAAAGAGAAATCTCGATCAACGGATTGTGTGGCATGTTGGTTCTCCAAAAGAAGTGCAAGTTCAATATTTCATAACAAAAAGCAGATCGTGATGAGGTCTCCCCTCAGTCTCCTCTTCTCTACACTGAATCAGCCAAGTGACCTCAGTCAGTCCTCATACGGCTGCAACCTCTAAGCCCTTCACTGTATTTGTTGCCCTCCTTTGGACACTCTCCAATAGTTTAATGTCTTTCTTATATGGTGGCACTCAAAACTGCCCTCAGCACTCGAGGTGAGGCCACCCCAGTGCAGGACAATCCCCTCCCTTGCCCGGCTGGCTGTTCCACTGCAGCAGGCAGTCCAACCATGATCAAAGTAAAGCAGAGAAAGTCAATACACTTAGGACATTAATCTGTTCTCACACAGGCAGCAACAAGTCCATTTCAGAAAAGCAGACAGCAGAATATTGACATGGCAACTATGACATCTTCACACCTTCACATTATAAAATGCTAAACTGACTTTTCACAGAAATAACAGAGTAGCTACAGGAGAAGTCTTAAAAATGTTGCCCTTTTACATAGCCTAATATTAGGTTATTGGATCCATAAATGGGAGGAGGAAACATGAAATGAGTTTTTAAAAAAAAGTTTCATTCCTAAATTTCTCTATCAGCCAAATTAATGATCAAGGAATCTCTACAGATTCCTTTGGCCCACATGGACTTGTATAGGATAAAATGCTCATGATACAATTGCTAACACATTCTAAAACTTTGGTATAGAAAACGGGACAGGGGGAAACTCCCAACCTTCAATATGTCCTCTCCTTACTTCAACTTTTCGTTCTTAATGCAAGGAAAAGAAATAGTTCAAGGACATCCATAAGGTGATGAACACAGCAATTCCACAAGCGACAGCAAAGAAAACCATTTGACCATTAATGTATGTTTCAGCATTACCCAATGCACCCAAGATAATCTTTGATAATCAGAGAATCTGACAGCTTTACACTGCTAGGAAGTGAAAACAATGTGGAAATATAACATAGATTCCATACTGTGACTTTCAGTAAGAAGCTGAAAAATCACATTGGGGAAGTTTCTCATCAGCCATATAGGGACCAAGCATCTCTAACGGTTAAATTCTGTAGAAAACAATGTCATTATCTCCAGATCCATTCCTACACTCCACACTAAATGGATGGACTTAAAGAATCATACTGGCTAGCATTTCACAAATTATACTCCATTCTGTTTCCCTGTATTGGATTTCTCAGTGTTCTGACATCCTCAGAACTAAAAATCTAAGCTAGTATCCCAACTAAAAACTGTCCCGCAATGCCCAGGGAAGCTGATGAAAGTGTATACAGGCTTAAGTCCAAAGTGAGCCATCCCCAAAATATTCCTGCATCCTCCATCAATTTGAGGCTCAACAACTTTTCAATCAATAGCTTTCAACACATATTTTAAATTTTAGGCTATTCTTGTCTGGATGGAAGTGCAGTGCCAGTATTTGCAACATGCTACACAAGAGACCCTACAATTTCTCTGTGCATCATCTGAAAGTTCCCTTCTTTTGTCTGCTCCAAGCTGGCTACCTGCAAATCCCTTAATACAACCTAGCTCTTGAGTTGAAAGAACCAGCAGATAGCACTTCTCTATCTCCTTCTCCATATCATTTGACAATTTTACAGAACTCTCTTGTATTAACTTTATTTTCAGCCTATCTTTCCTCATCTCAAAACCTCTAGTGTCCTCGGACAGTCTGCACCAAGATCATCTCTGCACCTTTCTTCCCACCTTCTCCGAGGTTGTTTGGTTCTTCTTAAGATGCTGGGACCAGGACTTCATAAGCTATTTGATATTACACAGAAATGAGTAATATGTCTGTGCAACCATTTCCTTTGTTCTTTATTCTTCTCACAGTAGTTCTAACACTTCATCAGCTTTTGTCTAAGTAACGATGTAGCATCTTTATAGAGCTATTTACTCCCCAGTTGTTAGTTTTGAGCAGTAAAAGCCAGCTCTGAGCCCACTGCTGTACACAGAAGATCAGTGTTTGCCTTACTCCAGAAAATGAGGGTTGTGCATTGGGTTTTCTTCAGTATCACACAAATATTGCAGATACATTTTTAAGATATTCATGTAGGAGTAATTTGTATTCATGGCATTTTAAAAATATGCTGAATAATACAATGATGGTCTGTTTCTTGTTCAAGTCAAAGAAAATGACAAAATTCAACACAGATCCAACATACATACCTTTTGACACGCTACATCTTAGCAACAAGAAAGCATATCAGATTTGGTTTCATTCTAAAAACTCCAAACCACTTTCTGTAATATCCTTCAGCAAGGCTGACGAGCAGCATCTAAACCTATGAGAATATACCAACACTAGGAGTTAGGACCTATGAAGCTACAGTATCATCAAAGAACTCTTGAGATATATCCTAACAGTGTAGTGAGAAGCATAGCCCCCATGCTCAAGATACCAAGCTTTCTAGCAACTACTGGAACTCTGCCAAAAACAACCTGTGTTTTTTTTCCACAGCAAAAGGCTGTGAACTGGTGCTGCCCCTTTGCACAGCAGAGACCTCTGGGGCCAGCCAGGAGAGTGGACACTCAGAGACACTGCAGGAGCCAAGGGCTCAGCAGGAGGACCCCAGAATACGGAACACGTAGACTGCAAGAGCATAAAAGCTCAGGGATTCGGTTGTTCAGGGTCCCTTCTTGGAGGCACCCAGCTCAAGCTGGCTTTGTGTTTTGCACCATGATTAAATTGTTCTAAGGATCCAGATGTCTGTGACTCTGCTATGGAAAACCTGGGGTCAAGCTGCTAAGGGAAACTTGTCTGAGTGTCAGTGATGTGTGTAGGGAGTCGAGCAGAGCACATGTGGCTCACTTGCAGCTGCCCTCGGCAAAGGGGCTTCAGTGCCAGCAGTGCCAGCCTCGGGTGGCAGGAGTGCACCTCGGGTGGGGGACTGTGCTTCCTGAACGGTCAGACAGGAAAGTTTCCTTAACCCCGTCACTGGAGTTTTTGAAGACATGACTGAACAGAGCACTAGATAATCTCACCTGGGCTCCCTTTCCCACAAGGGTTTGGCCCAAGTGATCTTTCAAGGTCTTTCCAACCAGGGCTGTTCTAGGATTCCAAGCCAGGAGCACTGGCCCAGACAGCTTGCTGTACAAGTGGCACTAGCTGAGAAGGAAAGGTGAAATTGGATAATAGTGTCCTACGTAAGTTTTGCTTGCTGTTAAGTGTATTTTCTGAACATCCAAGAGGTTGAACTGAGCAAAGAGGCACTCAAACACATACAGCAGTTCAAGTAAAGTAATAGATATCTTAACAACATCAACAAACTTTTGCAGGGTAGCATGATTCACTATTACTAAGCTAAATGAATTTCCCTTCAACTGCTTGTCAAAAGGTGGGAAATCACCAACGGGAAGTTCTATTGCCAAGAAACAGCTCCATAACTGTACAAGGGAGATGCCCACAAAATTTATTACATGAAATCCTCTCTCTTTCTGCCTTGACTTGAGAAAAGGCATCACTGTTGTGTAAGCATCAGGCTATTCAGCCCATTTTCCCACTACTCTTTTTCTGACAATATCTTTGCCCAGTAAGATTTGGTTGCTGCTTACTCTGGCCTTCGTTTTATGAAAAGCCCATCATCACAACCTCATGCTCTTTCCATACTCAGTCTTCCTCTTACACTTTCCCTGTTATCCCCCCTTAAACTCCAAAACAAGCCATGTGACCTAAGGGATGTGCCATTTACGACTTCAGCATTCACTCTACCTGCAAGTCACAACAAGAATCACCACAAATACCAAAACCAGCACATAGGCAGGTTTTGAACAAAATGCATCAGGATTAGCATGGGTCTCCAAGTCACAGCAACCCTACCAAAGCACCTGAGCGGGAGCTTCCTCATTCTTGCCTTACACTACAGCAACACATCACCAGGCAAGTAATTGACCCAATGAAATCACGCCGTCCCACTTCTTAACACAGGCACACAACTTCAGGTTATTACCGCGCCACGACCAGAGTGTTGCAATGGAGGGATACAGGCTCTTTAGGAAAGACAGGCCACAAGACAAGGAGAAGGAGTCGCCTTTTATGTCTCATTTAAGGAAAGGCTGAGAGCTGGGCCTGTTTAACCTAGAGAAGGCCGGGGAGTGAGGGTGGTGCCATCTTTTCAATGTATTAAAAAATCTGAAAAGAGAATGTAAAGACGACCGACTCCGGCTCTTTCCAAAGGTGTAAGCACAGAAATACATAATAGGTGAAACACCAAGAGGACCAATACCACAAGTGGCAAAACGCACGAACTCGGGTGGGCGTCACTCCGAAATTCCAGACTGCGTCCTGCCACTCCCGGTGCCGCAGCCCAGCTCCCCCCGGCACAGAAGGGGCGCTCCCCACGGCGTCCCCCACTCCGGCTGCACCGACCCCGCTCAGCACCGAGCGCCCAGCCTGGGGAACGGGGGGTGCTGAGCGGCCCCGGGGCGAGGCTGGGCCGGGCCGGTCACCCCACCTGCGCCAGCAGCGCCTCCCGCTCCCGCTGCCGCTGCTCCCGGCCCCGCTCGCTCTCCGGCCCGGACGCCATCCGCCCAGCCCGCCGCAAGCCGCGCAGCGGCCGTACGGCAGCCCCGCCGCGACACTGTCGTGAACAGCGTCCCGGGCAATGCCGGGGCGGGGCGGCGGGGACAGCGGGGACAGCGGGGACAGCCGGGCACGGGGGGACAGCGGGGACAGCGGGGACAGCGGGGACAGCCGGGCACGGGGGGACAGCGGGGACAGCGGGGACAGCCGGGCACCGGGGCACAGCGGGGACAGCGGGGACAGCCGGGCACGGGGGGCACAGCGGGGACAGCGGGGACAGCCGGGCACGGGGGGACAGCGGGGACAGCGGGGACAGCGGGGNGCACTCGAGGTGAGGCCGCCCCAGTGCAGAGCAGAGCGGGACAATCCCCTCCCTTGCCCGGCTGTGATGCTGTGCCTGATGCTCTCCAGGACAGGGTTGGCCGTCCTGGCTGCCAGGGCACTGCTGGCTCATGTTCAACTTGCCATCGACCAGGACTCCCACGTCCCTTTCCGTGGCGCTGCTTTCCAGCATCTCATTCCCCAATCTGTCCGTACATCCAGGGTTGCCCCATCCCACGCACCCAGGTGGGTTCCCTGCACCTTGCTCGGAGCTCACCGGCCTCGCAGGTGAAGGTGACGGCAAACACCATGTTATGGCACAGCAGCTTTTTGGAACCCTGTGCTGCTTGACCAACAGGACCACACAGTCCTGCAGTGGGCATTAAGGAAACTTCCCCGCCCAGCCATCCAGAAGCCTCTCCAGCAGTCACGCTCATAACCACCTGAGCTGGCCCTGGCAGCTACACACCCCACAGTCAGACAAGGTGTCCTTACGGGCTTGACCCCAGGTTTCCCACAGCAAAGTCTCTGATGTCTCAATCCTTAAAACAGTTTAATCATGAAACCACAACAAAGTAACAATTTGAGCTGAGTGCTTTCAAGGAGGGACCCCAAACAAA